>SNVD02002289.1:1200000-1614673 GCA_013180625.2 Boswellia sacra | reverse complement strand
TTCTCACCCAAGAATACATACTTCAAATGTTCTGGAAGAGGCTTAAGCTCCTAGGTAGGGGCTTTCATCACAGAAGGAAGAATTTTCTCATTAGATAAAGGCAATTCAATGTACGAAACATCATACCTGTTTGTGGTGATAGTTATAGTCTCATCCAAGCTTACCACAGCTTCCTCCACTTCTTTAGACACTTGTATCAACTTTCTCGATTCTCTGAAATTTTCTGCCCCTATGTGCTCACCAATGGCTACTTCCAATGCATCCTTGCGAGTTAACTCAAAAAGTTGTTGTGCCAAAGAATCGATAACATCCACTGGAAAAACAGAATGCAAGTCACTAGGGTACCTCATTGCCTCAAAAATATTGAAACGAATCACCTCGCCATCAAACTCCATGGTAAGAGTGCCATCATGAACATCAATCTTGGTTCGGGCAGTTTTCAAGAATGGCCTCCCCAAAAGAATCGATGTTGGATTGGGAGATGTCTCATCCTCTATTTTCAGAACATAGAAGTCTGCTGGAAAAATCAATTGATTTACCTGCACAAGCACATCTTCCACAACTCCTTTGGGATATGCATTAGAACGATCAGCAAGTTGAATTACAATACCAGTTTCCGCAAGGGGTCTAAGATTCAAAGAAGCATAAATAGAATATGGCATGACATTAATAGATGCTCCTAAATCTAACATAGCTCTTTCAAACTTGGTATTACCAATGGTGCATGGAATAGTGAACGTACCTGGATCTTTGCATTTCGGAGGAATTTTTCTTTGCAATACAGCTGAAACATTTTCCCCCACACTTACCTTCTCATTTCCTTTCAACTTTCTCTTGTTGGTGTATAACTCCTTGAGAAATTTTGCATAACGAGGTACTTGCTTAATAGCATCCAGAAGTGGTATCTTTACCTCGATCTTGCGAAAAGTTTTCAGGATTTCCTACTCTTGTTCCTCCTTCTTTGATTTTGCAAATCTGCTAGGAAAAGGTGAAGGAGTAACATATGAAGGAATATGGGTTTTAGGATTTACCTTAGAAGATGATGTTTTATTCATGGTGGGAGTGGTTTCATCCCCTTCATCAGCTTGTGATTTCTTTGGTGGAATCTCTAATTGCTTTCCACTTCTCAAAGTTACAGCACTAGCATTTTCTCTTGGATTGATCACTGGCTGAGAAGGTAATTTTTCGGAGCTTTGACTCTCAAATTTGCTCATGTTACTGGCCAATTGTCCCATTTGATTTTTTAGGTTTTGGATACTTGCCCTAGTTTCCTGCTGAAATTGTATTGTGTTAGTGGTAAGTGCTTTAACAATATCCTGGAGAGATATACCTGAATTTTGTGGAGCTGGTTGTGGTTGCTGCACCCTTGGTTGATTGAAACTTGGTGGTCGATTTGGTATGGCATTTGGGGCAATTGGTTGATGATTCCCATATCTTAAATTAGGGTGATCTCTCCATCCAGCATTGTAAGTATTGGAGAAAGGGTCATACCTTTGCCTTGGTTGTGCTGGAAATCCACCCATGGCATTGGCTTGTTCTGTATCACCTTCTTGCAAAGTTGGACACATGTCGGTTGGATGGTCCATGGCAGAACATACTCCACATGCATAAGGTTGCTGCATATGTCCTACAACCATTTTTTTTACAAGAGAGGTAAGTTCACAAAGTTGTTGTTCAATGTTTGAAGTACTTACCTCATTTACTCTTTTTGGTAGTTGTGGCTCAAATTGACTGCTGAATTGTTGGGATTTCGCTGCCATGTCACTAATCAAACGTCTTGCAATGTTCGGTGTTTTATTAACTAGTGCTCCACCACTAGCAGTATCAATGATACTCCTTTCCATTGGTAAGAGACCCTCATAGAAATATTAAATTAGGAGTCCATCACTAATTTGGTGGTTTGGACAGCTAGCACATAACCTTTTAAATCTCTCCCAATATTCATGAAGTGATTCTCCATTGTGTTGTCGAATGCCATTAATATCTTTTCTAATATTTGTAACTTTCGAGGCTGGAAAGTATTTCTCCAAAAAGAGTTTACTCATCTCATTCCAAGTGTGAATGGTACCTGGTGGTAGATAGTATAGCCAATCTTTTGCCGAATCTGCTAATGAGAATGGGAAGGCTCTCAATTTAATTTGCTCTTCATAAACGCCGGTTGGCTTCATACTTGAGCATACCACATGAAATTCTTTGAGGTGTTTGTTCAGATCCTCTCCTGCAAAACCATGACATGTAGGCAAGAGATGAATCAGTCCAGATTTAAGTTCAAAATCTATCTCCAAATTGGTGCTTATGCATAGCGGGTGTTGATCAATAATTGGAGCCGCTAACTCCTTAAGAGTCTGATCGTTTTCCATCGCCATTGCTTCTGATTCAGATTTGATTGAACTACAAGAAGATGGGAGGTAAGTATGTCGTGCAAGGTCAAATTCTGGAGGTGGAGTTGAAATTGACCGATTTAGCCTTAAATTCGAGGATTGGAGAAACTCTTTAATTCTCTTAAGTCGTTGATCCGCTTCTCCCTCAGACATAAAAGCCTAAACACAAACAATCAGGAAATAACAAACAAGAATCAGTACTAAAAACAGAATAACAAATTGATTAGAAAATCCACTCCCACACCCCGGCAAAAACCCGCCAAAAACTTAGGCGTTCGAAACTAGACTTAATCCTAGTCGGCACAAGTAATAAAATGATGAGTAAGATATCGTTCCCCAGGATTGGATTCCTAATTGAATTTGTTATTTTTCCATGTAACAATATAACTAAATAGGGTGGGATTTTGTTGATTGATTACTAGATGTAAATAATTACATGCAAGTAATGAAACACAATGCCGAACTATATATTGACCGTCGCAGAATTTAATCAATGACAAAATCTGGCGTTAAGGGAATCATTATCTCTCTACCACAAGATATGGATTCGCGAATTAATCATAGAATTGTCATCCAATTACACCATTGAAATTATCAACCGTAGATAACAACAAGCTCTGTTATCCCAATCTTTCCTTACTTTGTTGTTAAATAAAACAGGCTCTTTATTTAATCTCTATCCATTAAACAACCTAGAACAAGCTCTCTAAATTTAATTCAATGGATGCATTACGATAAGAAAGATAGGTTGATCTAAGCAATAAACACACAAGCTCGGATTATTTAACTTAGGTTGTATTCTCCAATTGCAATCTCTGATCACAATTTTGCTACTAAGGATTAGAAATTCAAGACAATTACGGATCAAGATTTCTACTCTAGCACTAGACAACAACCAGATTATATTCAGTTGGCCATTCCAAATACAATCAGCAAGCAATCATAAGCATTAGATATGGGAAAATACAAGCAACTTCAATTAGAGAATTGGATAACAACTTCTTGCACAATCAACTCACAAAAACCATATCAAGGGCTTTGAAATCACCCTCAACCAATTCAGATTCAGTTACACATGTTTAAGAACGTGGTAAATACAATACAACATGGAGACATTCCAGAAAATGAAAGGGAAGGGAAAAACTTAGCAAATTTGATGAAATCTCTTAGGATTGTAGTTCTTCCTCTTTCCAAGCCTTCTTTCTCCTTCAAGAACTCCAAGAGATGAGAGAATTCCAGAGATGCAGCCTCCTCCACGTTCTCCCCTCTTCAAGTTATCAAAATAAAACCCTAAAATGTGTTTATATACTCTGCTACAGTAACCTGCTACAGTGTCCCGTATTATACATGCTACAGTGATTTGTGGAATTACATTTCTATACTTCTCACACTGTTTTGATTATAACTTTTGGTACACTGAATGGATTTATGAACCGTAAATTTCTCTAGAAAATAGACTTCGAGAACTTTCCAACGGTATATAACATGTCATCGGGTTCATTGTATATCAATACAATTAAATCCGAGAAGATGGTTGACTAGCAGAGTTGAAAATGAAGAGTTTTACTCCATTTTTGTGCAAGTTCCTCCAAAACTCCTACAAACATCAAAACCACACAAAAACATAAAAATACCAAGGATTATAGCAAAGAAACATAGATGAATTGATATGAAAATGATACATAAATAGACACCTATCGGTAACTAGGGATCAATTTCAGTCAAGGTTGGCTATTAAGGCTCAAACGGTCCAAAGATGGCCTAAATCATTTCCCCAATGTTGCACAGTCTAAGATTTCACCTCGAGTGACCATTAAACAAGTTCTAGAATTCATTAAAATCTGAAGAAACATTTAAATTACATAAACTTGCTCTAAGTGAACAAATAACTCAGTGATAATAGCTCAGTGGTCAATGTTGCGCAAGGAATCAAAGGCAAAGCGAAAACCAGTAAACATTTCAAGCACACAGATCCATGCATCATTTATCATTTTCCAAGAGTTATTCTTAATTCAATCATTATCTTATCATCGACCCACAAAATGCAAGAAAAGAGGTACGTGGCGTTGTTACACCTGAGTCAAGATTGTATATTTCAACAATCCTTAGGACCAGTAGCCCGCAGACTTAAGGTTTCCAGCCTATATACCTTTATTATGAAGAAAAAAACAAGAAACAAGACACTTCAAACAACATGAAATAAACAAACTACAGATTTATTTAGAGAGAATGCGTTTCAAGGGTTAAAGAAACCCCATATTCTGCCATTCTCAAGTTTTTCCACAATTTTTTTTTTTTTCGAATCGAAACTGATAAAGACAAAAACACATAACAACTCTAAATTACATAAAACTAAACTTACTCATAAAATAACAAAGTCCAACAAGTCAGCAAACACAAACAAGTCAGTTAGAATGGGTCTAAAAAGTTTAGAAGTTAGTCTCCTTATTCAGCTATTATGGATTGAAGAGATCCACAATGCGTTTCAAGAGGACTTGAACTTTTTAAGCCACCACTCTAAAATCCAAAATTAGAAAATATTACCTGGAACGAAAGAAATCACCTGAAAAAGCTCAAAAGAAATAACATGAAAAATCTCAAATAAACATAATAAAAAGAAAGCAAACAAAAGTGAAGCAAACCAGCAGATAAAGATTACAGATAGAGCGCTAAATCCAGTTTACGCTTTTTATTGCCCTTCGCAAACCAATCTATCCGAGCTATTGTTGGATCAAGCGAATAGACGAATGCTTGCAATTTGTCAATTAACTCCCCTGCAGTTGAAGCTGTAACCAGGATTTGCCTCGCCGACTGTGAGATGAAGTTTTTTTCTACTGCTTGATCAAGAAAAGACAACAAACCATCAAAAAAATTATTGACATTTAACAAACCAATGGGTTTCCGATGGATGTTTAGCTGTGCCCAAGAGGTGATTTGAAATATCTCCTCTAATGTACCATAACCACCGGGCAAAGCTATAAATGCATCAGATTTAATGACCATATGTGCAATACGCTCATGCATGCTAGAGACCTGTAACTCTTCCCCCATTGTGTTGCTTATGATATCTCGCACAGCTAATAGTTTAGGAATAATGCCCTGAACTTTACTTCCTCCTAAGGATGCAGCTGTCGACACACACCCCATTAACCCAAGACTACCCCCTCCATAAATCAAATGAATACCCCTCGCAGCTAATGTCCTACCAAGATCAAGAGCTGCTGTTGTAAACTCTCCATCTTTACCAAATTGCGATCCACAAAATACGCATATATTTTGGAATCGTCGAATTAGTGTTTTCTCCATTTCTACAAGTGCTCTAACCTTGTGTAAGACAATGATGCACGTTAGGTAATATGCTTTTCAAGTGTAAGACAGGTTATAATAATGACATTTGAAAATATGGAGAATGGATATATACACACGTAAAACTCTCAAATTTGACACATGGGGACATAATTTCGGTGGGGGTTGCTCGATGCAGATTTATCGCCCCAAGATTTGAAAAAATTAGATATGCTTTCATGAGATTTGACAAAACCTACACACTTGTCTCCCATGTGAAACATGAAAATGGAGATATACTTTCGGCGGAGGTTGACAAAATCTTCACACTTGTCTCCCACGTGAAGCATTAAAAATGGAGATACACTTTCGACGGAGGTTGAGAAAACCTCTACACTTATCTCCCACGTGTACTTATGCCATATGGTAGTCATATGGTTTGTCAAAAAGAAAACTTGAAATTAAAACAAACAAAATCAACAAACAACAATAATACAAAAACAACATTGATAATCAGATCAAACGAAACAAGAAAAAAGAAATTTGACAACAACAACACACATTCAAATATACAAGTAGTTGTGATTGTGGCTCACATCTTCCTCTGGTTTTACGTCCAGTAACGGCTGAAACGCCTTCTATGAGTCGGGGATTTGCTTCCCATCCAGTTTTCTTATAAACTGGCAAACAGGGTCATTTTTAGTCAGATTCCCTAGACTATAACACTGCAATTCATCACGAAATTGTGTCCATAGATTAAGCAATTCACGCTGAACAAGTCCACAAGAATGTGACTCAAGAGTTAACAAAACATTATCCAGCGACTCATTACTCAAACCATTCTTAATAAATGAAAGTTTATCTTCTCTATTCCTGGACGCAAAACCTAATGAACGACAAGTCTGGTTACAATTCCATCTAGCACATTTATAACATACTTGTAACCTCTTCGCTCTTCGCCTCTGGGCGTAGTAGCTCTTTCCTAGACCAGGCATGTATTTTGTGAGATTAATGTCAGGCTCACCTGACAATCTCACCTTGGCTTCAATAAGCTATCGGATATCCGCAGGCACATTTAGGAGCATCAATGCCCAAAGTCTAGTCATCCGTACTTTATAAATTTTAAACACAGCATTTTGAGGAAGTGAAGGAAAATATTTACGAAGGTTCAATAGAAAGATATCCGCATCCATTGAAGAGAAGAAAAGAAGAGATATTACCGAAAATGTGATTGAGTATGTTCTTTTCCAAGATATGCACGTTTCAAACCTTCGGGCAATGGAATCAGTTCCCGTTTGGGTGTTTCCTTAAGCTGTTGCACAAAAGAGTTCGAAGTACAGAATAATCAAATTAAACAAAAGGAAGAGAAAGAAAAGAAAATAAAATAAAGACGCATAAAAGAAATAAAAACACGATAGCAAACAAAAGTAAAAAATAAACAAAGAAAAAAATGAGACAGATGGCAAAGAGAGATAAAACCTGATCAATTACGTTCGATAAAGTCTATGAGAGGAATCTTCTCGAGACACAAAAATTGATCATCATTACCTTCTTTTCTTTTTCTCTTTTTATTTATTTTTCAAAAACATTGGGTTGCCTCCCAATAAGCGCTTGGTTTAACGTCCTCAGCCTGACGTTATCTGCCCTCATCCATAAAGATAAGTTGGCTCGTAGAGAGGTACCTCATCGATGTCCTGCATCACTGAATTCTTATAGTAAGGCTTCAACCTATGCCCATTCACCTTGAAAACTTTGTCCGTTTTTAAGCTCTTGATTTCCACTGCACCATGAGGAAAAACATTAGTAATAACAAAAGGTCCAACCCATCAAGATCGTAATTTACCTGAAAATATCTTGAGGCGAGAATGAAATAAAAGAACTTTCTGTCCTACTTTAAAATTCTTCCTTAAAAAAAAAATTTCTCTCAACTGGGTCGCTGAAATTACTATTTATTCCGGTCGTTTGGCGAATCAGCCCCTCAAATTTACATATGTTGTAGATCGGGATAGCCTAAGGAAACTTTCCTTACTGACCCTCTTCAGAATCTGGCCGGAAGGCTTTCAAAATCGCTCAAAATCGTGATCGGATTTACTATTCATCCACCGCTGACAGGCGAGTAAACCGTCACCTCCACCGCCATCGTGTTGATCTTGGCCCGTTCTACAACTTTTCCTTCTACACCGCCACTCTCTTAAGCCTACAACACCTTCATCCACGGCCCCAAAATTTCAAAAATCATTATTCATCACAGCCGCTCGCTGGAATCCGGCCAGTGGCATCTCACTGTCTTTATAATCTGATAGATCAGGCTGAGATCTACACCTTTCCTTTCTTCATTGTCGCCTGTTTCAGTCGACAACACCACCGTCCGAAGCCTCAAAATTTCGAAAGTCACTATTCACCGTCGCCGCCAACCGTAAACTACTGTCGTGGTCACTGTTCATCCGGCCATTACTGTTCACGAACTCGATTAGATTGTTCCTCAGGTTAAACACTGCAACTTTGCTTCTTGGCCTCCACCCTGATTCCTCTCGGATTATCGATATAAAGAGGCGACGATGACTTCGCAAGCCCGCCTTTGGTGCCTGGTTTGCTTTCGTTTTCCATCTCTTTTTATGAGGTTTTCATTGTGTTGATTTGTGATTCTGGTGATGGATCCACCCAAGTCAACTGCCAGTTCTTGGGCTGATAAAATTAAGATCATTGATTCGAGCACCCGTTACAAATTGAATCCGGTTACCCCCAAGCAACCGGGTACAATCCTTGAGATCCCAGATGAGATCGTTGATGAGAATGTGGCTGAATGGCGTAGATGTCTCTTTGGCTTCTTTCCGGGATTTTCGATGCCCTTTCATGCTGCACGCTCTATGGCCATGCGTGCTTGGAAAGCTAGCGGTCTACAGGACGTGCGCTCCACAGTTAATGGATATCTCGTCTTTCGTTTTCGAACTGAGGATGAGGTTCATGCAATCATTGATCGCGGTCCTTGGTTGTTTGGAAGTAAATATATTTATTTAGAACCATGGCAACCGCATTTGAATCTTGAACTTTCCGGTACTGAAATGCACCCAGTTTGGGTCCGTTTGTATGACCTGCCGTTTTCTTTGTGGACAACAAAAGGCCTTGCCATGGTTTCAAGCATGGTTGGAGAACCTATCTCTTGTGACAAGATGACTTCTGATCTTTCCAGATTAGAGTATGCGAGGGTATGTGTTTGGCTGAATGCAAATTACCCTCCAGTTAAGAACTTCGAGATCAGATGTAAGCTCTCTTCCGAGCCCATCCAAATCCGAGTTGAGTATGAGTGGCTTCCAAAGCATTGCCTTGAATGTTGCTCCTTTGGTCATCGATGTTCGGATCCAGCAAAGACTTCAGGTAAGGATAAGAAAGAGGCAAATACCTCTCTTAGCCCCTTTGAATAAGGGTAACAAGAATGAGGCAAATACCTCTGTTAGCGCCCCTTTGCATAAGGGTAAAGAAGTGGCCAAGGTCACTGAGAATTTGAAAGCTGTTACTCTTCCAACAAATTTTGTAACACATGATGTGCCCTTTAAGGCTGCTACAGTTTTGAGTACAGAGTCAGTATCAGATTCTGACTCTTTTTCTCCATTTGCGACTAACCAAGGTAGGCTATTGGGTTCCATCCAGTGTTCTACAAATCATGAGGCATCTGTTTCGTCAGGACGGATAAATATAGGGCAATCTCCTATGTTTTCTCCCTCTCGTTTTGAGCCTTTGAATAGGCTAAGTGATGAGGATCAACCTGATGGGATTGATCATACTCATTTGAACACCCCGAGTACTCTAGTAAAGAAAGGTAAGAAGGAGAAGAACAAGTAGGATTAAGGCTTTACTTAATCATACTTGATTTTTTTCTATTTCTTTATGTTTGCACCATTGTGATCATTTTTTTGTTTTCCTTTAATTGTTAGGCCATTTATGGTCATTGGAAATCTTGCTTTGTTTAGGCCGCCTGTAGCCTTTATTTCATGTTGTTAAGGCCATTTGTGATCTTTGCTTTGTTTTTTGTCGCTTGTGGCTGTTATTTTTTGATCTTGGACTTTACGTCCTAGTTGTAATTCTTAGGGTATGTCCCTCGGATTTTTGTACATTATAATTTTTTGGATTTATATTACTAAGTAACTTTTTCAAAAAAAATTGTTGGATTAAAAATTAACTTGGTTCATCTCTTATACTGTGCAATTTTCTGGTTTTGTCACATCCCTTTTCCTATGAGGTGGTATTTTGGTCAAATTGGTTAGAAGTTGCATTCTTTGACATTGTTAGCTATTCTGATTGTTTATTGAGTTCTATAATGCATTTCTCTTTGTTAGGTTTCAAAGGTTAATTATTGGGTTTGGGATAAGCCATTGAAATTTAGGTTTAATAATATGATATACGTCTATTTTATTCAATGAAACGCTTTTTGTTTGTCTTTTGTTTAAAAATATCTTGCTAAAATTGTGCAATGTTATTTGTAATTAGAGATTATTACAAAGAAACACAGTTTATATCTGCCAAATGATGAAAAGAACCATTGACTGACTCTACCTTTGAAGAGCCTGTATCGCCTATGGAATGATATCTAACTAGCATGAATTGTGTTCATTCTTTCTTATCTATAAGCCATTAAAATTATGTTAATTCTTGATTAGCAATAATTTTCCTTCCTGCTCATTCTAGTTGGGATTTGTTTATATTGCTTGTACGGGGGTGGGCAAAATAAACATATCTGACCCTACATCAAGTGGGTTGTGGTTGGATATATTTATTAATCTGATTTCGGGCGGGTTGTGATTGGGTATATCCATTATTTAATTTTGGATAGTTTTATTAACCCGCTTATATCCGACCCGCTATTGGATTTAATAATTTTAATATCCAAAAACCCGATTAAATTTGATCCGGTTTCTAAAATTTTAAAACCATCAGATCTGCTACGTGTCATATATTTATTAGACGATGTCCTTTATTATCATGACACTTCCCACACAGGATAACACCATATAAATGTGAAGTTGCCTAGATATAACCCTAGCCACCCTTGCCTCTTATTCTCTCTCAACCCTCTCTCCATCTCCACCGGACGTCGTCCTAGGTTGGCTGGGATCTGACGGCTACGAGCAACTCATCTTTATTGAGTACTGTTTCCAGTCATGTTGTGAAGCAGCATTACTTACGCCTGTTTTCTTTCTCTTTGGCCGTAGAACTTCTACACTTCACTTCAGTGTGGCTGTTTATCTTGACTTGACTGGATGGACCAGGTAGGTGGAAAAGCTGTCATGTGTAGCTTATAGTTGCAGTTGTTTTTCAAATTTATGGTTTATTTTTGAACTGATTGTAATTTTGAAAAATGCTAGTATGAGAAAGTTGAGAAGATTGGTGAAGGAACCTATGGTGTTGTTTACAAGGCTCGTGACCGCGTCACCAACGAGACAATAGCTTTGAAAAAGATTCGATTGGAGCAGGAAGATGAGGGTGTGCCTAGTACTGCTATCAGAGAAATTTCCCTCTTGAAAGAAATGCAGCATGGTAATATTGTTCGGTACGTAGTTGATTGATTCTCTCACACTTTGTTGTGTTATGCAGTCGATATTGTTATGGTGCGGATGTTAAGAACAGGCTATCCTGTTTCATCTTGGGACATGTTAAGAGCCAATCTGGAATCAATTACTTCATATTTTGAATAGGGGCTTGCATCTAGTCTTACTTCCTGTTGTGCATTTCTTCCATGAATTTTGAAACCCAGGAAACTAAGTGACCTTTTGCAAGTATTTTGGCATGTGTATGTTGTAGCAAATTGGCCAGGTGGGGCACCTTTTTGCTCTATCACCCTTTAGATAGCTGAAGGTGATCTATTGTAGCCACTCTCCTCTAGTCAGGTTTCTTACTCACTTATCCGAGGCCCATGTAGTGATAAGTCATGCCATTGCTTCTCATAACCTACAAGTTTGTGTTGGTGATAATTAACCTTTTAGTCCGTGGTTTATCTTAACTGAGAAGGCTGTGATTTCGGGTCTTATTCTTCATCAATCATTTCCTTCTTGGCATGACTCTGTCATATGGGGCCAATCTTCACTATTGATTGTAAGGGTTTGTACCTCATCCTCTTTTGTTGTTTGTCCGAGAGACTTGCAGCCAAATAGAAGCATTTCTGTGCTTGGGTGTTTAGCAGGTTTTCCCTTGTGGATTTACTTGTTGGAAGTTCATGGATGCTCCGACTAGATTTTTAGGAATCAAGAGTGACCATATTTATTAGTGCTGCCTTTTCTACTCTTTGTCAGCTCACCTAGTGGGTTAATCAGGATAATGCATTAGATACTTTCGGCGTTTCAATTGATGTGCATCTCTTCATTTGCTATTTTGTTTAGCGTAATTGAGGAAATTTTTGTTGTCAGCAATAATACCCATGGCGCAAATGTATGATTCTGTATCCCCAGTTACTTTTAGAACAATAGTTGCCTGGAAAACCATTTTTCTTTTCTCTTTTTTCTTGTTAGGGTTAATCAAGATATTCTGTGATTGATATTTGGCATTTAAATTGACATGCATCATTTCTTTTACCAATTTGTTTAGTCTAATCGATGAAGCTTTATACAGCCTGCAATTAATGTACTAAGTTCGAAATCTACAACATGCGTTATTTGCTTCTCTTTGAGCTTCCCTAAGTGAGGAGTTTCAAGTTGATAGTTTTTTCGTCGTAAATCTGAACTGTGATGGTTTCTTGTACTAAATTGCTCTTTAGGGCTGTATATTTTGCTTTTTGGCTCTTTGCGGGTGGTGTATTTTTTATAGTATCATTTATTGGAAAATGATGCGTTTATCAATTTTTTTTTCTCTCACCTGGGAGTTGTTATGGTTTCCGTATTGAACGCTGGTTCACTTCTGTATTCTCTTACCTCGTTTAATGAGTTTTCTTCTGTTTCTTATCGTTGATAAGATTAGAACCATAGAATTTTCTATCATACTTATGGTAGCGACAAGTCAGAGAATTGTCTATCATCCATATTGTAGCAACAAGGTTTAAGTTTGAAATTTCACTGTAGCTTTGTTGTTTTGTGGGTTTAAGTTTGGAAATACAATATCTGTGGTATTGCATTCCAAACACACAACCTCTTATGGTGAAGTTTGAGATCTGAATTGTTTGGTTGCATACAAAGATAATATTCGTATTTCCAATAACTCTATTAATTTTCTTTATTATTATTAATTATTTATGTATTTCTTTTAACTGAAACATAATGTTTGATGGACATTTGGTTACAGCTTGCAGGATGTGGTACACAGTGAGAATCGTTTGTATTTGGTCTTTGAATACCTAGACTTGGATTTGAAGAAGCACATGGATTCATGCCCTGATTTTGCAAAGGATCCACGTTTAGTAAAAGTGAGTGATATTAGGCCTTTTCTTATGAATAAGATCTGAACATTTTTTTCTTGAGTTTATCATTCTTGCTTCTACCTGTCTTATTTTATTTTATTTTACTTTAATCATTTATACCCTTTTTAGCATATCAATAAGAAATTCAACGCCGTAGAACTTCATGCATTCGATGCTTATTTCAGTTCGTTCTATTACATTCTAGATGTGTTACTCTTGTTAGCAATCCTTCATCTTAAACCTGCCTCACAGTGATGTATCTTCACTTATCTTGCTTTTACAATAAATTGACATTGTTTATGTTACAATCATACTGATTGTTTCTCATTCTTCAGACATTCCTATATCAAATTCTGCGTGGCATTGCTTACTGTCATTCTCATAGGGTTCTTCATCGAGATTTAAAACCACAAAATTTGCTGATAGATCGCCGAACTAATGCACTAAAGCTTGCAGATTTTGGACTGGCCAGAGCATTTGGTATTCCTGTTAGGACATTCACTCATGAGGTATTTATGAGCACTTGCTTTAAGTTTTTGTCTGTATTTCAACAGGTCTGATTTTTGTCATTTTGACTTAATGCTATAAAATTTTATAAGCCTGGAGAGAGAGAGAGAGAGAGAGAGAGAGAGAGAGAGAGAGAGAGAGAGAGAGAGAGATGTATGAACAGCAGCTTTGGGGACCAAAAACATTAAGCCTGTTGCTTTAGTTTTTTCTATTTGGAGTGGGATCAGGGAAGTGAGTTGCTAGGTACTGATATGCCTTTTATTTCTAAATGTCTTATGAAAGAGTGTGTGAGAGAACAACCAAGAAAATTTAGGGTGCATGAAAACAAAGGAAGAGAGGTACTGGTTGAGAGAGAGTGAGAGAGATAAGCTGCAGCTTTTGTGACTAACTAAGGGGAAGCCTGTTATTTTCTTGGGGTGTGGGAAGGCAAAGGGAAGGCAAAGGAGGATAATGAGTAGTCAACTACTGATACACCAGATATTTTAATTTTAATGCATTTCATATCGGCAAAGTTTAATGAGTAAATTTTCTTTTCACCCTGTAGCATGTGCTAGGTTCATAATCATAATCGGTTATATCTAGGTTGTGACACTGTGGTACAGAGCGCCTGAAATACTACTAGGATCCCGCCATTACTCTACTCCAGTTGATGTCTGGTCGGTGGGATGTATATTTGCTGAGATGGTGAACCAGCGGCCATTATTTCCTGGAGACTCTGAGATTGATGAACTATTCAAGATCTTCAGGTTTATAGTTTCCCACCATTATTTGGGTTAATTCAGTTTTGTATAAGAAACAGTATATTTGGATCTTTTCTAAAAAAGGTGAAGTCATGATTATGTTAATATGCTTGTATTTTATCATTGAAAATATTCAACATATATACTAAATTAGGCGCATGTGTTTTTTGGCTTATCAAAGAACCACGAGATGTGAATATAGTAATTGCTTGCAATTTATAAAATGTTCCCATAGAAAAAAAATTTGTATGTCACTCTCAATATTTGAGATATTTTGGATAGATGAAAATGTGTTCTATAACTATTTCTACGAGAACCATTCAGAGCTGAATGTAACGTAGTCTCTGTAACACCAAATTTTCACTAGAAGTCTTCTACAAACAATAGGAATAAAGTAAGGTACACGCTACAATGGTACAACCCTTTGCCTCTCAGCTTCTTTCTTTAGACGCTGAAGAAGACCCTCTATTTAGGAAGGAGGACCCTGTTTTTGAAGCGGATGAAGGTTGTCTTCCATATTCACTCTGTATCAGTCTTTTCTCACCTAAATGAATTAATTGGATGAAGTGGTCTGTAAGAAAATGGTTCCATTCTTGATATGCCCAATAAATAATGTTGATGGTTAGAATTGTTGAACAATAAAGAATAAATAAAATAGCTATCTATATTAGATAGGATTTGGAAGTAAGAGATTCAAGTACTCATATAAAACTTGGAGCTTTCTAAGTGATAATGATATTGGAAGTTCTTATAAAAAGCATGGCACTGGAAAGTATGTATCTCTCATCTACAATGAGGGAAATGAAGAAACCCATGGGTTCCACTCCATCTTGCGTTATCAAGTGAGCTTTGCTTCTTCTTTTAGTTTAGTTCTGACACAAGAACAAGAGGAAACTCCTGAGTAGTTTGTTGCCTTCTTTTTATTATTATTATTATTTTTTAAGACTAACAAACATTTTTGTTGTGTTGAAGAGTCTTGGGAACTCCAAATGAGGACACCTGGCCTGGGGTGACTTCTTTACCTGATTTCAAATCTGCCTTTCCCAAGTGGCCTCCTAAGGTAATTGGCTGTTTATGATGTCTGATATCTCTCTTTGTGGATTGTTCCCCTTTTCTTTAATAGAAAGAAAAGTGGAGAGTATACTATATATCACTGGGTCAGGATATTTAAACTTCAAATTTTGACTTAGAATAAACGTAAATTTCCTTACCATTTATCTATCTTAATCCAGAGGTGTAAAGAATTGTTGACTTAGCAACATTAGTTGCTACAACTTAACTTTTACTCTTCATCATTAGATTTATTGGAATTAATGTTTGAGAATTTGTTTCTAGGTTTAAACTAAGCAATGCCCAAGACTTTACAAAATGCCCCCTTTACTTGCAGGAATTGGCAACTGTTGTTCCCAATCTCGAACCAGCTGGTGTCGACCTTCTTTCTGTAAGTTTGGATTTGATGTATTTACAACATAATACTTACCTTTTGGCAACTTAATAGTGCCAAGTTTCTCATATATGCTAGTTAAGATGAGTATCCGTGTAGTCTTTCTGCTGCCTTGAGAAGTTCATTTTTTTCCTTGAAGTCCATTTTGTTGTAGGCCTTGTAAGTCGTCAGCTGATAAAGTGTGAGAGTTTTTTCATTGACCAACATTCAGAAGTTGATAGATCTTCATATCATTGTAGGGGCCTGAAAGCTAACACCAAAATAATCACCATCTGTTAAAGCATCTTTTCTGCAGAAACTTTAGAGTGCCAATTGGATGAGCCTGAGCGCACATAATGTTTGGATATGCTTCTGCTTTTATATATTAAATTTTAAACTTGCATCATCTGTTAAAAACCGCTCACATTCTTTTCTTTCTGAATTTAAGGCCAAACCATTCTAGACTTTTAGGCATTCACTGACAGGTGGTAGAACATAATGTTGTCTTGGTTTTGCCATCATTCACTTATGGAGTGTATATTGTGTTCCAGAAAATGCTTTGCATGGATCCCAGCAGACGAATTACTGCAAGAAGTGCTCTAGAGCATGAATACTTCAAGGATATTGGATTTGTACCCTAGTACCAGTTCTCTGTGCTGTCAGAGAAAAGTGTCTATATTGTTGTGTAGCGTTATGTGGGTATCGGTTTCTTGAGAAATATGTTTGCAGCCTATCATTCCAATATTCTTTCTTTTCAACTTTCATGGACTAAAATCCATATTAGATTCAATCACTTTTTGAACTCATTTGATGCATTGTCATGTGTCAAACTCTATTTAGTCTCACACTACGAGATATCCATCAGTTGCAATTTTTCTTTTTGGTGCCGAGTTGCATTGTAATGGACAATGATGTTCATAAAAAAATATAATAGGTTTTGTATCACATCTGGAATGAATTGCTTATCCTTGCTTCTGATAATTTCATTTTATAATAAATTCTTATCTTCAAGTGAAAAAAGGCTTTTTCTCTGGTATGGTTTCTTCTGAGAAAGCTTTTAACAAATATGGATCTTTCAGCAAAATTTATTCCAACAAATAGCATGTTTCGTCAATGTTTATGCAGTAAGTCATCATAATCCTTATTATTCTTACTTCTAGTAATTCTTAGACGAGATGTTTCTCTAAGTATGAAGATGCTCAGTAGCAAGACTCAATAGGTTCCTATTTTTTTAACCAAAATCATGCATATCTATCAATAATAACTCTTATTTAAAATTTTATTTGATGTTTATTTAATTAATGTTTGTGAAAGTAGATAGTTTGATGATGTAATAAATGATATCGTCGTTTTAAATCTATTTTGTATCTGTTATTACGGTTTTGTTTGTTATCGGCAGTAGTCTTCAACTTTATAGGATATTTTTTGCCCATTATTTTCAAACTGAACATTTATTTTAAGTGAATTATATCTAAACATTTATTTACTTTGTTGGAGATATAGTTTGTTTAAGCGATCAAATGATTCAAATCAATAATAAAATGCCTTTTATAATCCTGAAATAATTTCATAGCCACTACCATATATCAAGCCTTTGTAAATTTTTTTAATAGTGTACCCTTTTCTGCATTAGGCTATTGTTTTTTAACGCTAAACCTATTTGGTAATCAGCTTGAGTCATGAGCAAGATATGAACAATAATTCATTTATTCCGAACGTTAGTTTAGGATTCCTACAATTTAAGATATAATCCAAAGCAATTTATGGATGTCGAGAGTTAAATATAAAGACCAAAATGGACATAATATTATTTTGTAAATTAAGTTTATAATTTCAAAGACACTTAAATAGGTAGGTAAAAGTGCATTCGACAGCACCATAACATTTAAAAGATCCAAAAGATAATTTACTTAATAAAGAGTGGAGGAACATCTTGGTGAATTGAGAATTGAGAAAAGCTTGAGTTGCCGGCATAGGTCATTCTAATATTTGGATTTGGGAGTGTCATCGGATGCACTCCAATATTAGTCATTAGCGATATTCTAAGGACAATCCTGCGGCATTTTTAATTTCTTCAATTTCTTCATTGTCAATTCAGTGAGCGGTTAAGATTAAGGACGTGTCAACTCATCTATAAATATCTTTGATTTCGACTGGAATTCTTTATTCCCCAGCTTAAATCAAAACTAGACCAAGCTTATCCTCTTTCCTTCATAATTTTATTCAAGCTATTTCTCACTTGAACTTACATTAATTTCATTATCAAACACTCTTTTTCATTCCTATTTTTACCACAAAGTTAATGGACTCATTAGCTTGAGCACTACAGAGTTAGTGCCGGTGAAATATGCCCTGTCTACTGATATTTTTGCCATCTTACATCTAGATCTATTTCATTCAGAGGTTATTTAGTAATTGTTCTTGAGGAGTAGTTGTCACATTATTCATTAGCAATATGAATAAATAGATGAACACAACATATATGTATATTGACAAATAATAGAACTAAATGAGCAATATAAGATTACTTGGTACACAAAATTTGTAGTCAAACTTTGTAAGTATAGAATTAATTTTTCAATAATATTCTCTTGCACTAGGGTTTTTTTTTTTTTTTTTTGTAATTAGATCTCACTAGTAATGCTATTGCCTACAGCTACCTCATTGAGGTCTTCTATAATTTTAAGCGTTTGAAAAACTTGGTTTCTCAAATTGTTGTCAGGTAAAGCTGGATTAACACTACTAAACACAAATATTCAGATCTAACAGCGAAAACTAAACAATTCACAAGTGAGTTCATAATGGACTTCAAGGTCATATTGCCAACTAGATTATCTAATCAAGGTCACTAGCAACTTCGCCAATAAGTCCCCTCAATTCAACCAACGGGCATTATCTAAACTGGCTTCACCAAGCTAAATCCAGCTTCGTCTGACTGCTACACTCAGGCTCCGTAGCTCAAACTAACTTTCAATCTCATTAGCGTTCCGGATCCAACTCGAGCAAACTTACCTCCAGAACAAACCAAGGTCAGGGGTGCCGGGCAGCATCCTAGCTAAATCCTTCATGCTCAAGTTAGAGTCATTCTTACTCTTTTCCTCTCTATATTTTTAGCCAGATGTTTTCAAGCCCCTTTTAATTAAATTTACCTGTACTTATATTGGGATACACGCGTATTGGATCAAATACGTTCATTCTGTTCCACGTGGACTTATCTCTCTGTGCTAATTAGGCTTCAAGAAGTTTCCTCCTTTGTCACACGTTCTAGTCTAAGATACCATTTTGGCAGGCTTTCCTTTTTCCACGTCATACGACACGTGTCTTTCGATCCGTATATTTAGCTATTAATAATGTGACTTAAAATAGTGTTGTGAGGTCACAAATTTCCGATTTTTTGATAAATCACTCGGGGAGTTTGAGGTGCTCCCATGTTATGAGTCAATCATTTATCTTCCGAGAAAGGGGAAATTAATACTGTGATCTCCTTTTTTTGACTGAAATAACAGTCTATCTTCTACTTTTAGATAAGTAATATAGACACCCTCAAATTCCATCTGCCGTTAGAGAATCTGTTAAAAAAATTACACTGTAACCCCCTTCTTTTAGCTAAAGTACATATTGCCCCGCACTTCTGAATAAATAATATAGACACCCCCAGATTCCATCTGTCGTTAGAAAATCTGTTATCTTAACTAGAATCTCTTGTGTAAAGACTTAACTACCCTTATTTGTCTTATTCATCAATAATTTTATATTGTGAAACTTTCTATTGACGTAAATTAAAGAAGAAAAAAGTTGTTATGATGTCAGTAAGTGAAAAAAATAAGAATCGAAAAATAAAAAAGTATATTTTATACAAAAACTAAAAATCTAATAAATAAAGAAGTCAATATGGGCTCATATATCTTATTTGCAAACACAAGAACGAGTAAAGCTCTCACATGACAGCTCATTTCCATATCTGAAACAACCTATTGTAGATTAATCAACAAAAAATATAAACAGCATACAAATATTTTTTCTATTTCTTTTTTTCAAATCAACTTCAACTGCCTGGTGATATAGCAGTTGAGGGAAAGTAAAGACTTTGTAACTTGAGTCTTGAAGCAACAAGAGACAAAAAGAAAGGGAAAGTAAAGAGAGAGAGAGAGAAATTATAAAATTAAATATATTATTTACATTAAATAAAATTTAATTGAAACAATTAAATATTAAAAATAATTAAAATAATTAATTGCATATTTATGTGTTTACATATTTAGTTAAATATTTTTAATCTTTTTTATAAATAAAAATTTAAATTTATTGAAGTTTAGAATAATTATTTATTTGAATTTATGAATTTTTATTTTTAATTAAAAATTTATATGATTTTGGTTGTTAATTATTTTAATTTAGAATAAAAAATTAATACACTATAATACAGTCTTTTATTAAACACAGTATTATTTAACATGTATACAATGCAATGACAAACCAAATACAGTATAAAATTTACTCAATTCTATGTAATGCAATTTAATACAATGTTAAAATTAAGTATACTTTATTAATTAGATTTTTAGTTTTTGTATAAAATATACTTTTTGATTCTTTAATTCTTATTCTTTCCACTTACTGACATAATAACAACTTTTTTCTTCTTTAATTTACGTCAATAGAAAACTTCACAATATAAAATTGTTGATGAATAAGACAAATAAGGGTAGTTAAGTCTTTACACAAGAGATTCTAGCTAAGATAACAGATTCTCTAACGGCAGATGGAATCTGGGGGTGTCTATGTTATTTATTCAAAAGTGCGGGGTAGACTGTACTTCAGTCAAAAGAAAGGGATCACAGTGTAATTTTCTTAATAGATTCTCTAACGGCACGGCAGATGGAATCTGGGGGTGTTTATGTTACTTATTCGAAAGTGGGGGGCAGACTGTTACTTCAGCTAAAAGAAAGGGGTCACAGTGTTAATTTTTCCCCGAGAAAAGGATACAAATATAAGTCGGGAATATCAATCACACAAATAATAATAAATTGGCCATATAATATAGATAACGAAAAGTAGTATGAAGGGTCATTTAGAATATATAGACATTTGATTCTTTAGCATAAAAATGGTGCCTTCTATACAAGCTCTAATCATGCCCTCATATAGGCGTTCCCAACCGGCAAGACCGCCCAAATCAGCAAATTAACTAGACCGCTCAAATCACCAAATTAACTAACACATTTAATGATAAGTTTCAGTTTAATAGGTGTAAGTGGAGTGGCATGAGTCTTGTAGTTTCTCATGCTTCTGATTCAGCATCTCCAACACAAAGACTCGGCTTTTGCAATTTGATAGATACAACTTAGCGGCTTAGTGGCCTGGCTTGGCTTGTGGACTGGGATAAGTGGTGTTGAGAGTAGGGTGGGGGCTAGTAAGTGAGTGGCGGCTGTGGTGGATTTCCACTCCTCTCACACAACACAACAGTCCAAACTAACTCGCATAGCAAGTTCTAAGCATACCAACACTAACGTGTAACGTTCAAATTTGTCCACTATCTGAAAGAACATGTGATTAAATAATGCATGGATACATTCAAGAGTTGCCTTGTAAGAATTGGGTAATTTCTTGCATGAATCCAACAGTCTAACAACAATGTGCGATCATTTTATTTTCCAACACTACGTCCCCACTCAAATTGGAATAATCTCATTTTATAAGTGAACAAATCCAATCCCTTTTTCTCATCCCATAAGCCCTCCCATCCCGATCGATCGAATTCGACATGAACAATCTACAGGCTACAAACTAAGACCATTGTTTATTTCTTCTTTTACTGGTTAAATAAATGTGTCTCAAAATTGTTCTAGTATTCCTAAATCCAAAATCAAAATCAATCAAAACGTGTCCACGTTCAATGTACCCTTGCGCCTCCGCTGACCAAAACCATAATTTCATCGCGTTTCCTTTATTCTCCCATAAAAGCCAGCAAGCACTTCAATACATATAAACTCATCTCACTTTCTTCTCAAACCACCAACAATTAAGCACAGAACCAATGGCCTTCACGGCGTTTAGACCACTCGACGAGAAAGTATTGATAGAGTATATCAAAGCGACGCCGTCTTTGTCTTCCAGGATTGGTAACAAGTTCGATGACTTGACGATCAAAGAGGTCGGAGATGGCAATCTAAATTTCGTATACATAGTTTCTGGCACTTCAGGTTCTATAGTCATCAAGCAGGTAATGAGATCTGTGTATGAATAATTGTCAACTCTAGTATTATGTTGAAATTTCTAACATTAATTTTTCTTAATTAATGTTGAGTTAATTAATTTTGTGATTTGCTTGTGGGCACAGGCACTTGAGTACATACGCTGCATAGGTGAATCATGGCCCATGACAAGGGAACGAGCATATTTTGAGTCACTGGCATTGAAAGAGCACGGCAAATTGTGCCCTGATCACGTCCCCGAAGTCTATCATTTTGACCGCACGATGTCTGTGATTGGTATGCAATACTTGGAGCCCCCTCATATTATCCTGAGGAAAGGATTGATTGCTGGAATTGAGTATCCTTTGCTTGCGGAACACATGTCAGAGTATATGGCAAGGACTCTTTTCTTCACTTCTCTTCTTTATCGAACCACCACGGAGCACAAACGTGCTGGTATGAGTTTTTACTTTACTTTTTCCGTCAACTTCTTGTGTGGAAAATTTGATGCAACGTAGCTAATGTGCGTACTTCAATGCTTGATGAGTGCAGTTGCTGAATTTTGTGGAAATGTGGAGCTTTGCAAGCATACAGAGCAGGTCGTTTTTTCTGACCCCTATACAGTATCTCAATATAATCGTTGGACTTCTCCTCATCTTGATCGTGATGCTGAGGCTGTCCGGGAAGATAATATTTTAAAGCTTGAAGTTGCTGAGTTGAAATCCAAGTACTGTTTCTTCCATAGTACTGATTTCATTACATAGTATTTGCAAATCCGGTTTTTTATATTTATATCTATTCATCAGAATACGTTTTATATAGGTTCTCTGAAAGAGCGCAAGCTCTCATACATGGAGATCTCCACACTGCCTCTGTTATGGTTACTCTTGATTCAACTCAGGTGATAGATCCAGAATTTGCATTTTATGGGCCAATGGGTTTCGATATTGGAGCTTTTCTTGGAAACTTGATGCTGGCATTTTTTGCTCAAGATGGACACGCTGATCAAAGGAATGACCGGAAAGTATGTTTCTTTTCTTTTCTTTCTTTATTTCTTTCTTTTTTCTTTTTAATAGAATTAGCTTTCTGCCGATATAATCTAGCTCTTCTTGATGGCCTGGATGGATGATTCTGATTTTCTGGTATGATTATGGTCATCTTGTCTGAAATTAACAATTTAGCATTGTCTTACAGACGCATAAGGAGTGGATTTTGAGGACAATTGAAGAGACCTGGACTCTGTTTCACAAAAAGTTCACGGCACTCTGGCATCAAAATAATGGTTCTGGAAAGGCATATCTTCCAGAAATTTATAATAGACCTGAGCTTCAGCAGCTTATACAAGAAAAATATATGAAAGATTTGTTCCATGACACTCTTGGATTTGGTGCTGCCAAAATGATAAGGTGCGACGAGGATTTTGCTTTCGCTTACTCTTTTACTTTCATTCTGATTTTTACGACTCCCAGTCATTTCTTGAGATTAATGATTAATCAACAATCGTTACTTCTTATTATTGTTTCAATTATTGGCATTCTATTTCTCAATTTTACTGATTTAAGATCCTGGAAATTTTTTATGATGATGTTAATTTTTATCTTTTGATGTACTGCCAGGAGGATTGTTGGCGTAGCCCATGTTGAGGATTTTGAATCAATCCAGGATGCTAGCAAACGAGCGGCTTGTGAGCGTCGAGCTCTTGAACTGGCGAAAATGCTTCTCAAGGAAAGGCGTAACTTCCAGGCCATCGCTGAAGTTGTTTCAGCCATTCAAAAGATCCAGTCATACGGATTAGATAATTAATTGCTGGTTTACTTCATCTAATTAATGTGGTTCTTAGCAATCAGCTACACATTCTTACTTTAAATAAACCTTTGCGTTGTACTACTAATTAAATTTTCCTTGTCTCCACTTCTGTCCAATTAAATTTGGTGTTGTAATTTTTTATATAATTTCCGTTTCATGATTTTGTTTTCTGCCCACAATCAATGCCATTGGTGTACTCTTTGATAATAAATAGCAACATGAGAAGCAAGATGAACAATACTACATCTATAACTAAATCCTATAACTATGTGGTTATAATATGAGTTGACAAAATTCTACTGAACATCTAACTTTCACTTTTTATTTTTTGTTTTTTTCCCTCCTTCAATAAATATATACAGTAACTTAACCAGAAAATTTTCTTCGGATGGGCTAAAAGTTTTTTACGAAAAAAAGTCAACATATTCCTGAAATGTGTGCGAGGTAAAAAAGGTAAATACTTATTTTAGCTTGTATATTAAATTAAAATTTAAAGCGAAAGATAGGAGAACAATGGAAAATTCCAATTTAGTAACTTGAGATTTAGGTAATTACATACAAAAGAATATGATAAAATAATAATAAAGATAATAAAGATCATACAAAAGAAATTTTTTTTTTAAATGTGGTATAAGAAACAACGAATCTTTTCTATATAAATATTTGGGCTAATCACACAAACCCCCCATTGGTTTTAACTTAATTTTGTCAATATTCACTGTTTACTACTTTTCATCATTGCCTACCCTTAACTTTGTGAAAACTCATCACGGATCACCTTTCCGTCACTTTTGCCATTAGATGACATCACTATTCCATCCAAAATCGTTGTAATTACTAAAATACCCTCTGAACAAATTTCTAAAAATATACAGAAATTAAATTGATTTGTTGCGTAGGAAACAATTTTCAGCAAAAAATTTTCTTTCCTTTTTCTTTTTTCTCTCCCCTTCTTCTTCTGCCTCTGTTTTCTTGCAAAGCCATCGCCAGTGCACATAAGCAGCACTCCGCCGTTTTGCCCACACTCACTTGCACACCACGACCATGAGAAGGTGGAGACATCGCCGTTCAAGGAGAAAGAGGGAGAAGAAAGAGAAGTGGAGGCGAAGGCGTCGTTTGCCTCACTCCCCTGTCCTCTCTCTAACTTCCTCTCCACCACAAGCATCGCCATGTCTCCTCTCCCTTTCCACCGCCAGTGCCTCACTCCTCCTTTAACAATCGTCCCTGATTCTTCACTTCCTCCTTTCCCTCTGTTCTTCTTTTGTTTTTTTGGGTTATTGTATATGGTTGTATGTCGAATTTCCAGTGGGTTTTGGGGTTGAGATTATGGTTTATTTGTTGGAGATGGTGATGATGATGAAAATTTGCAGTATTCTCTTCTCCTACAGCATGTGAAGTTGAGAAGGAGAAGGAGGAGTCGGCTGTTTTAGTTTAGATTTAGGTTAAATATTTTTTTTATTTCTTTGTAGTCAAAAGATGTCTTTGCTGTGGTGGTAGAGTAAGGTTAAATAATTTTATAGTCTTGGTCATGAGTTCGAATCCTATCATTTGCAAAACTCTTGTTTATTTTATATACTAATAGCAATGACCATTATACCAAAGTGACGGAAGGGTGGTCCGTGATGAGTTTTCACAAAGTCAAGGGTAGGCAGTGATGAAAAGTGGTAAACAGTGAATATTAACGAAATTAAGCCAAAACCAAGGGGGGGTTTGTGTGATTAACCCATAAATATTTTGTCTTTTAAAGTTTGGGTGGACTACGTTTATAAATTTTGTTTTGAAATAAGGGTATAAGTGTTAAAATTTAAACCTTTTATATGAAACGGGAATTTCCTTCAGAAGCTCCATTAGGCTGCAGCCAATACTTGGTTCCGCTAGTGAATATATGCTAAGTTAGATTGTAAGCAGTTGGTTATAAGTATAGCATTATCTAAGAAAGATATATGTCTCGCTTGGTTTTGACGAATATAGCTCATAGTTAGGCCTGGATTCTTTGGAGCGAACAATATCACCAATTGACTTAAAATTATTTAATCTGCAAAAAAATAAGAGACTTTAGAGAGAGAACGGATGCTATTTATGCACATCAGCAAGTCGATCACTTTTTCTTTGCAATTATTTTAGTTTTGCATAGCCCATAATAATACGAGTAATGTTGTACTTACTAAGTCTTGTTTACAAAGTTGATGTGACATATTTTATTTAATACTATATTACTTATCAATATTTATTGCATTAGCTTTTCAATATTCATCCTCTATTTTTTTATGTCACATCAATTTTATATATAAATATTGTAAAAGTAATATTATTGTAATAATAATGATACGGGTAAGTTAACAAGTTGCTAGTACAAATTTTTAATTAATTTTAAAAACTCTCGAATTAGCAGTTGTAACCAAATATATTGAAGTTTGTCTTTGCCGTCGGAGGTAACGGTGTTTTCTGTAGACTCTAGCTAGCTAGCTGAAGTGTTCGTAACAATTATTAAAATAGAAAAAGAAATTAACACAAAATTACCAAATGCTTGTAAAGTATTATTCTGGAACGAATCAAAGAAGCCCATTTGAAATGACCCAAACAGTTTCACATTGTTTGCTTTTATTTTAAAAGCTATCGATGCATATAGATTATACTAATAAAAGCATTAACCACTTTCATAACATCTTATTCATTTCCCAGAATGAATCAGCTCTGATCCCCGTACTGGGCATTGTACTCACTCCAGAGCTGATCAACGGTCTTCCCCAGCAGGTCAACGAAGTAGCTAGCACTATAACCAGTTCTCATCTTCTTGTTCAGTTCTGCAACAAAGTCATTTCTCAAACTGTTAAGGTAATCCAGAAACCTTGCAGTAACAGCATACCCTTCATCCCACTTGCTGCCCTGACCAGGCTGTACCCAGCAGTCACTCGGCGCATAGTTAGCCTTCAACCTCACCAAATCAGCAATCCCTTCGATCAGTTCTCCAGGAGCCTGCCCGTTGCCATTCCATTGCCATATATGCGTCATCTCATGATAAAGTACCCCAGTGATCGCTCTTTTCACATCATTGTCAGAAAAAGCTTTTATGTGGTCCGCGCTGACATGAATTTCATTGTTGCTTGCATACGCCACGGTCCCCGGCTGTAGATGGGTGTCAACAAACATGCTGACTTTTTGTACATCCTTCCTTTCAGCGTCGGTCCTCTGTTGGAAGAGTTCCATATAAAATCCGTGGCAGATGCTAGTGTTTGCCTGCTGTAGTCGACCCCGATTTCGTTGTCGAAGATGGTGCCGCCTTCAGTTGTGCCAGCGTTGTTGGTGACAACGTACTCGACTCCCTTACTGCCTTGCAATGCTGCAAGTGTTAATAGCAAAGACAGGAATACCATGTGGTGAACCATATTGGGGAAAATTTTGTTCTCTCTTGGGTGGAAGTTTTCCACAAGAAATTCGTTTGTTGCCGCCATGGTCTATATAGAGTTTGGAAATCAATTTTCTGGCTTCACAGCTTAATCCTGTCTGATAAGTTTCCACCTCTCTAACGTTTACACGGAAAATCTGTCATCTAATTTGGTCAATTACGTATGACGGCCTCATCAAACAAGACCCATGTCCGGTGTCCCCCAATGAGATTGTCAAACCGATTCTTTTGGTTTCACATACTCCAAAAAGAAATTATAACAATAACATTTAAGATTAATAATTCGGATAAGCCAAAAATATAGCTGATGACTCTACAGTAGTAAAAAAAATTTTCAGATTCTCGAAAACTTTAATCAATATCAAAACCGCTCTATTTATTAATTAAGACCAAATAGTCGGACATCCCAAAAATTTGTCTTTACCATAGTAATGCTGTTTTCTTTTCTCTACATCGATTTTGGCTGAAGTTTTCATCGGGGTTATTAAAAAGAAAAAGAATAAATTAACCAACTAATAAAATTAAATATATACAATTTGATGTGTTAAGACTATGGACCACACAAAACTCCACATTGGTATGGTATTGTCCACTTTAGACCCAAGCCCTCATGGATTTGCTTTTGAATTTTACCCAAAAGGCCTTATACCAATAGAGAACTTGTCTATACTTATATACCCATGATTCACCCCATGTCTAGCCAACGTGGGACTTTGGTTGCATACCCAACAAATTCTCTGCTCTTTTTCCTACACTTGCATTTGGGCCTACCTTCAAATGATCATCCATCCATTCACTCTATCCCTGCCAACTCCTCTTCCGCTCAAGAGCACACCGCATGATCACTAGTGTTTAACCATGATCCAATCGTGAGTTTAACAGGGCCTCCCCTCAAACGATCATCCGTTCATCTACTCTATCCATGCCAATTCCTCTTCCGCTCAGGAGCACACCGCATGTTCACTAGAGCTTAATCATGGATCCAATCGTGAGCTTAATAAGAGTCCACCACCTTCATTCGGTACTCCCAGAATTTCCTCCACATATTCTCCTGGTTGGCTAAGTCTGGGTCAGGGCTCTGATACCACTTTGTTGTGAATTTCGTGTCTTTTACAGAAGTGTTCAATCCGAGATATTGAGAAAATTATGATGAAACCACAAGCAAGAAATTAAAGAAGATAAGAACACTAGATTTATAGTGGTTCGACCAATCAAGCTTACATCCACTTTAAAGATCACAACAACAACTTTATTCCAATCAACATTAAAGGAGAAATACAAGAATATCAATAGCAATAACAAGGATTTAACCTTATAGCCTCCCTACGCATATCGACAAGACAACACCAATCTTCGATATATACTCCCAAGAAAGACTAACAGCCTTCCTACATATATATCCCAAGATATCACCAATCTATGATATACACTTCTAAGGAAAAAACTATCAAAGAAGAACCTCCACGGGTACTCGATATATACTCATGGTTTACAATCCCAAACTGTAGCTTTTAAGATCATATCCTACTCACGATTAATGACTTTAATCGTAGCTTTTCTGATCAACCCAAACTAGGGGTGTTTACGGGTCGGGTCGGGTTTTCTCCAACCTGACACGACCCGATCATGCATCGGGTTATCAAAATTGGACCCGTGATCGAGTTTTTTAAGTATAAAACCTGAGTATAATCCGAATGGTCGGATCGGGTCGGGTTAGTCGGGTTGGTCGGGTTGTACTTAACCCATTCTTTTTTTCCATCTCCTTCCCCTTTTTCTCTTCACCATCATCGTTTCTTTTTTCTTCTTCCCCCAAAATTGGCCCCACTAATTGGCAGAATACATAATTTCAACTTTAAAAATCTGGAACATGAAAAGAAAACATTCAAAATCTTCCTTTATTCAATTTGTCCCTTCGCTTTATTGCTAGAATTTGGAAATTAAGGACAACTCCAATCGCCACCTACCCAAAGCCAATCTCCGCCATTGAGCACCAACTGCCTCGCCAACTCCACAGCCCGTGCTAAATTTCCATAACATCCTCCACACTCAATTTTCTCTTCCTTCTCACATTACCTTGGCCCGAAATGCTATCAACATCATCAGAAGTAGGTGATTTTGAAGTGAGTTTGTCGGCGGCTAGAATGGAAATTTGGGTCTTGGGCAGTTGCCGCCTCTTGAGTCTGAAGGGTCTGGTGGGTTCGATGGCAGGGTGGTAGTGGAAGAGTGAGTTCGATGGTGCTGGATATAATGGAGGTATGTATGGTGGGATGATGATGATCGAGGAGAACGTGAGAGAGAAGGGGGATAGAACGTGAGACCAAAGGGGGAGAAAGAAGAAAAATTAAAAAAAAATTCATTTATATTATTATTGTGTTCAGGTTGGGTTTTATCGGGTAATATTAGTTAAACCCGAATACAACCCGATAACAGTAAAACCCGAAGAATTAAACTCGATTTCGGGTTATTATATGAAGAAATCCGACGTCGATCTGATCAACCCGATCTAACCCGATCAGGTCGGATCGGGTCGGGTATTTTTGCACACCCCTACCCCAAACGTTGACGTCCTTGCCGACTTCGAAGGCTCCTAAAACTTTTAACTAGTCTTCTCTTCCACACAACAAGCTATATATTGTGTTGTGTTCTCCCTATCGATTTCTCGATATCCCGATCGATTTGTCGATATCTCTACACTTATACACACAAGGCTTTATATAAGACCAAGAGTTTCTTTCCTAGTCCAACCATGATTCCTAGACTAGAAATAAAACCAAAACTCTTCCTATTTAAGTTTTCTTGTTTAACTATGATAACCCAGATTATCCTAATTAAGACAAATTACAATCAAACCCAACTTTCTAGTTTGATACAAATCCCAATTTGTTTTAATTCTAATTTAGAAACAAATCCTCTATTGCCTAATATTCTAACAAGACAAAAGCATATATAACGTGATGTGATGTAATCTTATTGGCATGAGTGATTATTAAATCATTTATATTATAATTTCTCTCATTTATTATCGAAGTATACTCTTCTTATAATGTTTTGCTATATCATGTTGTGCATGAAGTAGTTTATATTGATTGTTCATATGTGTAATATTATATTGGAATTTATTATTTTAGAATTAATTAAGAAGCAATACAAATCAATCAAACAATTTCTTACAACGTATAATTTAAATTAAAAATTTTATTTAATAATGAATGTCTTTTATTTTATGTTAGGTTATTTTTTGTGTAATTGATTTATGATATTTTCCTATTAAGATTACATCACAAAACCAAATAGAGAAAAGTTTTTCTCATCTCTTTTCTTTCCCTCCATTTTTCCTTTCACTTTACTTTTTCTTTCCTTCCCTTTTTCCTTTCCTCAATCCAACATGACCTAGATATATATGTTTGATGGTGATATTTACACTAAAGAATATAACATATAATGAGTTTTACCTTGAATTAAGTCAATATTTTATTTAATGGCAATTAATAAATGAAGGTTATTATAATATATCTGTATATGAAACACATAATAAAACCTAAAATAAAAAACAATAATGCTACACTAACAAAGGCGCCTATAAACAAAGTTTGTATACAAAGTTGATATAACATAAGTGGATGAAAAGATTAATATGGATTGTTGATGTAATAAATACTAATGAGTTACGTAACATTGAATGAGCGGTGTTACATCAACTTTACATACAGACTTTGCATGTATAGCATTAGTCAGTAAAAAGTGCCAATTTACATTTAAAGAAATGCTTAATTTATTTCTAATGAATGTTGTTAAGTTCTTAAATGATAAGTTTCAATTATTAATTTGTCATTTTATGATTATTTTTATACTTTAAAATAACAAATGTTAAAAATAACCTAATTAATTAATATAGTTTTTCAAAATCAATTGTTAATTGTGGTTTAAATTCTATAAAATTAATCATAATGTGTGACTTAAAAATAATTCTATATCTACAACTAACTCTTTACAACCTAAATTAGCAAAATCTTATTGGAGAGATAATTACCGTATCATGCAATCTAACTTCTCTTATTTATTTTTATTTTTTTACTCCTCTAATGAAAATTTGTCAACTCAAATTGTAAGAAGTTAGTTGTAAAAACCGGATTTAAATGTAGAATTACTCCTACCCTAAACATATATATTAACATCTCAAAGGTATTATAATATCTTTTTAAAATTATATTTAATGATTGAAATTTTATTGAGATGAGTAATTTATTGATTAAAAATCATTTAAATCCAATGTCAAAAGAATTTTTCTAATACACAAAAACCAGTGGTGTAACCAGAAAATTTTTCTTTGGGTGGGCTAAAATTTTTTTGCTAATGTTTAGTCTATAACTAATTTTATAATGAAAAAAAGTCCACATATACATTAAATATGTATGGTAAGCAAAGTATATATATTTATTTTTGTTTATAAATGAAATTGAAAATTTAGAGGGAAAGAGGAGAATGATGGAAAATTACATTTGGTAAATTAAGATTTAGTGATTAGATTTTATAACAAAATAAAAAAAAAGAATAAAGATTATAGAGGAAATTTTTATTTTAAATACATGGATCTTTTCTATATAAATCTTTTGTTTTTTTTTTTTTAAGTTTGGGTGGGCTATAGGAAAAGAATTTTGTTTAAAGTAAGGGTAGGAGAGTTATAATTTGAACTTTTTGTATTAAAATAAATTGTTTTAAAAACTTGGCTAGGCTCCAGCCACTTGTTGATTCTATCACTAAAAAAAAAAATTGTGTTAATTCACTTAAAATTTATGCATTTAATGATTTTTACACCGTCTTTGTAGAATTTATAGTTTTCAATGAAATTTACATAATTTTCAAGATAATTTACACAGTTTTTAGGGTTTAATATGTGTCCTTAGGCACAAGTTAAGACTACTCATTTTATATTCCAAGTTTGATGGTTTTATCTAAAATGAAAAATAAAAAACTGCCTTGATTCAGTCACATTAGGAAGTTCAAACGTCCGGAAAAAAAAAATATATGGACAACGGTTATTGAAGGTTTTTTATGAAGTCAACCCTGAATTGGGGTAATGGACTCTCAAGTCTTGAAAGCTTGCACTTCGGTTGCCCCGACCTTCAAGTGATGCAACATATCGATGACAATAGTTGGTCAAAATCCCCGTTGTTATGTTGAGACTGGTCATATCTTGGCTCATCAAATTCAAATCTATTCACAATTGTCTCCACTGGCACTGAATGGAACATGCATGACACTTTCAAAATTTGTACAATTTCTCTCCTTCATACTATAGTTATTATAAGATATCCGACATTTTTAAAATTTAAAAAGTAAATAAATTTCATGGTACAAATCAGTCTATTATAAATCTTCTTTTGGAAACCGATTAAAGAGCTTACAAGATATAAATTTTCTATGCTCAATAAAAATGTTCAAAGATAGTAAAATTAGAGTGTGAAGGCCATGGTCTTGTCAAAAAGAAATACTTCTTAATATTATCAATAGTTCATCCCTCTTTTACATAACATAATGTCAAGCACGGCAATAGTCTAATTGAGATTAGCTACCTATTCAAAATCTCAACTGCAACTATATTATAAGAAGTTTCAACTTGTAAAAAATATTTTAGTTAAATATAAAGTTAAAACTTCACTTTGAAAATGTTAAGGATAAAAATAACAACTTTTGGGGGGTCATACTACAGTACATCGGTTGTACCATACAACCGTCACTACAAGAATTTTTTGCATATTTGTCACTTCACAATTTTTTTATTTGGCAGTTTTTTAAAAAAGTGAGAAATTTAATTATGTCTTAAAAGTCAAACCTATCAATTTATCTTATTTGTCACTTTTTATCTTATTCAATCACATATATATCACATTATTATAAAAGTTTGACAAGTATGTGAAAATGTAATTTTTTCTTTTCCCTCTTAAATTTCCCTCTTTCTTTTTATTTTTTTTTTCAAATATGTGAATATAATATTTCAAATTTCAATAAATTTATCTAAATATAATTAAACAATATAATTTAATTTTTAATCTAAAATTAAAAATAATTTAAAAAATCTTTAAATTAAAGATAACATTATTATATGTATGAAAAGAATAAATTTTTAAATATCAAATTTTAGAAAAAATAATTTTTAAATGTGAAAATTTTATGAAATAAATAAAATTAATTTTTAATTTCAAAGTGATGAAAATCACATTATTTAATTACTCTGATGAAAATTAAGCAATTAAAATATCAAAAAATTATTTTACAATAATATAACATTTTAAATATGTAAAAAATTATTATAATTTATTTTAAAAATGAAATTAAAACATTTAATGCTCTAAAAATTATAAAAACTTAGTCTAATGGTGTAAATGAAAAAGTTTGAAATATATGGACTGAACATGGGGATGATTTTAACAATTTTTAATAGACATGGATTTCTTAGAATTTCACAATTCTATATAAAGAAAATGAAATAACCCTAGCCCTAATGTCTCTCTCATCTCTATCTTCCGGTTTCACGATTCTTTGCTTCTATTGCTGCCTTCGATGCAGCTGCCGCGGCCTTGGCTCCAGCTCTCGCTCCCTCCTCGACTAGGCGGAGCTTCGTTGTGGCCTCGCCTAGCCAGCCGAGGAAGAAGATAGAGATGTGTTCTCCGGCATTTTACGAGGTGTTCTCTAATTTTCTCCTATTTTCACTCACATAGCGGCCGATAATCCTCCCATGGACAAGAACGCTGTTTTCAGAAAGCTGAAAGCGAAATCGGAAAACAAGGTGTGTGTTTTTCGTGTTTTTTCTTTCGATCTAGTTCAGATCTGTGCGATTACATGTTGGATCTTGAAGTTTCAGGTGCTGTTTGTTTTGGTTATGTTAAATTTTGTTTTTGTTTTGAGATGTGATTCGATTGCAATGTGAAGAACCCTACGTGGGCGTCGGTGACATACGGGATCTTCCTCTGCATCGATTGCTCTGCTATCTACAGATTTTCATTTATATTTTACCCATAGATTTCTCTCTTCTGTTTTGCCCTTGCTGCTAGGGGTGCACACGGGTCGGGTCGGGTCGGGTTTTGCCCAACCCGACTCAACCCGATGCACATCGGGTTGGAGATTTTATACCCCGACCTTGGGTTTTCGAAATGCCAAACCCGATGACCAACCCGCCACTCGGGTCGGGTTGGGTTGATCGGGTTGGATCGGGTTACACACAGCCCGTTAAAGTTTTAAATTAATATGTATATACTAACACAAAACACAAGCACATTATTTTATTATTTGTATACTGCCAACATCAAATTATAGCCGTAAATATAACGGGAGACTTGGTGGGCCCATGATTAGCTAATAGCAATGAAAAAGAGCCCCGCCCACTACAAATCCAGACCAATAAATGAATAGCAAAACAAATGCAAGGTTATCAACTAATGTATTGATTATGACATATATCAAAAGACCTCTCCTATCTTGGTTATTTTGTGGTGTTTTCCAAAAAACTGTGACTTGTTATAGACATATGATTCACTAGAACCATTGCCATTATAATGAGATAATACACATTTTTAGAAGACTATTACATAATTGTACAATATTAATCTCTGTAAACTTGTTCTCATTCGGAAATCATGCATTCATATACAATTAATACTAAAATCTAAAATTAATAACCTTTAAGGACTAACCTATCGTATTCAAGTGAATTGCGAGAGCATATAATTTAAAAGCATGATCAATTATCTAATGAGTTTAGGAAAGAAAGAAGAATAAGTGTTATGATTCTAGAACTCTAATCTCATTCCTTTATAAGTTTATAGTCATAAATAACTATAAGTTAAAGACGTGCTCCAATAATCTATTATCCAAACTCATTTGATTCGAACTAAGCATCATATTTAGGAGCTTTCATCAATAATTTTGATAACCATCTCAAATTAAGGTCACTGAATACACCTAACATGAATATTGCATTTAGAAATTTACATCCACGGTTATGATAATCACCTCAAATTAAGGTCAATGAGCTCTCATCCAAGATAACGATAATCAACAATTATACATGAATAGCCTATTATTTGTACAGCAGAAAGATATCAAGAGAACAAATGATGGATGCTTCTCCTTCTTATGTCCATCCCTGAGAAGAACTGATGATTAAATTGGAACCAAAAGAAAATTTTCACCCATCTGATGAGAATCAATTGAGTGCACTGGAAAATCTACAAAACAGTGAAGTATAGTCTCCGTAGGGATAATCATCAGCGAGAAAAATACTTGAATCTATCACCTAATCATCGTCCTCACAATCTGCATCCAGTTGCACAGAATTGTTAACAAGCCTCAAAGATTCTCCTCTGTTAACAGTTAACCAAACAAAAAAATCATATCAATTAGAAATTATAGAATCGTAGAGTTGACAATAGAAGAGACAAATGAGAAAAACATCACACTCATGACTCAATGTGAGCAACAAAGATGATGACCTGTGGAGGACCAATGGTGGAGATGGCCATGAGAGGAGAGCGCAACAACCGGTGAGGTGAGTGCGACCTGCGAGTCTACGATAGAGACAGAGATAGAGACGGCCCGAGCGACTTAATTAAACAGTGACAGAGGCAAAGGTGTTGGCTGTTGATCGTGGATGAGAGATACGGCGTCACACGGTGGAGTTGAGGAGAAGTAGGGAGATAATCGGTTCGGAGAGATGAGGGATTAGGAATTAGGGATTGTATGGTATAATTTATATGAGTGATCCAGTGTGGCAACATCCATCATAAAACACATATTTATCTAATAATATGTTGCCACGTGTTAAATTCGGTATTTTTTAAATTCATTGTAATCGGGTCGGGTTTTTTCGGGTTATATTATTTAAACCCGAATACAACCCGATATCAACCAAACCCGAAAGATTATACCTGATTTCAGGTTATTATATGCACAAACCCGATGCCGACCCGACCAACCCGATATAACCCGATCGGGTCGGATCGGGTCGGATAATTTTGCACACCTCTACTCGCTGCATTTGGTGGTTTCTATGGTTGGAATAAATTGCAAAGTGAAGTCTTCTTTGACCCTTTGTTGGAATTCTTATCTTTCAAATTTACTATTTATGTTTCTGAAATAGCTTTTAATGCATTGACATGTTTTGTTGACAGATATTGGTTTTCAAAATGAAAATGGATTTCTTGTTGTTCATTTGATTATATTTCAAATTTTTGAAATAGCTCTTGGTCTCTGGTCTGAGCTGGTTTTAATCGTGAATATGATGCTCGGTCTCCAGTAATTTTATTCATTTGAGTAGATTGTTCTGGTTATCTCTGAAGGACTGTTTAGATGATTTGTAGTAATGGGTTTGCTTAAGCCGATGCAAGTGTTTGTTTTAATTAATTCTGTTTGATTATATTGACTTATTTGATTAGTGCATATTCATCAGATGTTGTGTCCAGCGACTTGGATTAATTTACATTGTTTTGGATTATGTTGTTTGTACTTTGTAGTTAATGAATTGAATATTAGGGATTCCCTCTAATTATGTTATGATGTTTGTATCTATAGTGTTTCTTCAGAATTTAGAACTTATAGTTTTGCATGCTTTTTAATTACAGGTTCACCTAGATCAAATTAATGAAGAAAATTGATTTTTGAGAGTTTTAACCTGAAAATTGAAGCTCATAGTGTCTGTTTGTTTGCCTAATTAGGTTTATCAAGCTAGGCTTCGCCAGACTGGACAGGTTGTTGTTGTAAAGGTTCAAAGGCCTGGAGTTCAAGCTGCGATTTCCTTGGACATATTAATCTTGCATTTTCTAGCAGGGTTAATTAGGAAAGCTGGAAAGTTTAACACTGATCTTCAGTTAATGATTGCAATTGTGCTTGGATGAGTGGTTCCCCATGTATCCCTTAAACTGAAAGATGGTATTTTTCTTTATTATCATCTCAGCTGGTAGTAACTGAGACACATGATCTTCAATTTGTAGGCAGTTGTTGATGAGTGGGCATCAAGTCTTTTTCGGGTACTTGTCCATCTCCTTGTGCTTTCACTACAAGAAATTTTTCTATATTTATCACTTGATAATTTATTTATTTGACGGTTTTAAAAAAAGTGAGAAATATATCATTATCTTGGAAGTCAAACTTAAGTGTATTCCATATATGTCACTCTTTGTTTTGACTTTATCAAATATTTATCACATTTTTATGTATTGACAAGTATGTACAAAAGGAGAACATAAAAACAATAAAATCGTTTATCCATCTCTCTCTCTCTCGAGTTCGATACTCTCTCAACAAACCTTCCCCTGCTTTTCCCTTGTTGGTTGGATCAGAAACAACACAAAACAAACAAAACGACATGATCAAAACTAGATGCAGCTCTTCCTCCTCTTCCAAACGCTCTCTTCCTCCTCCTCAAGCCTCTATCTAAGGTTATTTCTTTTTATCAATTCTTGTTTACACTTTTTTTTTTGAAAGAGGAAAGATTTGAATTTGAGGTCTGATTTCTGTTCTGTTTGGATTGAATTTTTTTTGGTGAAACCCTAGGCGAGCGAGGCGTCTTCATCGACGAATGATGCTCTAGCAGTGGCGCCGCCGCTGCCGCCTGAGACCTTGAAGGCCGGGTCTGAATCTGAAGACCCGGAGCTCCGATCCTTTGATCCACAAAGCGCCGACATTGCCAAGACTGTTGACGCTGACAAATCTGGTGATGCTGACGTGAAAGCCAATGCCTTAGTGTCTTCGCCGACTCTAGGTGCGATCTTGTTGCCTTTGCATATTGTGCAAATTTGGAATTTTTCTTTACAGATTGGGTTTTTGGAGGGTTTGTGAACTTTTGTGTGGGGTTTCAGGTGAGACAGTCATGGACGAAGAGAAATTGATCGCTGTTGGTGTGGTCTACAATGGGCGGCCGAAGAAGCGCCCCACCAAATTGGCGAAAATGGGTTCTAAAATTCCATGGGAAAGTGTGTTTGTTTTGATTCTGTTATTGGCTATGATGATCTGCACAAGAAATTGGTCTATAATTGTCACTAGTATGGTTGACTACTCCATCTAAACTTCTATATTGCTTCTTCCGAGTCCCAGAAGATTGCCTCAGTTATGGGGTGTCTGAAGATTATCCTTTTCTTTGTTTTCTATACTTATCGGCTTATTTTCTTATGCAGATTCGCTGATTTGAATTTGCGGACAGTCAAGGTATCATCTATAATGTTGTCTAATTGTACTACTCTTCACTGCATTAACATCACTTCGAATTCTCTTCAAGTATGTCTTCATTGGAAGCATTAATTTCTCTATTGTCTATTCTTTATTGATTATATTGTGAGATAATTCTGATTGGTTTCATGGACATGCAAAAACTATCATTGCGGAAGCAGGAGAACTTGACATCATTCTCATTACAATTCCAATGTCTGTAAGAAGTACACCTTAAAGATTGTGAATCATTAACAAATTCTATTTGTGATGTTTTAGTAATGGTGGTGGATACCCTATGCTGAAGTCTTTAGTTCTTAATAATTGTGAGGTCTGTGAATTGAGTTGCTTTAATATGTTGAATTTGCTTTTGTTTAATGTCTTCATGCTTTGCATATGTTGGAAGGATGCCTTCATATTTTCTCATAATATTCATGTTTTCTTTTGAGCCTCCTAATTTGTAAAGGGCCTAATAATAGTATTAAAGCTCTAAGACATTCACTCACTTTCTAGATTCTTGGATCAAACAAAACCTGCCAACAACAATTATAAATGGCTTATTTGATTAATTCAATGGGGTGATTAAAACAGAGTCCGTTTAGTCAACTTGACTTTGATGCTGTGTTGAGTTTACCTATGGCCTTTTCATTTTTTTTGACACATTTTGTTCTCACATATATCTGGCTCCTTTTAGTGTTGCATTACTGCTAATGAGTTCTCTTCATTGTCTCTAAATGAATTATACGTTGGCCAGGGGTTGACAACAGTGCAGTTTTGCAGTACTTCTTTGGTCAGCCTTTCTCTTGTGGTTGTCTTGCTATCACATCTCTTGAGCTAAAATGCCCAAGTCTTGAGAATTTCTGCTTAGATGGTTGTGATAATCTTGAAAGCACTTCCTTTCTCCAATAAGTGAGAATGATTGCATGGCTGCCCTTCCTGCATAAATAAATAGGATATATTTTTGTGCTTGTACCTTTTGTTTGAAATTTAGTTCATTGATGGTTGGTGCAAACTATGTAATCTTTGCAAAAGCTTGTTTGACAACTTCAACTACACATTCTATAATAGTGATAAATTTATTGGGCTAAAAAAATGTTGACCAACAAAGTAGATACCATTTTTCTATATTTAAATAGTCAGCAAAAAGCTGAAAATTCTCCTATACCCTCCTCTCTTTTTAACAGGTTGTTCTTCGGTCTCTCAACCTGGGAATATGCCCCAAGTTGAAAACACTCAGCATTACGTATGGTGGTGCTCGAGTTGAAAGGATGTGGTGTATTGTCAGAAGCTTCCATTAACTGTCCACTTTTAGCATCTCTTGATGCTTCTTTTTGTGGGTTTGTCGGGTTTACAAGCTAGGCTTTGGAGTTCCCTCTTTGTTCTGCTGTGACTAAGATCTTGTTAATTTTTACCTGCAGTTAACTCAAGGATGACTTCCGGTCTGCAACTACTTCGTCATGCCTGCTGATTGAATCATTAATAATGATGTCATGCTCATTAATGATGTATCACTTATTTAGACAGTTCTTGCTGTCTGAGGGATTTGTTGAGATCCACACACCAAAATTGATAGCAGGCTCTAGCGAAGGTGGGTCTACTATTTTTAAGCTGGATTATAAAGGCCAACCTGCTTGCCTGGCTCAGTCTCCTCAACTTCACAAGCAAATGTCTATTTGTGGAGATTTTTGTCGGGTTTTTGAGATTGGTCCCATTTTTAGAGCAGAGAATTCATTCACTCATAGGCATTTGTGTGAGTTTAGGGGTCTTGATATTGAAATGAAGATTAAGAAACACTATTCTGAGGTAGAATTGGATTTTTTGTTGGTTTGATAGTCATGTCATTGATTTTTTTATTTTTTAGTTTCAGTATGTGAGTTTGTTATTGCAGGTGATGGATATTGTGGACCGCTTAATTATTTGTTGCAATGTTTGACAGTTTGAATGAGAAATGTAAGAAAGAATTTGAAGATGTAGGGAAGCAATATCCATTATTATACTGTCAATACTTTTTTTTTATTTCCTTCTTGTCTCATCCAGTCCGTAATTATAGTTTTACTATATGTGGGTGAATTGAATTTTTACTTTTTATTGTAGGTATGGCACTGAATTCTATATCCTTCACCATTAACCTTTGGCTGTTAGGCCATTCTATACCATGCCCTGCCATGATAATCCTCTTAACAGCAACTCATTTGATGTGTTTATTCGAGGTATTGCTTAATAATACTTTTCTGGGTTCATTTTGTTTCCTCTATCTGATTCTTATTTATTTTTGTTTCAAACCATCAGTTCATATTTTCTCTCAGAAATAGCTTTTTTCTTAACTTGTTACAACTTGTATTGTCTCATAATTTTTGTTATATATTATTGTTTTTGTTCCATGGAAAAGTTACCTTTTGCAGTTGTGATTTGCAATTATGATAGCATATTGGGAAGCCAATCAGTTGCTGTTTTATGAGATGAATATGAATGGTAATTAAACTTTTTTACAAAAATCTGGAGTAATGTTATAATTAAAATAAAAAAACCTAGAATGCATTTGTTCTATGATGGAAAAGAATGAGACTCTTTTGGAGTTGCTTTAACGAGATTGGTTGTTGGGCTGGCATGAGTTAGATTGTATGGAGAAAAGGTTAATAACATGTGATTTTAAAGCATGAGCTAGCTCCTGCTGAATAGTGAAAGTGAATCATCATTTTTATGAGTTTGTGATCAGGAAATGGAATTTCTGTTGGGGCAAAGATATTAACTTCTAAATCTATTACTGCTTCAAACGAAATCTTTTTTCTATAAATTTTTGATACTCTGTTTTCATGCTTTCAGTGGCTCAACTAGCATATATTATCGTCGTTTCCAAGAAGTGAATATTTTCCTCATAGGGTTTAGGATATTAAATTCTGGGTTTGGGCATAATCTATTTGTGCTTTACCTGATTTTGCTTTTCCCTTGGGACTTTTAAGTTCAGGGTTATTGTAACTTGTTGGATGGTATTGTTTTCAAATGATCAATGCTATAATTCGCAGTTGTTAATTATTTATTTTTCTTAATGAAGAAATTCCTCAATTTTTTTTCTTTGCAAAACTTTGTTTGATATCATGTTTTTATTTGATGGATATCTACTAAGCTTTTTACACTAAATTGCTAAAGTTATTATTTTGAAACCTCTTCATTCCATGCGCTTTCTATTTGAATATTGATTTGATATATTTGTTATATATTAAATCTGATGGCAAGTCAAATAATGCAACTGTGAGTTAAGTCTTTCCCTCTTTGGTAATTATCAGTTCATCATCAAGACTAATATATCTTCTTTACCATCAAAAACATGTTTGTTGCAGATTTTTGTGGGAGCACTTGACTCTGATGTTAGTGATGAGGATCTGAGGGAGCCCTTTTCTCAGTTACTCTAGTAGCTACAGCAGCAATTGTTGGAATGGTGAGTGTTGATGTCTTTGCCATGGATAATTTTGATTTTAAGTGTAGCTTAGACTTACTGTCATAGTAATGCAAATTTTTTATTGAATACAGCTGGGGATACACATGCCATGAAAAAGGAATTTTGAGTAAAATGATCTAATTTTTTTCCCTTTGGCTTCTGCAGAGCAATGATACTAGAAGTTTGGCTGATGTGAAACCCAAAATCACTGAAGAGTCTGTGGAAAAGTCAAGGATCTGGGAACTGACAGATCAGTGAAACATCACAGTGCCGATCTCTTAGGCTTCTGGATAATTTACAACCAATGAGGGTATGGTACTTGCTTCTGGAGTGCTCATTGGAAAATACAATAAGGGAATTATACTACCTGACAATCGGTTTGCATTGGAAAATTACAAATTAATTAGATGGATTTGATACACTTCAGTCGTTATAATCTATTGTTATTCTTTGCTCTTATTGTTGTAAATTACTGACTACATGAATTACAAAGTTGTTAATTACTTGGTATTATGTAGTATGCTTACTTGTTTGTTATATAGATTTTTGATATATGATAAAGTGTGATTGATTCGAGGATTGATGCTTGTTTTATGAGAATTTTGTTTAATGTGACAAATGATACAGATTATGAATTTCTGAAATTTTTTAAATATATATATAATACTTGGCTGATTACTAACTGCCAAGTATATATATATTTTTTAATTTTAAAAACTATTTATACTTGGCGGTCAAAAATTGCCAAGTATAGTTAGTTGCATACTTGACGGTTAAAAACTGTCAAGTATATATTTTTTTTAATTTTGTAAAACTATTTATACTTGACGGTCAAAAACCGCCAAGTATAGTCAGATTCATATTTGGCGGTCTTATGATCGCCAAATATGCTAAATTGATCATATTTGGCGGTGCCATTGGTGGCGTTTTCAAGACCGCCAAATATATACATATTTGACGGTCAAAAACCGCCAAATATGGTAATTTTTCTTGTAGTGTTTATGTTGATGCATGCTACAACCTGATTAAAGTAAGGTCTCTCAGGTTAAATTAACAAATTCCTTTAATAAATGGAAGAGTAGTTATGAACTTATGCTGTACTTAATGGTTATAACTGAGCGTATTCTTCTATCACCCACTTTTAGTATTCTTTTTGTTTTTTTTCTCTCTTCTAATTTCTTTGTTAGTTCTTTAATAATGTCGGTGTTGATGAATTGTTGTTTACTTCTCTCTTACACATCATCTCAGTGATAAGTGACACATCAAATCCATCTGCAAATACCCTACTTATGATTACTAGATAATAAGTAGTCAAAATAAGTATCTTGTCTTTTAGCAGCTTTGTGACTTTAATTGTCTAAATTTACATCAAAAAGCTGTACAGGGAACTTCTTCGAATTGCTTTGAACTTAGTGAGTTGAATCAGATGTTGCCTGAAAGCTTGCTTGATGGAATGGAATTATGAGATCAAACTTTGTTGCCAATCCCTAGTTGTGGAATATTTCTGAGTTATAAAAAAAGTTAGCAAAAGAATCTCTTATAATCCTGAATGGAGAGAGAGTTGACTTTTAGCTTGAGATTTGAGGCTTAAGATCTTGGCATAATTAGTTGCTCTCTCCTCATCTTTGAATAAGCAATGATTTTATATTTAACAGTGACCATGCTAACATATTCAAAGTCAAAACTAAAGGAGATAACTACTAGTTTACCATTTAGGAGGTAGAGCATCAACATTGGTTAGGCTTTCTGTTTTTCTCATGCTTTTGAGGTGTTTAGACATTGATGTTCAAGTTCACAACTACTAGAACTTGACACAGACGCTGACATAAATGCATGGGATACCAATAACAACAATGTATTACTATGCATCATGTGAGTTGGATTTTGGTGTGTCCTCCTATTGATTTGGTCAGTTTGGTTTCATTTTGAGCGGCTGCATTTGATTGAACCTCGTTTGAGGAATATGCTTAGAGCTTCATATTGAATACAGGTAATCACATTGAATGCAGGAGCTTGACTATAAGAAGGAACCCAAAAAAGGACTCAAATTTAGGTAAGAACATAATTTCAAGTGGCTTAAATTTTCATAAGTGAAAGTGCCTCTTTTATTTGTATGTATAATACCTCTTATTCCTTCTATAACCTTTTAATGTACCAAACACCTGCATGTGTTGATTTTTGGACTACTTGAAGAAAGAAGTTGGTAATACGTAGAATCTGTTGGAAATTGGGTCTTATTTGAAGAGTTATCAAACAATCGTACTAACTGATGACTTGAAATTGATGAATTATCTTTCTGAAGCTTGTTGAGATTTAAATGCATAACAGATCTCATGTTCAGATGCTATATAAGATAATCTTTCTTTTGTTAGAAATCTAATTGCATTAGGTGAGTTCATTTATTCAGTAGAGTTGAGGTGAATTTACTTTTATTGATCTATATTTCATGGCTTTCACGGAGAATTTGTATCACATTTATTGCTTATGAACTCAAAATTCTGTTTTATAATACTAAATTTGCAGGAATCCTTAAACTTGAAGCACAATAAAGCAAATATTGAGAACCCTTGGTTTGTTTTTGGTGTTTCGTGCTCTGGAGCTCTTAGTGCTTGGTTTCGTCTGAAGTTTCCTCATTTAACGTGTGAAAGTCTTGCAAGTTCTGCAGTTGTTCTTGCTGTTTACAACTATTATACTTGGCTTTTGTTCTACAGTTGTTCTTAGTGCTTGGTTTCTTTTGTTACAAGTATATTATTTTTTTTATTTTTTAAACTATTATACTTGGCGGCCAAAAACCTCCAAATATATTTTTTTTAATTTTTAAACCTATTTTACTTGGCGGTCATTGACCGCCAAGTATAGTCAGATGCATATTTGTCACTTTGACCGACCGCCAAATATAGTCAAATTTGACTATATTTGGCATTGCATTGGTGGCGCTTTTAAGACCGCCAAATATGATCATTTTTCTTGCTAGTGCGTTTTCAAATTTTTTGTAAATTTAGTGTAAAAGTTGTAAATCCTTGTATAAAAATCGTAAATGTGAAAAAAAATTGTAAATGAATAATTTTTGACATTTATGACTTTTATACAATGATTTACAATTTTTATACTAATTTACAAAAAATAGAAAATAATTGTACAATTTTTCATTTACAACTTTTTTTCACATTTACGATTTTTATACAAAGATTTACAATTTTTACACTAAATTTATAAAAATTTTGAAAACGGTTGACTGGTGCACCATAGCTAAAGCCACTTTTGGGAGGTGTTTGAAGAAATAGTTAAACTTTAATACTTTTTGTTATTAATATAATTTAACCAACTCACAAGTCATTGCGGCTAACGATAAGCCATTTGGCCTACCTCGACTACGGGCTGACAGACTTAAAGGGTTACCTAGGCAATTAAAAGACATTAAATTTAGATATTTTTTAAAATAGACCTTCAGAGTTTAGATTGGTTATTTCTTTCTATTTCTCGAATATAAAAAATATTAAATTTATCTTCTAACTGAATTTATAAGGGTATAAATGACAATTTTAATACAAATTTTCAAAATCATTTTTCAAAAGTTGCCAAATTACCGATTTTTCATAATTGTTATAGGAGAGCGGTAGATTCTTCGAGAAGTAATTAATTTTGGTAAATTTTACCAGGCACATTTTAGCTATAACTTCTTAGAAAATTAGTTTTTAGGTTTTAAATCTCAATACTGAATATAGTCCAAATCATATAAATAAATAATTTTTCTCATATTACATAATTAGGATCAAATAACTTATAATACTTTGAAAATTGCTTCCTTAATGTGGGATTGAATCACTGTTTTTGGTTTACAAAATGGCTACAATTACAGGCTCGCAGGCCCTGCCTAATTCCCCGGGCATCCCATTCTTTTCCTTTCTTTCACTACAAACCTAAACCACAGTAAATTCCAATACATATTATAGAAATAAGCCTATATTTTAAGGGAATGAAAATTTACCAAACTTATTAGATTATCCGCAAGAAACGTATAAAACAATTCGGGTGTATTTGGTAGTTAGGTGCCTCAAAAAAGTATAAAACATTCCAGGTGTTTTTAGCATTATATCTAAATTGGTCAATAGCAATACTAGTTACACATCTAGAATTGGGGCTTTTATATGTGCGCAAGAAATTGAAGCCCGATACGGTAGAATATTGATAGCATTATGTCACATGTTTCCACTAGGGGTGTGCATGGTAGCCGCCCACCCGCCCAAACCCGACATACCTGCCATGGTATAGTGGAGGTAGGGTAGGGTATAAAAAAATATAGGGTGTGCTATGGTAAATATTTTAAAAACCCCTCATGGTATGGTATGGTGGCGGGTATTTTTGCAAAAACCTGAAAATGCCATACCACGCCATACTTTTTTTAAAAGAATAAGATTTATGCCACATGTCAATTTATAATTGGTTATGTATAATTTGTATGTGTGAGTATTATATACACTAATAAAGTAAATAATGAAAAGAGTAACCCTAAATCCCTAACCCTCTATCATTTTTATATCATTTTGCTTGAATTTTGAAGTAGTAAATAATGTAATTACTTGAGTATTCATGTTGTCATAGAATATGTAGTTACATGATATTTTTGTATTCTTATAGATACGATGTTACTTGATTATTTGTGTTGTTGTAGAATATGTAGTTACTTGATTATTTGTATTGTTAAAGATATGTAATTGCTTGATTTTTTTTTTAATTTACTACAAATTGTATGGATCATAATATTAAACAATGTTAAAATAAGAACTTAAAGTGTCAAAATCTTTAAAAAAAAGCTATAAATAAACTTTAAAATCATTAAAAATACATGGTAAAATATTGTCCAAATTCTGGTTAATTTGGTTAACCACCCGAAAAATACCATACCCGCCCTTGCCCTACCATGCGGGGATGTGGTATGGTATTATATTTCAGAATGGTATGCTATGGTACAAAAATCCAAAACCCGACCTAGGTAGGGTATGGGGATGGTATAGTGATACCACACCATACCATACCCATGCACACCCCTAGTTTCCACGTTTTCGTGGAGATCGAATTTGATATGAACATAGAATCTTTTTATCCCCTCCTTTTCATTGTTGACGGATTATGAAAAGAATCATATATCACTGAATTATCAGGTAAATCAAGCAGTTGATCTATTATAATCTTTTTGATAATTTTAACCATATTAATTTACATTAACATGGCGTTCTCCTACTGGATATAATGTTTTACTTTTTTTCATAATTATCGTTTGAGTAATGCTATTCTTATAAATTACTGATAAAAATTCACTCATACAAACTGATGAGACATCCTATATGATTGCCACATTACTCATATTAATTAATATCATTTATTATTAGTATATATTTATCAAATCACTGCATTTATTTAACAAATCACATCATATCACAAAATTTGTATGAGTGAGTTTATATAAGTAGTTTGTAAGAGTAACATTATTTTTATCATTTTGTTTAATAAATGGATTAAAAATAAAAATAAATAAAATATGTAAAATTGTATGATATGATAATTATTCATCTAATAATATTTTACTAACTTATATGGTATAAAAGATGGATTGTAAATAAATTGTAAATTTAGCATTACTTCTAATAAATTATTGTTTTTTTATTGAAAAGGTTGGACAATTTCCTATATGTCGTAATTAAAAAGAAAATCAAAAGTTGATTGGCATAGTAAGTAACTATTGATAATTAAACTGTTAATTTGATTTATGTTATGATTAAATGACGACGAATATTACAGCAACAAGTTGCTTAAAGCGCAAACAAGCTTAGGGCTACGTAGTCTCTTCACAATTGATTTATCGATAGACTTGCCTACCAGATTGACACAAATCAACAAAGAGACTATCTTTAGTATAAACATCTAATATCATCTTCTTCATATTTTACATATTTATTTATGATCTCCTTTTGTTATTGCAGAAGTCCTTAGATAATTAAGGCTTAATTATTATATTTTGCCTTATAGTCACTCCAGAGCTGATCAACCGTTTTTCCAAGCAGCTCAAGAAAGTAGTCGTCACTATAACTTCTTCTCATCTTCCGATTGAGCTCTGCCACAAATCCAGCCTTGAGAGAGTTGCAGTAGTTCAGAAACCAAGCTGTTATATCATACCCTTCATTCCACCTGTCACCTTGCCCCGCTTTCACCCAATGAGCCGGCGCATATCCAGCTTTCAACCTCATGTAGTCTGCAATCCCTTCTATCAATCCTCCAGGAGCCTTTCCATTCCCGTCCCACTGCCACACGTGTGTCATCTCATGTACAAGTATTCCAGTGATTTCTCTCTTTACATCACCCGAGTAGCCTGCAATATACTTGGCGCTGACATGAATCTCGTTGTTGCTAGCATATGCTATTCCATCCATGGTCTCGATAAACAAGTTAACTTGTTTTACGCTCTTTCTGTTCGAGGGTTTTCTCTGTTTAAAGATTCTCCATATAGTTGCTGTGGTGGATGTCATTGTTTGCTTGCTGTATTCAATTCCAATCTCGTTAGTAAAGCGCACTCCACCAGGTGTTGAGGGGGCCTTGTTGGTAACTTCGTATTGAACTGCAATGGTTCCTTGAAGGGCTGCGAGAGTGGTTATTAGAGAAGACAATAAGATACTTAGGCGAGCCATAATCCTAATATGGTGTTGTCTGTTAACTTGTTTCACTCTTGTGAGGGCTTGGGTGCAGGGGTCTTATAAAGATGGTATTTGGTGTTCGAGGCATGGTCGTCTAGCAATACCCACTTGTAGGAAAGTCTACTAGCAAGTGGTCCACGCACTTGAAGTTGTCTTGAATTGGACATAATGCTTATCTTAGTGCAGCACAATGAGTAAGTTTCATTCGTTAAAAAGGGATTCTTTGCTTGATGCTGTGTATGTATTGTGATCACTTGGTGGAGAAATCATGCTGTTCCATTCAGTGACTATACTCAAGTAGTCAAGTTTAGAATGCAGACTTTTGGTTTTGCTTGCATAGCTAGCGGATGAGTATTGAAGCAAGCACAAGATTTTGATATATTTAATTGACTGATTTCTCTATATTGAAGTACATATAATAATATAACCTTTTCTTGGACCAAATCATGCAGTAAATGTGGAAAGAAAAAAGACTTTCACTGTATTTTTTAGTGACATAAAATCATATTTTCTATGATACAGTTTTTCTAATATATTTTATATTTAATATTAATTATATCTCATTTTTATAATATAAAATTATTTAAAATTAATCATATATGTTTAAGTATTATTAAAAATAAAAACACAATATCATAAAAACACACGTCCAAAGTCCCATACTTGTGGAAAATATTGCTTTGTGTCACATAAGTACCATCAATCAACAGAAAAATATCTTGCTTGCGGCGGCTACACCTACACATACAACCATCCAATCCGGGCGTGTGATTGAATGGCGGCCAGATAATAATAGATCGAAAAGTTGTGTGGGGAAACAGCTCAGAAATAGGAAATTTTTATTTATATATAATCCTGAAGCTTTATAAACAATAAAAAGCTTCATATAATAAGGCCCGTGATTTAGTACTAGAGAGAAAAAATTGGTGCGATTCCCAAAATTTTTTGATAAATTTCAAAATCACAACAATATGCTAAAACCAAAGACAACGATATTCTCAAATTTTTTTCTTCCGTGCATGCCTAATTTTGTTTCACGTGTGTAATAATAAGAAAAAAAAATGAAAACACCGACACAAAAGTCAACACTGCTTGCAAAAAATCATTATTGTTCTGCCAGAAAGCCATACAATTTCTTGTTCGGGTTTATTCCGGAAAATGATTATTGCCGCATACAGCTTATACTAAAAAAGGCACATGCAATTTTACAATTTATAATTCAGTTCTCAGATTGAATCAGCTACTGATTTCCATACTTGGCCTTGTACTCACTCCAGAGCTGGTCAACGGTCTTCCCCAGCAGTTCAACGAAGTAGTTAGCACTATAACCAGTTTTCATCTTCTTGTTAAGTTCTGCAACAAAGCCATTTCTCAAACTGTTAAGGTAATCCAGAAACCTTGCAGTAACATCATACCCTTGATCCCACTTGCTGCCCTGACCAGGCTGCACCCAGTGACTCGGCGCATAGTTCGCCTTCAACCTCACAAAATCAGCAATCCCTTCAATCAGTCCTCCAGGAGTCTGCCCGTTGCCATTCCATTGCCATATATGCGTCATCTCATGATAAAGTACTCCAGTGAACTCTCTTTTCACATCACCAGAGTAGTTTCCAATGTAGTTGGCGCTGACATGAATTTCATTGTTGCTGGCATACGCGACCCCGTCCATGTTGTCGATAAACAAGCTGACTTTCGATACACTTTTCCTGTCAGCTGCGGTGTTTTGTTGGAAGGTTCTCCATATAAAATCCGTGGCGGATGCTAGCGTTTGCTTGCTGTCGTCGGCCCCGATTTGGCTGTCGAATCGGGCTCCGCCAGCGGTGTTGCTAGCGGTGTTGGTGACAACATAATCGACTGCATGGCTGCCTTGCATCGCTGCAAATGCTAATAGCAAAGAAAGGAACAACATTTGGTGAGCCATGGGGAGAATTTATTATATATCTTTTTAGTTTTTGCTGGGTGAAGTTTTGTGAGAGAAACGAGTTGTTGCTTGTTGGCTTATATAGAGTTTAGAAACCAAAGAACGGTCAATGATCCACACAAAATAATTATACTAAATAAATACACATTTAAAATGAGGGCGGTCCTTGGATAAATTATGGTCAAGTCAAGGATTTATATAATACTTTCTTAATCGCAATAAAAAATAAAAAGATTTGGATTTTCTTTATTTGAGTTATTAGATTGTAACTTTTGACAGATAATCAGAATTTGTCTTATTTATTGATTTATTCTTCCTCTTCTACTACTACTAATCTCCAATCAAGGGCGTAGGAAGGGGGGTTTTGAGAAAAAAAATCAATGAGTTATAATAGAAAATTAGAATTTTACCTTATATAACATCTCTAATATTTGGTTAAACTCTATATAAATTTAATAGTTTTATAATCTAACTCTGATCTACTTACACCTATATATATATATATATATATATCTATATATCATCGTAATTACACTATTAAATAACAACTAATGTAATATTGATTAAATTTATCCAAACGCTTAGATTTGATAAACTATAATAAAACCCATCACTACTAAGCAATCAACGAAGAATGTTTATGGGGATTTGATTTTTTTTCTTTTTTAATTTTTGGAAGTGTTTAATTCATGAAAATAATATAGGAAAACTTTGTAATGTTTTATCTCCCAAACCCTAAAGTCCTCACATATGTACCTCATAAACTTCAAGTTCTCTCTAATTTTCTCATGCGTCATATAAAAAATTTCTCTTTTCAAAAATAATAGATGATTTTACTCTTTGAAGTATATTAAAATAAAATTTTGATGAGCTCTGATGTCATTTTTATATTACATATATATATTATTTATTTTATTAAATTATAATTTTATAAGTTGTTTTCTAATTTTCATTTTATATTTTAAAAGTAAGATACACAATGTTGCTTTGATTAGATTTTTTTTTAATTAATAATATTTGCACATACCTTTTAAGTTTTATGGAATATCTTTCAAAATCTTCTCAGCCCACCTGAAAAAAAATTTCTAACTACGCCAGTTGAAAACTGCATCTATTTGATTGGTAGGATTGCTATTTACGGGGATGGAATGGGATCAGGGTGAATACAAATTAAATCGTTGCAATAGGATGGGATAAGGACGAGTTTAATACTCTCAATACGGTTTTCACCCTATTTGTCATTTTATATAAAACTATAACTATTATTTTTATTTTATACATAAATATCTTGATTATTGTAATGACATAAAATTATAATATTAAAAATATAATGTATCTTAAAAAAAAATTTAACTATTTTTTTATACTATCATCTTTATATCTTTTTTGCTATGATTTTTTTTCTTAATTTACTCATTTATCCTTTCCGACCATAACTTGATTAAATATGCTAGGTTCAAACTTTGAAAAAATTTATACAATAAAATTATTGATGATTGTTTAAAAAATATTATTATTCTTTACTATAAATTTATAATAATGTCTATTTTATATTTATATGAAAGATAACAAAGATTATTTTATTTAAATTGATAAAATATATAAAGAATAAGATAGGGTTGAGAAAACATTTTTCATGTAGATATAGCCCATCCGCACCCACCTAAAAATTATTGGAGACTGACTGAGAATCGGGAACCAAATTGAAAAGTGGGGTGGGGAATTGGCAAGGGCCACCCTCCCCCACCACCACGTTACACTCTACACCGCCCAGCCTGTTGTCACGGTCCTAATGTTTTACCGCTTAGACCGTGCGGCCTTAGGCGCTCAACGACCCAAACTTGCATCTAAGTAAGCCTTCGAACCCTTGACAATGCCAAACAAGATCAAAGGAAGCAAGAGAGAGTTATGGAATGTATAATTATTATTGCTTTATAAGGCAATTGTACAAGAGAGGTGTGTAAGGAAGTGTGTTAGTGAAACTCTCAAGGAGAGGACTTGTTGTTTACAAATGAGGGCTCACCCCTATTTATAGAGGAGCACCTCCTCAACATGTGGCTAGGAATACGCCACTTGTCTACACCTCATTGATCCTCTAGAAGCATCCTTAGATATTTTACAAGGCTTAGAAATATCTACCTAGAAATATCTACTAAGCTCCAGACGTTTCTAGAGAACTCTAGACACTAGAGAACTCTACGGTCTTCTAGAAGCTTCCAAAGTCTTCCACGCTCTTCCATCACCTTCCAGAACCTTCCAGAGTCTTCTAGGACCTTCTCATGTCTTCTACACGTTTTCGGAGCTTTCTAGAACCTTCCCGAGTATTCTAGAAGTGTCCGGAACATTCTGGAATGTCCTAGAACCTTCTAGAAACTTCCGGAATGTCACGCCCATTCTTTGCGCTATTGAATCCTCCTCGACACAAGGATCCCAAATCACCATAACACTTACCCCGGAATCCTTTTCTTTGGCGCACTTCCGAGCAAGTTTGGCACAAAACCGTGCGCGTGTCACGCGGGACGTGACACTGTGCTTCTCTCTCTTATTCAATTGATGGCATCATGTTCCCATAATGACAATCCAAATCCAATATCGAACATGTAGTCTTTATCTTGTAGTGTGAAACCAAGAATCTAGACAAATTGGGATAAATGTAACGAATTATAAGCATTTTTAATATAAAAATGCTAAGATCTTTTACTCAGTACTCATCAAGATAATTGAGAAAATTTAAGCGAAACCACTATGTAATTATTTTTCTTATACCAACTTATGTAACTACACCCTTTATTTTGTTTATTTTAGTTTCTTATTAATTTTTTTAGATAAAAGGACAGATATATCCATGCACAAAATTAATATAATGACACCACTCGATCTAGATACTTTTCTGTAGCAAATGTTCAAAAATTGAAAACAAAAAAAAAAGAAAATGAGAACCAAATTGCTCATTGACTTTGACTTCGATTACTTGGCTTTGCCGACATCTACTACCGCAATTAGTGGTCTAGACTACTCCACCGAGCCGGTCCGTATGTACCCAGTCAATATTTAATTTCACCTTTGATGGGTACAATAATTGAAAAGTTTTTAACAATAATAAGAATACTCGATTTGATGCGCCCTTTTCATATATCTTACTCTTAACATCTACTGTATTGGACCATATACTTCCAGGAATTTTCACGATTGAGGTTACGTGTAATATTTCTGTTCAAGATATTCATTTGAAAGACAAATGTGGCATTTCGAAGCTGGGGAAGCTATCGTACTTTTACCATGTTATCACATTGGTTAATTTGGAGTTGATTAGTCATTAATTAATCACATGTTAGGTCGTCTTTGTTTATTCTATGTTGTAATTAACCAAAGTAAACACAAACCGAAAGACAATTAATGAACCTGAGCAAAACAAGCAGCCCACGACAAACACAAGATAACAAAACTAAACCTGCACCCACACAATCGGTATACTATTCTAAACGACCAGAGTCATCATCAGTTATTATTATTATTATTATTATATATCGAGGCAACATGAAGTTGAAGACCATTCGGTTAGGCTTACCAATTAGCAAGCTTAAAATATTAATTTAGAAATGAAGTCCAAGAAATCAGCTCCTTGAATTCAGTGCATAGAGAAAATAAGGTTTTAGTTGAAACTCTAGAACAAAAGTAGAAAGGGTCCAGAGAAGAATGATTAATTTTTTATGAATATTGCCGGCAAACTAGTTGTCACTACATAGATCTTTTATTCTAATTAGTAATTTTGTTATTTGTAGTTTCTAAGGTATGTTTTAGCAGATGAATAAAAGAGAGACATCATCATCTGTATGTTCCTCAAACGAACGTTTGCTTTTAAATAAATCTCTGAATTCTTGCTTCAGAAGATTCCCTCTAAGGATTTTCAATTTTGACATCCCAGTCAAAACAAACTTGATCATCAAATAAAAATCTAAGAAATTATTATTTCACATTCTTCATTATCTAGTCTATAGATATACATGTAATTTATACTAGAGGAAAGAAACAGTCTAAAAGAATTTTTATATATAATAGTTTCCATCCTTGAACTAATATTCTCCCTAAATATTCATCCAAATACTCCTCCGGCAATCAAGCAGAGAATTGAGCGAGTCACAATAACAAACTGCTAGCTGCTGCATGTCATGACTTGCCATGTGGATTTGCCATACAGGGTATACAACACATCAACAGCTGAATATATATTATTTATTAACCTTTCATTCTCTCATGACTCTCACTGCAGCTTGTTGGTTCTTTGCAGGGGCGAAGCCAGGATTTTAGGTTAGGGGGACTGAAATGTAAATCTAAAACTAACTTTAAGTTGACATATAAAAACATACATATATTGATGAAATTAACTAATATAAGTTAATTTTAACATTTAATATTTACACAATAATTAATAATACATTTTATAGAATTTAAAAAAAAGTAATAAAAATTATTTATCAAACCATCAAATAAACTAAAGCAACAAAAAAATCAGTATTTTATTTATATAATAGATATAAAAAGAAAAATTTTAAAAGAATACTAAATGATTTCAAATATAAAATTTTATTATCTTGAAATGTAGGTTTTCGGGATTTCATTCTAAAGTCTTAAATTCGTAATTGAGTTTTGAAAATCTAAGAGTGGAAAAAATAGATTAATAGTTTCAAAATAAAACCCCTATGTAATAATGAAAATAAAAATATTAAATATTAAATGTTTAAAAGATACAAACTTAAACTTTTTTTTAAAATAAAAAAGGAAAAGAAAAATCCATACTTAAAAGTATAGAGACTTACATATTGAAGAAGCAAGTCATGAAGAAAAAAATAAATTAAAAAGTAGAATTCCACACTTTGTTAAGTGAAATTTGAGTTATTCGATAAAAGAAGGGTGTGAATATTACCCAAAAAAATTCAAAATCAATACAATCAAAAATTAGAAAATTAAAAATCATCAAACTATAACAATAAAAAGCGTGGCATTAGACAATGTGGTGAACTTGGGCTGACATGAGAATCTTGAAATAATTTATTGCTATCATGATATTTTTTTCTCACATATTGGAAGTTGTAGTGTGCGTTGGAGGGGCCAATATACAAGAAACTAAGATATCTATATGTGTCTGTTTTATGATTTTGTGTTTTTGTTTTCAATTGAATTTAAGAATATGTGGTTGATTTTGAATTAATTTAAATTTTAAAAAGAATATGTGGTTGAGATTGAATGTAAAATGTATTAAAAAATATACAACACATAAAATAAGATTTGGATTAAAAAACGAACACATCATGGCAATATGATATTATACTTTAATATATGGCGGAGCTCCTGTTTAGGCCCGGGGAGGCCAAGGCCTCCTCATGCCTAAACGTGGCTCCGCCACTGTTTCTTTTGATATGGATATGGCAGTACTCTTCTTCCCTTTCTCTTTGAACCTTTTAATTCTACTAGAGCTTCATCGGTCTGGCCTAAATTAAATACTTTATTCCTAACACGAAAAACGTCAAATTGATTCCGACTTGCTAGTATTAGTTTGCCTGCCAACCAGGTAGTGGTAGGTTTAAGTACTCATAGAATTTTCTTAGGGCAATTGCACCAGCTATATATTCATCAAACTGCCGTAGCAACGAATAGGAGTAAACAGAGATAAAAGTTAAAGAATTATTACAAATTAATTCTTGAAGAAGAAAATCTTCTAAATATTTTCTGAATATTATACTAAAATACTTGGTGTGATTAGAAATTAAAACTCTTTTTCTTGCTATACAACATGAGACCTGCATGGTCACGTCATTTCATGCATAGCAGACGCTGCAGACCTACTATATCGGAAGTACTCATCTCAAATTTCCTTGATCTATTTAATTTTGAGAGAACCAAAATACGTTTTTCATCGATCACACTTCTAAAGTTGTTCGTTTTTTATTAATTATACCTCTAAAAATGATGATTTTATGAGTAAAAATAATAATTTGAAGATAACTTCAAGAATGTGATTGATAAAAAATGCAGAGTTGTTCTCCACTAGAATTAAGCCAAAATTCGATGGTCCTCATTAATTATCCCATTTATTTTTATAGTCATTTTTTATTTTTTTTAATAATTTTATTCACAACTTTCATGCATAGCATAGAAAAGAAAATTTGTTGCAAAACCAAGTGGAAAGGAAAATGAACTCTATTTTATTATATTGGTGATCAAATGATCGAGATTACAATACACATCACCTTATTATCATCCATATATAATTTTATTATTTGTCCACTATAGTAACAGTTTCTTCAAGAGCTACCCAGCTAGCATGCTTAATTTCCATACTTGGCCTTGTACTCTCTCCACAACTGATCAACAGGCTTGCCAAGCAGATCAACGAAGTACCTATCATTGTAACCATCTTTCATCTTCTTGTTGAGCTCAGCAACGAATCCATTTCTCAAGCTATTACAGTACTCAAAAAACCTAGCAGTAACATCATAACTTTTGTCCCAGCTGTCACCACCGCCTGGCTTCACCCAGTGGGCAGGAATATAGTTAGCCTTCAGCCTCACATAATCGGCTATCCCTTCAATAACATGTGATGGAGCCTTCCCGAGGCCGTTCTGCCAAATATGCACCATCTCATGGAACAGGACTCCATTGAAATCCCACTTGATATCGCCAGTAATTTTTTCGATGTATTCAGCTTTTACATGGATTTCATTGTTGACCGCGTAAGCAATGGGCTTCACGTCCTGGTCTACAAACAGGATCACCCGTTGCCTGTTGATTCGTTCTGCCGGAGTGTTTTGCTGGAAAATCCTCCAGATGAACTCGGAGGCAGCTGCCATTCTCTGCTTGGTGTATTCAGCACCGAGCTGATTTCTGAAACGAATGCCACCAGGGGTTGTTGCAGCCCTGTTGTTGACTTCGTACTCCACTGCTTGGCTGCCATGGAATGCCACAAGGGCAAGGAAGCAAACGAATAAGAAAGTTGAGCAGGCCATGATCTATTATCTTTTGTGTGCTTGTGAATTCTTAATTTGATAGCGTTATGATTAATGCATGTTAAAGTGTGTCATGTTATGCATTTATATAGAGAGCTAGCTTATCTTGTTGGTCTATATCATCAAAGTGGTGTTTGACTATTCTTTGCTTAGTGGGTCATGATCGTCATGGTAGATATAATTTGAAGCTTCCCTGTCTTTTAATTTTTCATTAGCGAATCAAATCAGGATCTTACAAGATATCCTTGTAAGGACTTTTAGTTTTAACTTATTGACTACGTTAAGGATTAGGGAGAGGACTGGACCAGACAAATTTTCTAAGATTGGATTGAGTTATTAGTACTTATTTCATGTTTGTATTAAAAATATCAAAATATTATTTGTTAATAGTTTTAAAATAGTAAGATATAATATTTTTAATAATCAATTAAAATATAAATTTTGAATTAATGTTTTATATTTTTAATTAATTAGTACAATCTCAATCTCCTAAAAGTGTCCCAAATAAAGGGTCCACCACGGCCATTAGGTCTTGCTGTGATGTGTGTACTATTCAAATAAAAAGAAATGACTATTAGAAAGCTTGAGTTCCGGAATTTTGTTTCTTTCCATTTTTTTCTTCTCTCTATATTAATTATATATTTGTAAATCAACTCCAAAATTTATAGCCATCGAGTTTGAAAGTGGGTGCATGTCGACGGTTGTTTGGTTAAATCATTGAATAAGAATTTGCATCTTCTTGTACTTTTGACATTCTAAAATTATAAATATTAAATATATACCACTTTATTATTTTTAGATTTTGACACACACACTCACAAATATATATATATATATATATATTTTAAAATTGTAACTAGTAGGGTATATGTTAAAACCTGCCTGAAAATATGAGGACAATTAAGAACAACTCTTGTAAGCAAAATTTGAGTTTAATAAGTGTCGGTGCTCGAAAATTAAAGTGAGACTCAACAATATCTAACACACTATAATTAAACTTTTTTTATTGGAACCCTCAAGAATTAAAAATACATAATCAAAAATTGACTTTTTCATTCTTAAATATCAATCTTCTGTGAATAGGCAAATGTGTAATTTAGAGAAAACGAAGGCAAGTGAGGAAGAAAAAGGGTACAAATTGAAAAGTTCAAACCCAAAATTGTCCGCCACTATAGCGGTGATTCCAGTGAATGGTAATAAAATCAAACAAAATGAATAGTGTACCATTAAAGCTACGCGGTGGCAGGTTGGAGTTGACTTTGACTTGGACTCTTGAGTTGACCGACTACTGTTCCGTGGCGAACCGCACTTCTCTTGGGAGATAAAGCACTTGCCTGTTTACGCGCAGATATTTACATCTTTATTCTAACATAATCTACGAAAAGAGATTTCTTGAGATAAAACTCTAAGAGGCTCATCTGAGATTAAAATTTAATTTATTTTTAAAACATTTTTTAACCATGATAGAAAGAGTATTAATATTTATTACAAAATTTATTTTAAAATCATGTATCATGAATGATTTGTCAAATATTTAAAACTACTATATTGTTCATTATATTACCAAACCATTCACTTCTTAATCATTAATTAAATATATATAATTCAAAATGCAAATTTTGAAGAAAAGTATCATTATTCTTATAAGAATTTAGTTTTTTCTTTTATTTTTATTTTTTTTATAAATCTTAAAGTTGCATTAAATACAAAAGAAGTCAACTTTTGTATTAAATTTTTTAAGGCACTAGTATTTAATCTAAAATATCTCAATCCTTAAAATATATTTTTCTCTTCAAAATTAAATTGTATATAAGAAAGAAACTTTCAACCATTAATCCCATTTAATTCGATAATATATGCAGAGAACTTATAAGTTGATACAATTAAATAATTTGTGTTGATTTTAAATCTCAATCATTGAATTACAGGAAATTAATAATTAAAAATTTATTTCAAAAGTTTACGTTAGAATATATATTATATGCTCATCAGCTCGGATTATATATTTTACTCATGTAATATGTTGCTTCTATGTGGAATGCAACATTTGAACCTTCCAAAGTCTATGCTTATATTCAAAATTTAACCCTTACACATAACATATATGTAGATTATCATTTCGAAGTTAAATACAGTTGTGTGCTAAGAACATCATCTACACAGGTACAAACTAACAAAGGAAATTAATAAGAGGTTAATAATTGGTTTGGAAGTGTAATAGTATAATTACATGTTCTTTATTTATAATGATGATAATCATATATAACTGAAGAGTAGCAATTAATAATATAAATGATTTAATACAATAATTAGATAATTTGGCAATATAATTTATAAATCTATACAAAGAGTTTCTTATTTATAATATTACTTGAAAAAAATTTTGAGTTTTCCTGACGTTTATTTGCAAATATATAACTTAAACGTTGGGTTGGGTCAGGATATTGGACAAGTTTGTGATAAGTTCAATTTGAGAATTTATTAAGTAAATGGTCGAGATGTAATGTGAAATTCCGAGCAAATTATGCCCAATTGGGCAAATTAACTTGTCTTGTGAATGTTGACAAGTCAAATAGTTGAGATTATAAGTAAGGTATCCACATCAAATTTATTGGCAAAAGAACAGGTGGAAGGTAAGAAAGTTCACAAGTTTCTTGACAATCATATAACAGATCCTTTGTGCCGAGGTTTTGATAATATCCTTCCTCAGCTTTGATTTTGAGGCTGCAAAATAAATGAGATGATAAAATATATAATTAATTTATGTGATAGCTAGTTTTGATAGATATCACAAACAATACATTAAATAAATAATATAAATTAATGAAATCTTTTTCCGAAAACCTACATTAATCAATACATCCATCAAATGAATATCAACCATAACATCATATATATTTTCAAAAATTTAAAGAACAAATTAAAAACCGATCGCATATATATTTTTACTTAATTTTGAAAATAAAAGCATAAAATTCATAAACAAACACATCCTAAGTTATTCTTTTAACTAGCATGAAAAATAAAAAGATGAAATTGCAATAATATTATAGATATCTTTAATGAAATCACAGCACAAGGAAATTAAAGCTACAATTAGGGGTGACAATTTTTTACACGACATAATATTATTACATGATCAATAAATGTATTGGATTCGTACGGAGAGTATTCAACGTACCAACCCGTTTAATGACACGAATAGTTAAACATATTTTATCAATCTTTGACTTGCAAACTCATTTAATGATATTAATTGTTACCTAATTACAACATATACATTATAAAACTAAAAATTGATATTATGAAATGAATTAATCCATATAATACTAAATTAGGATGGCTTTAATTATTCCTTTTGTACTAACTGATAGAAAAATATGCGGTTACAAGATTAATTTTCATTAGCTTCCAAGATACACAAGAGTCATGTTTATATATACAGATTTTAACAACTTTTTGCTGACATGGCATTTCTAACTAACTGTATGCTGACCTGTCCATATTCACTAACAGTCTATAACTAACTCTTCAATATTAACACTCCCTGTAACTAACTCTTCAACACTAACACTCCCCCTCAATTCGAACTGGGAATCTTCTGTCCAGGAGAATTAGAATTTGATATATTTTGCAATTGCTCCAAGTAGCATTTTCTTGAAACAATGCCAAGTTTTTCCCGGAGCATCTTAAATCGAATTCCAGCTAATGGCTTTGTTAGAATATCTGCAGTTTGAAATTCAGTAGATACATGTTTGACTTCCAGTTGTCCGGACACTACTTTTTCTCTGATAAAATGTAAATCTAGTTCAATGTGCTTGGTTATTGCATGGAAGACAGGATTGGCAGCTAGAGATTCAGCTCCCTTGTTATCACACCAAATCACAGGAACTGCATTCAGTTTAACTCCAAGTTCACTCATCAGACTTTGCAGCCACAGAATTTCAGTAGCTACTTGTGCCAGAGCTCTATATTCTGACTCTGTAGATGATCTAGCTACTACTTTTTGTTTCTTGGCAGACCAGTAAATAAGATTGCTTCCAAAGTATACACATCCTCCTGATGTTGATCTCCTGTCATCGACTGAACTTGCCTAATCTGCATCACTGAATCCAACCCGCCGAATTGTGTGCATAGGCTTGAATACTAAGCAATAATCAACAGTTCCTTTCACATATCTTAGCAACCGTTTACAAGCTTGCCATTGTGCATGTGTTGGTGACTGAAGAAACTGACTTAATTTGTTAACAGCAAAGGAAATATCAGGTCTTGACATAGCAAGATATTGCAAGCCTCCTACTATGCTTCGAAATGTAGTAGGTTGTTCAAACAGTTCATTGTTATTGGATGACAATTTCATATTAGTGACCATAGGTGTTTGAGTACACTTGGATTCCAGCATGTTGCATTTTCTTAATAAGTCCTCTGCATATTTCTTTTGTGACAGTAAAAGAACATTGTTCTGTTTATATACTTCGAACCCAAGAAAGTAATGAACTTCACCCAATGTTTTGAGTGAAAAGTGTTTGTTCAAATCACGGATTACTTGCTGGATTTGATCATGATCACTTCCTGTTACCAGAATATCATCAACATATACCAGCAATAAAGTAACTTTGTCTTTAGCCTTATATACAAATAAACTTGTATCAGCTCTAGACATTTGAAATCCCCCCTGAAGTAGTGCACCTTTGAGCTTATCAAACCAAGCTCTAGGTGCCTGCTTCAAACCATAAAGTGATTTATGTAGTTTGCAAACATAATCAAGATGAGATGAATTCACAAAACCTTCAGGTTGATGCATGAACACAACTTCTTGTAAGTCACCATTTAGGAAAGCAATGTTGATGTCAATATGTTGAATGGACCAGTTGAATGTGACAGCAAGTGAGAAGACCACTCAAATGGCAGATGGTTTGATTACTGGACTAAAGGTCTCAAAGTAATCAATTCCAGGTGCTTGCTGGAAACCTTTGGCCACTAATCTTGCTTTGTACCTCTGTATAGTGCCATCTGCATTGTATTTAATTCTAAAAATCCACTTATTGTCAACAACATGTGAGGCTTCCTCTGGTTTAACTAATGTCCAGGTGTTGTTAGCCACTAGAGCATTGTATTCTGATTCCATGGCTGTTTTCCAATGACAATTAGAAAGGGCTTGAGATACTGATGAAGGTTCAGTGTATATTAGACTTTCAGCTGAACACACTTTTGGTTTAAAAACTCCTGCTTTAGCTCTAGTTATCATAGGATGAGTATTAAATAAATGAGTAGCAGTATTTGTAAGGGGTGATGATGATTTTAAAGAAGCAGATGAATGAGGATTAGAAAATGACCTAGAGGTTGATTCTCTTGTTTCAGTAACTGGAGAAGAATCTGTATTGTGAGCAGTATAGTCAGATGGATTTTGTTCAATTGGAGATGATGGAATATATTGTGCTTTAATTGCTGAAGAAGTGATTGATTCTGAAGGAGTAGAGGAATGATTTACAGAGACAGGTAACCACCATTTAGAGCTGTCACACATAATTGGTGGAGTGAAATCTGCATTGGTATTGGTTTGTAAAAACTGTCCAGCAGCAAAAGGAAACTCAGTCTCATGAAAAGAGACACTTTTTGATATGTAGATTCTGCCTGATGTATGAAGACATAGATAGCCTTTATGCTTACTGCTATAGCTTATAAACACACATTTAGTAGTGTGAAAGGAAAATTTGTAAGGATTGTAAGCCTTGAGATGTGGAAAACATGCACAGCCAAACACTCTCAACATACTGACATCTGGTTTTTGATTATAAAGTTTCTGAAATGGAGAAACATGTGAGATTATTGGAGTTGGTAGTCGATTGAATATAAATGTGGCAGTGTGAAAAGCATGCCACCAAAAGCTTAAAGGTAAAGTACTTTGTGCTAAAAAGGTGAGGCCAATTTCAACCACTGTCTTATGCCTTCTTTCCACTGTTCCATTTTGTTGATGTGCATGAGGACAAGGATGTCTGAAGATGATACTAAGTTTATAAAGTAGTGACACAAGTGGCCTAAACTCTCCACCCCAATCTGTTTGTAGGCATTTCAGTTTAGCATTCAATTATCTTTCAACTAATTGCAAGAATGCTGGAAAAATACTGGAAACTTCAGATTTAGTATGCATTGGATAGATCCAACAATACTTACTGTAATGATCAACAAATAAGAAATAGTATTTGTAACCATCCATGGAAGCAACAAGTGTTGGTCCCCAGACATCAGCAGAGACTATTTCTAAAAGACCAGTAACTGTGGTATTAGACAGTGGATAATGAGTATTGCATTGCTTGCCAAGTTTACAGGAATCACATAGTAGAACATTATTGCTAGAGTATGTGAAATAACCAGTTTGGTTAGCAACTTAAGCTAGTACTGAACTACCAGGATGTCCTAATCTCTGGTGCCACAACACTTCAGGTGGAATTGGTTTTTTAATGCAACACTTATTTGTTGTACATGAAAATAAAGACATTGGACTGGTATTGTTTGAAGTCTTCATGAAGTTAAAGTTTGCTGGTACTGCTGATGGTTTGGTGAAAGGCATGAGCTAAGGGGAAACCTTCTATAATCCATGATCAAGTTGTCCCTCCAGTAGGATGAGTTGTGGGTCCTTGTCCTTGACATAACAAACAGAGGCATGAAATTCAACCATCATTGAATTATCATGAATCAATCTAGAGATGCTTATTAAATTCTTTCTTATAAGAGGTGCATGCAGGACTTTGTTCAACTTTAAAATCTGATTGTGATGAGTAGTACTAAAAGCTGCATAACCAATGTGCATAATGGGAATGAAATTACCATTTCCCACTTGAATTTTCTCTGAACCATTATACTCCTCCTTTATGGACAGATTATTGAGACTGGAAGTTATGTGATTTGTAGCTCCAGTGTCCAGATACCAAGAAGGATCAGTGAAATTATCCTCAGCTATAGCATTGGAAGCAACATATGCCTGTGAATGTGACTAGTTTGGATACTGAGCTCCACTATTTGATGATTTTCCTGATACATTGGTGTTGTCTTGAGGACCCTGAAAACTTATATCAAATTGATGATAGCACTTTAAAGCAATGTGTCCAATCTTTCCACACAGCTGACAAACTGCTCTACCATTTCCAGTTCCTGTGTGGTTAGTGTATCCTCCTTTACTAAAATTTCTTCCACCTGGTGATCTGCCTCTGCCTCTTCCTCGAAAATTTTGAAAGGAATGCTTAAAATTTTGAGAACTTAGACCATAGTTCTGAGATGATCCTATGTTTCTAGTCAATAATGCACTATGATCACCATGAGTTATGTTAGTTGTACTGTGCTGAGCTAACCTCAATTCATAGCTTTGTAGTTGATATTGGACTTCTTCTAGTGATATATGTCCAATCTTTGAGTTAATATTCACAACTATAGCATCAAATTCAGGTCCTAAACCATCTAATATATGCAACAACAGATCTGAATCTGTGATTTTAGAACCGATAGCAAACAAGGTGTCAGCAATGCCTTTCATCTTGAGGAAGTAATCAGCTATTGTCATAGATCCTTTTTTTAGTTGTTTGTAATTCATGCTTAAGATGCATAGATCTTGCTCTAGATTCAGTATAAAACAGTTTTTCAAGAGTATTCCAGAGATGCATTGAAGACTGACATCTGACTACATATCCAAACATATATTCTGTAATTGAAGATAGCAGCCAACTCAGAATGAATTTATCTATTCTTTTCCAGATTATAAATGCAGGATTTGATTGTGTGACAGCAATATTATTAGTAGCAACAGAATTCAGAGTTATACTAGGAGAAGGACATTGCTTATCTCCATTGATGTAGCCTTCAAGATCGTAGGCTTCCAATGTTGGCAAAACTTGTGACTTCCAGTAGCCATAATTTCCGCGATTAAGCTTGATCGACAGAGACGGAAGAGTAGAAGGAAGATTAACCAGAGGGATAGAGGTTGAGCTTAGCATTTCTTGATTGTGAGGTGAGCTAGTAACACCACCTCCATGATGGAAAGAATCTGTGTTTGTATGATCAGGAAAAGAGTTTCTTGGAAAATTTAAGTTTCCAGGAAAATTTTCTGTTTGATTATCCATTACCTCTGTGTTTGAAAGAATCTGTGTTTGGTTGTTATTGTTGGCTCTGATACCATGATGGAAAAATATGCGGTTACAAGATTAATTTTCATTAGCTTCCAAGATACACGAGAGTCATGTTTATATATACAGATTTTAATAACTTTTGCTGACATGGCATTTCCTAACTAACTGTATGCTGACCTGTCCATATTCACTAACAGTCTATAACTAACTCTTCAATATTAACACTCCCTGTAACTAACTCTTCAACACTAACACTAACAATCGATTATATTCTAAGAATAATTTTAATTGATATAAATATATAGTATATGATGAATTATGTATAAATAGGTTAAAAAATTCAGTAAATTATGTGAATTAAATATAATATGATTACAACATCTGTGTCAAGTCCGTGTTTCATGTTTTGACACGAATAATTAAATAGGTTAATATGCATACATGAACTGCCACTCTTAGATACAATAAAGGATAAGCTCTTAAAAGACAAAAACAAATTTGATAAACACTTTAATTAATGAGAGCACCAATCTCATTAGAATATTTCCTCTACTAATAGATAAAATATCATGAGTGACCAAAAGAGAAAACCCCAGCCACCTTATTCCTTTTCATAAATTCATGATTCTACATACTAAAATTAAATGCTGTCATCGGCTACACTAAATTATGAATAAACTGCATACTTGGCCTTGTATTCACTAAACAACTGATCGGGTGTCTTCCCAAGCAATTGCACGAAGAAGTAATCACTATAACTATATACCATCATCTTGTTAAGATCTGCCACAAATCCTTTTCTAAGACCACTGCAATAGTCCAAAAATCTAGCCGTAACACTGTACCCTTGATCCCAGTTGTTTCCTTGCCCTGATTTCACCCAATTGGACAGGGAATAGTTAGCCTTCAATCTCACAAAGTCGGCAATCCCTTCAATGAGACCTGCTGGAGCTTGGCCATTTCCATTCCACTGCCATACATGAGTCATCTCATGATACACAACCCCATTGAAGTATGGCTTGACATCACAATCGTTAACGCTTTGAATATAGTCATCACCTACATGGATTTCGCTACTAGTTGAGTATGCAACATCACTGGGCTTCAAGTCATCGATAAACAAGTCCACATAAGGAACCATCTTTCGCTCTGCCTCGGTGTCCTGCTGGAAGAGCTTCCAGATAAAATCTGAAGCATATGACAATGTTTTCAAGGCATATTCATCGCCGAGCTCCTCCTTGAATCGGATGCCACCAGGGGTTGATGCAGCCCTATTGGTGACTGAATAATCGACTGCAGAGACGCCGTGCAGGGCTGTTAGGGTTATTAGAGAAAAGAGAAAAAAAGTTGGGTGAGCCATGTTTTGGCTTCAATTTAACTTCGGTATTGAAGCTCTTTAATTTAAAGCTTATGAGTGCTTGCAATTTTTTGTTCTTGCTTTACATTTATAGAAAAAAGATATATGCTGGACAGTCCATTGCCATGAATGCATACCATTACTGGTCTTAATCAGCTTTTTCATTGATCTAAATCATTAAATGATGATCATGACTTTCTGAAAGCTAGCTTGAAGGGTTCTATCACCTGAACCTATCGAAGATATTTTAGAAGGTAGCATTTAATCGGCGCATAGAAATGTAGGTCAAACGCATGGACTCATCACTTTCTTTTTTTTATTTTTTTATTTCTCTGTTCCATTTAAATTTCATTATTTCTTTCTTCTTCTTAATATATTTCATTATCTTAAACTTCCTTTGATTCTTATTTAATAGATATATAATAACGTAACTCTCTTTCAACGTCGATAACTTTATGTTACAGGTTTCTCTCCTCAATCAACTTTTTAATGTATAAATATGTGTTTGAAAGTTCTCTTTATTCTCTCTTTAAAGAATCTTGATTTGAACGAGAGAGTATAAATTCACTTGATGTGTATAAATGAGCTTAATGATCAAGATTTATGAAACTGAAAATTGATAAAGAGAAAGAGAAGTGTAACAATTAACATGAAAAAGATCAAGTAATAAGCTTATTTACATCTCAACTGAGTCAAGTTTGGGGGTTTAATTTATTTAGAAATTAACCACGGTGTTCAGACATGTGAAGAGTTCAAATCAATATCAAAGAGAAAATCTCATAGAAATAGAAACAACAAATTAACAACTGTCTTTGAAGGCTATTAATGAAATCTACGCACCTCGACTTGGACCGAATTCATAGATCGTCCGTGGCGAATCGCACCTTTTGGCCTGCAAGAGAAAGTAAAAAGTTGACTACCTATGATGGCTACATTCTATCTCCCTTATTGGAAGACGTGAGCAATTATATCTCTAGACACCGCGAAATTATATCTCCAGGCAAAATATCACTAGTACTAGGATTCATGGACGGAGCCATTGAGGGACAAGGAGGGGCAATTGCCCCTCCTTTATTTTTTTTCAAAAATTCATTGTGTATCTAAAGGATTTTACTATGTTGAAGAATTCTTAAATTTATCCCAAGTCAAAATGACATTTTTATAATTTTCTTCTCTTTTCTTTCATTATTCAATTTTTAAAAAAAATTTAATAATTTTTCTTTTAGTTCTTAATCACTTCATTTGTGGTCCATCTAATATAAGGGATTGATTATTTTAATATTTGAAGATTGAATATGATCTATGCTAGTCATTCAGATATTTTAAGTTGATTGATTTCCTATCTTAAGTTTGAGAATAAAATAAAATCATCTTAATAGAAAAAGTTAAAACATTTAGCTTCTGAATATAAAATCCTCTGAATGCCTATTTTTTATTTATTCCCTAAATTATCCTCATTATTTTTACCTTCCCTAATTTGTATAAACTTTTTTTTTAATTGTAATTCACTCATCTAACCTATTACATATACTTTTCATATTTGTTTAATTTCATAATTATTAATATATTGTTGCAATTATTTTACTAATATTATAAAATTACATGGTTATTTTTATATATTTTATTTTCAAAATTTTCACATCATTTATAGGAAAATAAATTAAAAATATATTACTTTTGACCAATCACTTACACATTCAATTTTAATATATTCAATTTTAACTTTATTAAATTTTTATATGCATATGTTTATATAACTTGTAAATATAATATAATATAATATAATATAATATATATATATATATATTTTATATATATATATATATTTTATATATATATATATATATATGTATATCATACTTAACAAAGACATATGTGTCAATTCAATAGTTTTAAGACATTTTTGGCTTAGAAAAAGAAACAAATTAAGACTTAAAATCAGACATTAGCAAATGAAAAACAAACATATCATTCATATTTTTAATTATATTTAGACCTATTTAGATTTAAGTTAAATTTAGACCTATTCATATTTTAAATGAAAAAACAATTGAACTGTAAGTATTTAATATTAGAATTCGACAAATCACTTCATTAATATTAGAATTTCATGTCTTCGATAGATACAAGTGTTCTTTTCTTTTTGGTTGGTGCCTATTAGTAGACACAAGTGTTCATTTCTCTTTATTAGATTTTGTCTTCTTAATTATGTCAATCTATATACATTGAAAGCTTTAACAAAGTTTGATTTAATAATAAATTTTATAAAAGGAATAATAATTTAGTTTATATTTTATGGATTCCAAAAATAATATGATGAATTTTTTATTAAATATTCATTATTTTAAATAACAAATGATGGAACTTATGCCCCTCCTAACCAAATTTTCTAGCTCCGTCCATGCTAGGATTGCAGAAAAGCTAAAGTTGATAAATCTCCAAGAAAATAGATCAGTCTACAGTATACACAGTGTATTGGTAGGACTGATTTTTTTATGTAAATATTGTAAACACATTAAAACTACAGTATTAAACAGTATTTTACAGTGTAAAACAGTGAACTACAATATCAGTCCTACCCATCCTTCAATTGTACCGAAGTTATTCCCAAGAAAATAGTGAGTTTTGGATTCTTAAAGTACCGCTTGAGATGTCACATAGTAAGCTGAAGAATATTAATGAAACACTTTTCGTATGAACAGTGCTGACTCAAGCATTTTTGGGCCTAAGGCGCCAACGGTAGAATAAGTTTTTTTGATATTCAATACAAATAATTAAATAATTTCACTAAAATAGTGGCTTTTTATTTAAAAAGTTCACCATAATTCCATTAGTATTGTTTATTCAATTACAAAATTTTTGTTAGTATAATTTTATTGTTTTGCTTACATATTTATCAAAAGGCTTTGTTATTTGACTAATTTTCTAAATATTTTCATAAATTTTTCTTATCTAGATTCATATTTTCTAATAAACATATCTGAAAGTAAAAATAAATAAATAAAATAATATTGACAAAAATAAAAATAAAATAAAAGGATCTGTTGAAACTAAAATTTTAGTGAGATGATATATCATCTTTGTTAGTAATCTTGGGATTGCAAGAGAGTTTAAATATTTAATAGAATTATAAAGATAAATTTGTAATATAAATAAATAATACATATAAAGTTAAGAGGTTTAATTTATATATTAATGATTAATTATTTTAAATTGATAAGTGTCTATTTATATATCATTTTCATATCAATTTGTCCATGTTTCTTTGCTATATTCCTTGGTATTTTTATGTTTTTGTGTGGTTTTGATGTTTGTAGGAGTTTTGGAGCAACTTGCACAAAAATGGAGTAAAACCCTTCATTTTCACCTCTGCTAGTCAGTGATCTTCTCGGATTTAATTGTATTGATATACAATGAACCCGATGACATGTTATATACCGTTGGAAAGCTCTCGAAGTCTATTTTCTGGAGAAATTTACGGTTTATAAATCCATTCAGTGTACCAAAAGTTGTAATCAAAACAGTGTGAGAAGTATAGAAATGTAATTCCACAAATCACTGTAGCATGTATAATACGGGACACTGTAGCAGGTTACTGTAGCAGAGTATTTAAACACATTTTAGGGTTTTATTTTCATAACTTGAAGAGGGAAAACGTGGGAGGAGGCTGCATTTCTGGATTTCTCTCATCCCTTGGAGTTCTTGAAGGAGAAAGAAGATTTTGAAAGAGGAGGAACTACAATTCCAAGAAGATTCATCTACAAAGAAGATTTTCAAAGAATTTGCTAAGTTCTTTCTTTCCTTTTCAATTCTGGAATTTCTCTGTATTGTATTTGTTATTCTGATTGAATATGTGTAACTAAATCTGAATTGGTTGAGGGTGATTTCAAAGCCCTTGATATGGATTTTGTGAGTTGATTGTGTAAGAAATTGTTATCCAATTCTCTAATTGAAGTTGCTTGTATTTTCCCATATCTAATGCTTATAATTGCTTACTGATTGTATTTGGAATGGCCAACTGAATATAATCTGTTGTTGTCTATTGCTAGATTAGAAATCTTGATCCGTAATTGTCATGAATTTCCAATCATTAGTAGCAAAATTGTGATCAGAGATTGCAATTGGAAAATACAACCTAGGTTAAATAATCCGAACTTGTGTGATTATTGCTTAGATCAACCTATCTTTCTCATCGTAATGCTTCTATTGAATTAAACTTAGAGAGCTTGTTCTAGGTTGTTTAATGGATAGAGATTAAATAAAGAGCTTGTTTTATTTAACAACAAGTAAGGAAAGATTGGGATAACAGAGCTTGTTGTTATCTACGGTTGATAACTTCAATGCTGTAATTGGATTACAATTCTATGTTAATTCACAAATTCATATCTTGTGGCAGAGAAAGAACCCTTAACCAAGTGTCTCTCATTGAATTTTCAATTCATTTAATATTGTGTTGTGTTATTCTTTATTTGCCTTCGTATTCAGTTTAATTAATCATTCAACAAAACCCCCCATATTTAGTTTATTGTTGCTGAAAAATAACAAATTTAATTAGAATCAATCCTCGTGGGAATGATATCTCACTCATCACTTTATTACTTGTGCGACTAGTATACTTGCTAGTTTCGAACGCATTAAGTTTTTGGCACCGTTGCCGGGGATTGATTTTCTAATCGATTTGTTATTTTGTTTTCATTGTTGATTCATATTTTCTTTGTTTTTCTTTTCTGATTGTTTGTGTTTTAGACAACATGGCAGTAAACTTCTATCAATTCAGTAGCGGATTTGAGCCACAAGTACCATGGAGAGTAAATGAGGTAAGCACTCCGAACATTGAACAACAACTTTCTGAGCTAACCTCTCTTGTGGAAAACATGGCTGTAGGAGATATGCAAAAATCTTATGAATGTGGGATATATTCTACGATGGAGCATCCAATCGACATGTATCCAACTTTACAAGAAGAATATATGGAACAAGCCAATGCCATGGGTGGATTTCCAGGACAAACGAGGCAATGGTATGATCCTTTCTCTAGCACTTACAATGCTGGATGGGAAGATGAACATAATTTCAGTTACTGGAATCATCAACCAATCACTCCAAATGTGATACCAAATCGGCCACAAGGTTTCAATCAACCTAGAGTGCAGCAACCTTTTCAAATGCAACCACCACCAATGCCACATCCAGCACCGCAACCAGCTTTACAAAACTCAGGTATGTCTCTCCAGGACATTGTTAATGCACTTGCCACTAACACAATGCAATTTCAGCAGGAAACTAGGGCAAGTATCCAAAACCTGGAAAATCAAATGGGACAATTGGCCACTAACATGAGCAAATTTGAGAGTCAAAGCTCAGGAAAATTACCTTCTCAGCCGGTGATCAATCCAAGAGAGAATGCTAGTGCTGTAACTTTGATAAGTGGGAAACAATTAGATATTCCACCAAAGAAATCACAAATTGATGAAGGGGATGATACCACTTCTACCATGAACAAAACATCCACTTCTAAGGTAAATCCTAAAACTTCCATTCATTCATATGTTACTCCTCCACCTTTTCCTAGCATATTTGCAAAATCAAAGAAGGAGGAACAAGAACAGGAAATCCTGGAAACTTTTTGCAAGATCGAGGTGAATATACCACTTCTGGATGCTATCAAGCAAGTACCTCGTTATGCAAAATTTCTGAAGGAGTTATGCACCAACAAGAGAAAATTGAAAGGAAATGAGAAGGTAAGTGTAGGGGAAAATGTTTCAGCTGTATTACAAAGAAAAATTCCTCCGAAATGTAAAGATCCAGGTACGTTCACCATTCCATCCACCATTGGTAATACCAAGTTTGAAAGAGCTATGTTAGATTTAGGAGTATCTATTAATGTCATGCCATATTCTATTTATGCTTCTTTGAATCTTGGACCTCTTGCGGAAACTGGTATTGTAATTCAACTTGCTGATCGTTCTAATGCATATCCCAAGGGAGTTGTAGAAGATGTGCTTGTGCAGGTGAATCATTGGTATTTCCAGCAGACTTTTATGTTCTTGAAATGGAGGATGAGACATCTCTCCAATCCAACACTGATTCTTTTGGGGAGACCATTCTTGAAAACTGCCCGAACTAAGATTGATGTTCATGATGGCACTCTTACCATGGAATTTGATGGCGAGGTGATTCGTTTCAATATTTTTGAGGCAATGAGGTACCCTAGTGACTTGCATTCTGTTTTTGCAGTGGATGTTATCGATTCTTTGGCACAACAACTTTTTGAGTTAACTCGCAAGGATGCATTGGAAGTAGCCATTAGTGAGCACATAGGGGCAGAAAATTCCTAGAGAATCGAGGAAGTTGATACAAGTGTCTAAAGAAGTGGAGGAAGCTGTGGCAAGCTTGGATGAGACTATAGCTATCACCACAAATAGGTATGATGTTTCGTACATTGAATTGCCTTTATCTAATGAGAAAATTCTTCCTTCTGTGATGAAAGCACCTACCTTGGAGCTTAAGCCTCTTCCAGATCATTTGAAGTATGTATTCTTGGGTGAGAAGATACTTTGCCAGTCATAATAGCCAAGGGCCTTACACCATTACAAGAAGAGAAACTCATCCGAGTGCTTCGAGATCACAAAACAGCCATTGGGTGGACAATTGCTGACATCAAAGGTATTAGCCCAGCCATATGCATGCACCGTATCTTATTAGAAGAAGGATCCAAGCCCACTCGAGAAGCACAGCGGAGGTTGAATCCTCCAATGATGGAAGTTGTCAAGAAAGAAATCCTGAAATTGTTAGATGTGGGTGTGATTTATCCAATTTCGGACAGCAAGTGGGTGAGTCCAGTCCAAGTTGTTCCGAAGAAATCTGGTGTTACGGTGGTTAAGAATGACAATAATGAGCTAGTTCCCACTCGTATCCAAACCGGCTGGCGAGTTTGTATTGATTATCGGAAGCTCAATTCAGCAACTCGCAAGGATCACTTTCCTTTGCCATTCATTGATCAAATGCTGGAGAGGTTAGCAGGTCATTCTCACTATTGTTTTCTTGATGGCTATTCAGGATATAATCAGATTGTCATTGCCCCTGAGGATCAAGAGAAAACTACATTCACATGCCCATTCGGTACATTTGCCTATCGACGCATGCCATTCGGTCTTTGCAATGCCCCTGCCACTTTCCAAAGGTGTATGGTAAGTATTTTCTCTGATTATGTTGAGAACATCATAGAGGTATTTATGGATGACTTTAGTGTTTTTGGTGATTCTTTTGATAAATGCCTTGACAACCTTACCCTTATACTTCAAAGATGTATAGAAACTAACCTTTGTTCTGAATTGGGAGAAATGTCATTTTATGGTAGATCAGGGTATAGTTTTGGGACATGTTATTTCTGCTAAGGGTATAGAGGTGATAAATCCAAGATAGATCTTATATGTTCCTTACCACCTCCCACAAGTGTGCGGGATATTCGTTCGTTTCTTGTCATGCAGGTTTTTATCGTAGATTCATCAAAGATTTCTCGAAGATAGCATTGCCCCTATGCAGATTATTACAGAATGATGTGGCCTTTGAATTTGATGAGAAATGCAAAGAGGCATTTGAGAAACTGAAGGAACTCTTGACTTCGGCTCCCAGTAATCCAATCTCCGAATTGGAATCATCCATTCGAGATCATGTCGATGCAGTGACTACGCTGTGGGTGCCGTTTTGGGTCAACGAATTGGCAAAATTCCACATGCCATTTACTATGCATCTCGAACTTTAAATGATGCTCAGCTTAATTATTCTACCACTGAGAAAGAGCTGCTAGCGGTTATTTTTGCTTTAGAAAAGTTTCGATCTTATTTGATTGGTACTAAAGTAACCGTTTATTCTGATCATGCAGCTTTAAGGTACTTGCTCACAAAGAAAGATGCTAAACCAAGGCTTATCAGGTGGATACTCCTTTTACAGGAATTTGACTTGGAGATCAAAGACAAGAAGGGAAGTGAAAACTTAGTTGCAGACCATCTCAGTCGTATTGTCCATGATAAGAATGCACTGCCATTACAAGAAAGTTTTTCCGGATGAACAATTGTTGTCTCTAAATGTAGTAGCCCCTTGGTATGCAGATATTGTCAACTACTTAGTTACCAAGAAGCTACCACATGACTTGACTCGAGCTCAAAGAGACAAGATCAAGAACATTGCCAAGTATTACATATGGGATGATCCGCACTTATGGAAGCATTGTTCTGACCAAGTGATAAGAAGGTGCGTTTCTGAATCTGAATTTAATTCAATTTTAACCTTCTATCATTCTTATGCATGTGGAGGTCACTTCGGACCAAAAAGAACAGCCCTCAAAGTTCTTGATTGTGGATTCTACTGGCCATCATTATTCAAAGATGCATATCTCTTCTGCAAAGCTTGTGACCGTTGTCAAAGGATAGGTAATTTAAGTGCCAAAAATCAAATGCCACAAACCCCTATACTTATTGTTGAGATTTTTGATGTGTGGGGTATTGATTTCATGGGTCCTTTTCCTTCATCATTTGGTAATGTTTACATTATACTTGCTGTGGATTATGTTTCTAAATGGGTGGAAGCAAAAGCTACGAGAACTAATGATTCTAAAGTTGTTGTAGATTTTGTGAAATCTAACATTTTTGCGAGATTTGGAACACCAAGAGCCATGATTAGCGACAGAGGGACACACTTCTGCAACCGATCATTTGAAGCCTTGCTCAAGAAATACAACATCACTCACAAGGTGTCTACTGCATATCATCCACAAACTAGTGGTCAAGTTGAAGTTTCAAATCGAGAAGTCAAGTCCATTCTCGAGAATACAGTGAATCCGAACCGAAAAGATTGGAGCCTACGATTGAATGATGCACTTTGGGCATACCGAACTGCTTACAAGACACCTATTGGTATGTCTCCATATAGGTTAGTCTATGGTAAGCCATGTCACCTTCCAGTAGAGCTCGAACACAAAGCATGGTGGGCAGTAAAGCTTTGTAACATGGAGATGGATGCTGCTGGAGAACAAAGGAAGCTTCAACTGCAAGAATTGGAAGAACTTAGAAATGATGCCTATGAGAATTCCAGAATTTACAAGGAGAAACTAAGGCATTTCATGATAAAATGATCTCCAGGAAGAATTTTGAAGTGGGCCAGAAAGTTCTTTTATTTCATTCTCGCCTCAAGTTATTTCCAGGTAAGTTACGATCTCGATGGGTTGGACCTTTTGTTATTACTAATGTTTTTCCTCATGGTGCAGTGGAAATCAAGAGCTTAAAAACGGACAAAGTTTTCAAGGTGAATGGGCATAGGTTGAAGCCTTACTATGAGAATTCAGTGATGCAGGATATCGATGAGGTACCTCTCTACGAGCCAACTTATCTTGATGGGTGAGGATAGATAACATCAGGCTGAGGACATTAAACCAGCTCTTATTGGGAGGCAACCCACTGTTTTTTTGAACATATATAAAAGAACAAGAAAAAAAGGTAGTAACAACAGTTTTTGTGGTTTCGAGGAGATTCCTCCCATGGGCTATTATAATTGATCAGGTTTTATCTCTCTTTGCCATTTGTCTTATTTGCTTTGTTGTTTGTTTTTGACTTTCATTTGCTCTTGTGTTTTTATTTCTTTTTTGTGTCTCTATTTTCTTTTCTTTTCTTTTCTTTTCTTGTGTTTAATTTGATTATTCCGTGCTTCGAGTTCAGTTATGCAACAGCTCGAGGAAACATTCAAACGGGAGTTGAAGCCATTGTCCAAAGGTTTGAAACGTGCATATCTGGGAGAAGAACAAACTCAATCGCATTATCGGTAATATCTCTCCTTTTCTTCTCTTCAATTGATGCTGATATCTTTCTATCGAACCTTCGTAAATATTTCCCTTCACTTCCTCAAAATGCTGTGTTTAAAATTTATAAAGTACGGATGACTAGACTTTGTGCGTTGATGCTCCTAATTGTGCCTGCTGATATCCGATGGCTTATCGAAGCCAAGGTGAGATTGTCCGGTGAGCCGGACATTAATCTCGCAAAATACATGCCTGGTCTAGGAAAGAGCTACTACGCCAAGAGGCGAGAGCGAAAAGGTTACAAGTATGTTATAAATGTGCTAGATGGAATTGTAACCAGACTTGTCGTTCATTAGGTTTTGCGTCCAGGAATAGAGAAGATAAACTTTCATTTATTAAGAATGGTTTGAGTAATGAATCGCTGGATAATGTTTTGTTAACTCTCGAGTCACATTCTTGTGGACTTGTTCCGCGTGAATTGCTTAATCTATGGACACAATTTCGTGATGAATTGCAGTGTTATAGTCTAGGGAATCTGACTAAAAACGACCCTGTTTGCCAGTTTATAAGAAAACTGGATGGGAAGCAAATCCCCGACTCATAGAAGGCGTTTCAGCCGTTACTGGACGTAAAACCAGAGGAAGATGTGAGCCACAATCACAACTACTTGTATATTTGAATGTGTGTTGTTGTTGTCGAATTTTATTTTCTTCTTGTTTCGTTTGATCTGATTTTCAATGTTGTTTTTGTGTTGTTGTTGTTTGTTGATTTTGTTGGTTTAATTTCAAGTTTTCTTTTTGACAAACCATATGACTACCCCATGTCATACGCACACGTGGAGACGAGTGTGGAGGTTTTGTCAACCTCCGCCGAAAGTATATCTCTACTTTTCATGCTTCACGTGGGAGACAAGTGTGGAGGTTTTGTCAACCTCCGCCGAAAGTATATCTCTATTTTTCATGTTTTACGTGGGAGACAAGTGTGTAGGTTTTGTCAAACCCCACCGAAAGCATATCTCATTTTTTTTCAAATCTTGGGGCGATAAATCTGCATCGAGCAACCCCCACCGAAATTATGTCCCCATGTGTCAAAATTTGAGAGTTTTACGTGTGTATATAACATTCTGCATATTTTCATATGTCATTCCATAACCTGTCTTGCACTTAAACAACATATTACCTAACGTGTATCATTGTCTTACACAAGGTTAGAGCACTTGTAGAAATGGAGAAAACACCAATTCGGCGATTCCAAAATATATGCGTATTTTGTGGATCACAATTTGGTAAAGATGGAGAGTTTACAACAGCAGCTCTTGATCTTGGTAGGACATTAGCTGCGAGGGGTATTCATTTGATTTATGGAGGGGGTAGTCTTGGGTTAATGGGGTGTGTGTCGACAGCTGCATCCTTAGGAGGAAGCAAAGTTCTCGGCATTATCCCTAAACCATTAGCTGTACGAGATATCGTAGGCAACACCATGGGGGAAGAGTTACAGGTTCTAGTATGCATGAGCGTATTGCACATATGGTCATTAAATCTGATGCATTTATAGCTTTGCCCGGTGGTTATGGTACATTAGAGGAGATATTTCAAATCACCTCTTGGGCACAGCTAAACATCTATCGGAAACCCATTGGTTTGTTAAATGTCAATAATTTTTTTTGATGGTTTGTTGTCTTTTCTTGATCAAGCAGTAGAAAAAACTTCATCTCACAGTCGGCGAGGCAAATCCTGGTTACAGCTTCAACTGCAGGGGAGTTAATTGACAAATTACAAGCATTCGTCTATTCGCCTGATCCAACAATATCTCGGATAGATTGGTTTGGAGGAGGCAATAAGAGACGTAAACTGGATTTAACGCTCCATCTGTAATCTCTATCTGCTGGTTTGCTTTATTTTCGTTTGCTTTCTCTTTATTGTGTTTATTTGAGTTTTTTTTATGTCATTTCTTTTGAGTTTTTCAGGTTGTTTCTTTCACCCCAGGTAATATTTTCTAATCTTGGCTTTTAGAGTGGTGGCTTAAAAAGTTCAAGTTCTCTTGAAACGCATTCTGGATTTCTTTAATCCATAATGGCTGAATAAGGAGGCTAACTTCTAAACTTTTTAGACCCATTCTAACTGACTTGTTTTTGTTTGCTGGCTTGTTGGACTTTGTTATTTTATGAGTAAGTTTAGTTTTGTGTAATTTAGAGTTGTTGTGTGTTTTTGTCTTTATCAGTTTCGATTCGAAAAAAAAAACATTGTGGAAAAACCTGAGAATGGCAGAATATGGGGTTTTCTTAACTCTTGAAACGCATTCTCTCTAAATAAATCTGTAGTTTGTTTATTTCATGTTGTTTGAAGTGTCTTGTTTCTTGTTTTGTTCTTTCATAATAAAGGTATATAGGCTGGAAACCTTAAGTCTGCGGGCTACTGGTCCTAAGGATTGTTGAAATATACAATCTTGACTCAGGTGTAACAACGCCACGTACCTCTTTTCTTGCATTTTGTGGGTCGATGATAAGATAATGATTGAATTAAGAATAACTCTTGGAAAATGATAAATGATGCATGGATCTGTGTGCTTGAAATGTTTATTGGTTTTCGCTTTGCTTTTGATTCCTTGCGCAACATTGAGCACTGAGCTATTATCACTGAGTTATTTGTTCACTTAGAGAAAGTTTATGTAATTTAAATGTTTCTTCAGATTTCAATGAATTCTAGAACTTGTTTGATGGTCACTCAAGGCGAAATCCTAGGCTGTGCAACATTGGGGAAATGAGTTAGGCCATCTTTGGACCGTTTGAGCCTTAATAGCCAACCTTGATAGAAATTGATCCCTAGTTACCCCTTTGAGCCTCTGTAAGCCTTTTTCTTTGTTAACTCACTAAAAGATTTCCTAACCTCAAATGAATTTGTTCCAAACAGTTTATCCCTTACCTATGAGCATGTAGATCATTCACAATTAAATTTTGAGCTATGTTCTGGTTTTGGGAAGTTAGAGGAGGTTGGGATGTGTCATGAGCAATGCAAGTGAGTTCTATTATATTTGTAAAAAAAAAAAAGAAAAAAAGAAAAAAAGTCAATCTGTACTTATCGTCCACGTACTTACACATTGAGGACAATGTGTTGTTTAAGTGTGGGGGAGGGGAAGTGTAATAAAAAAAAGAAGAAAAAAAGAAAAAAAGAAGAAGAATAAGAGATCTATACCCTTAAGTGTTCTTAAAAAGAATGAAACAACAAAGTGTGGGGGTGTAGTTTTCTTTTGTTTTCTGCAAAAAAAAAAAAAAGATTGAGTGTTCTAAATAAGTTTGGGGGAGTAACCTGGTGAATTGAAATGAAGTTGTGTTATAGGGTTGAGCTCTACATAGTCTTGAATGATTTATGTGTTTGTGGGTGATTTGAGCCAAATTATTATCCTTTATCATACCTTCACCCAAGCCAAACGTTACAAGCTTAATAAAGTCCTACTTGATCCTTGGTGTTGTGCATGTCTACATTAGTGGAGAGTGACTTGAAAAGCAGGCCTATGGAGTTCATTTATACACACATCTTCAATATTAAATATGATTCATTTTTATGCATAAACTCATCCGGGTTACAAGTGATTAGGTGAGAATGGCTCTACACACACACACTTGAGGAATTGAAATGAAGCGAAACTAATCTTTGAGATAAAGTTCTTGATCAAGTGCATTATTTTGAAGTTTTCCTTGGGTTACAATTAAGTACAATCTTTGAGGCCTATTTGCAAGATGAAGCATTTGTGTGTTTTAATTTTTTGTTGATTCTGTTTCGGTTTAGTTTTATTTCATATTGTCGTAGTTGCTCGAGGACTAGCAAAGTCTAAGTGTGGGGGAATTTGATAAGTGTCTATTTATATATCATTTTCATATCAATTCGTCCATGTTTCTTTGCTATATTCCTTGGTATTTTTATGTTTTTGTGTGGTTTTGATGTTTGTAGGAGTTTTGGAGCAACTTGCACAAAAATGGAGTAAAACCCTTCATTTTCACCTCTGCTAGTCAACCATCTTCTCGGATTTAATTGTATTGATATACAATGAACCCGATGACATATTATATACCGTTGGAAAGCTCTCGAAGTCTATTTTCTGGAGAAATTTACGGTTTATAAATCCATTCAGTGTACCAAAAGTTGTAATCAAAACAGTGTGAAAAGTATAGAAATGTAATTCCACAAATCACTGTAGCATGTATAATACGAGATACTGTAGCAGGTTACTGTAGCAGAGTATTTAAACACATTTTAGGGTTTTATTTTCATAACTTGAAGAGGGAAAACGTGGGAGGAGGCTGCATTTCTGGATTTCTCTCATCCCTTGGAGTTCTTGAAGGAGAAAGAAGATTTTGAAAGAGGAGGAACTACAATTCCAAGAAGATTCATCTACAAAGAAGATTTTCAAAGAATTTGCTAAGTTCTTTCTTTCCTTTTCAATTCTGGAATTTCTCTGTATTGTATTTGTTATTCTGATTGAATATGTGTAACTAAATCTGAATTGGTTGAGGGTGATTTCAAAGCCCTTGATATGGATTTTGTGAGTTGATTGTGTAAGAAATTGTTATCCAATTCTCTAATTGAAGTTGCTTGTATTTTCCCATATCTAATGCTTATGATTGCTTACTGATTGTATTTGGAATGGCCAACTGAATATAATCTGTTGTTGTCTATTGCTAGATTAGAAATCTTGATCCGTAATTGTCATGAATTTCTAATCATTAGTAGCAAAATTGTGATCAGAGATTGCAATTGGAAAATACAACCTAGGTTAAATAATCCGAACTTGTGTGATTAATGCTTAGATCAACCTATCTTTCTCATCGTAATGCTTCTATTGAATTAAACTTAGAGAGCTTGTTCTAGGTTGTTTAATGGATAGAGATTAAATAAAGAGCTTGTTTTATTTAACAACAAAGTAAGGAAAGATTGGGATAACAGAGCTTGTTGTTATCTACGGTTGATAACTTCAATGCTGTAATTGGATTACAATTCTATGTTAATTCACAAATTCATATCTTGTGGCAGAGAAAGAACCCTTAACCAAGTGTCTCTCATTGAATTTTCAATTCATTTAATATTGTGTTGTGTTATTCTTTATTTGCCTTCGTATTCAGTTTAATTAATCATTCAACAAAACCCCCCATATTTAGTTTATTGTTGCTGAAAAATAACAAATTTAATTAGAATCAATCCTCGTGGGAACGATATCTCACTCATCACTTTATTACTTGTGCGACTAGTATACCTGCTAGTTTCGAACGCATCATAAATCAACTGTAATCTTTTTTTTTTAATTTTAAAATACATTTTATATAAATTAATTATAGATATTTGAGGAAACAATTTAACTTTGTACTTTAGTTAAAACCCAAATTCTTCCAATAAATTTAAAAAAAAACCAAGATTATACATAAAAGTATTTCAAAAACAAATATTTCATAATTAATTGTGGACTTAAAAAAAATATAGGGCCTTAAGAATTTAAATAAAAAATTGGGGCTTAATCTGAATTTCAAGTTTAGGACCTTTGATGTAACATAAACTTTTAGGGCCTTACTGATTTTCGATTTAGAACCTTAATGATACATTATAAACATTTGGGGCCTTTTTGACATTTGAGGCCCTAGGCCGTTGCCTCACTCGCCTAAGGTTAAGCCAACACTGCATATGAAATGATACTATACCTAAGTTTATATTGTGCGTGTGTGTGTGTGTGTGTAATTTTCTTATTTTTCATTCATCTACTCTTCTTCTTCCACGTCTCAACTACGGCTTTTGTAATATTCAAGAAACTGTATTGCATATTGATCTAAACTGATACTGATTCGAGCATCTCTTTTTTGCATATATTGTATTCATTGAAAATTTCAATTACAACATAAATTTACATCAACATGATCTCTCTTGTAGGGGGAAAATATTACACCTCCAAAGAAAAATTGCCCTTGAGAGGCCGTATGGATTGTCTCACCTTGGAAATTTGCCTCCACGGTCTCCTTGTCTCCTAATTGAGCAACGCAAATACTACAAAGTTGGTTGAACACTCTACACTTCCAACCTCCATATGGCCGAGGAGGCAAAAAAGTGCATGTGCTTCTAAGAAAAGGGTGTGGTCCCCTCCGACCACATGTCTGTCCAAGGAGCAAAGATCTATAGGTATCAGCAGGATGATCCCATTATCCACATGTCTAGCCAGAATTCAATAGCACAGCAAGTATAGCTTGGAGAACAAGGAATTCCTTCAAGCCGCTCATCCAACATGTGATGAGCGGTCCAGTTCACTCAAACATGTGAGAATAGATAAAAGCAATAATTAAGGTTTGACAAGGCATGGGATCTCATTCACTCAAACCTAGTTAGCTATCACCTTTTTTTTTACCTTAGGAATTTATCTTGGTAACTGTAGGTCATCTTAGAGACAAGATTCAACATCTCCCTCCTTGACAACCAGCTATTATTTTGTTACTAGATATTCCTTCCTTGTTCCATTCCCTAAATAGACATTGCCCTCCTTTATATTTCCATCTAGCCATCACCATGAATCACGTTGACTTGAGTGTCAGAGGGCCTATGCCAAAACACCGACTCCTTCTAACACTCTTTGTTGTCTTGCAGGTCTTATTATGGTTGGAACGAGTCTGAGGACAAAATTGGCTGCTTGGAGTTAAAGAATTTGCAGTTGTTTCAAGGATTGGGATCCACCTCAGAGCAGTTTCTCATTGGTCTCTTGGACACATGTACTATTGTCGTTTGTGCTTATTTTCTGCATCCACATCTTTCTTTTCATGCTCTCACATTCCAAGTTATCAACAAATAAATGTCATTAATCTTTATTTCTCTTGGTCAATGTAAGAGTAGAAAGTTGAATTTATATATGCCTTTAAATTTGAGGTAAACCTGTGTTTTAATTCTTCTTTTAGAAAACTTTTATTTCATGAATAACTTTATCAAAGTTAGATTATTTTTTTATTAATTATTTTTCTTTTTCTTAATTAATTTGCAGAGATTTGTAGTTTTTACTTGCAATCTATTTTTATCTTTCTCATAGATATATACTCTTGTTGTCAATTTATGAATTTTTTTAAATGACCTAATTAAGTCTCATATTGTTAATGAAAGACCTAGCAATTGGCTTTATAAACATTTGAGCACCTCTACTTACAAGCTTTTTTTTTTTTCGGAGAGCTCTACCCAATTTTTGCGTAACAATTGGTATCATCGACCCTTATTGTAGGATCAGCAAAGTCACCTAGCTGCAAATATGGGCAACCATCGACCCTCATTGTGGGATCTACAAAGTCACCTAGCTAGCAAAATAGGTCGTCACAACCTAATTAAGTCTTATATTGTTAATGAAAAGCTTGATAATTCGGCTAATAAACACTTGGGGACCTTTCCCTTATAAATAGGGATTCAAATCCTCTACTTATCTTAACCTGACCTAACCTTTCCTTGATCTACTTATACATGACTCTTAATCAAACACATGGTGAGGATCTCTTTTCCATCTTTTTTACTCAGACATAAGCTTCATCCTAAAATAAAGCATTACATCAAAATTTTGTCATCTCTCTCTCACACTAAATCAAATCAAACCCTGCTATGCTAAAAAAAAAATTCTCTCCCTCTTGCATGAAATCAAATCAATCTTGGATTTTCTTCTATCTCTCCATTGTTATTTGTCATTATTTAAAACTGTATCAAGTTGAAATTGTTAGTGATTTTGATTTGACATTGTTAAATCATTCTATTTTGCTGCAAATTTATTTGGCACAGATGAGGCAGATACAATTTGGTTGTTTATTGCTCAAAAATATTTTTCTTATGATATTTGGGTTAGATTCTTTTGTGTCTATCTAATTGAAGCTTGAGCACAGCCAATGTTTCGTTCTTTTTTTTGCTGTAGTTTATGCTTATACAACAATAAAAATAAAAAAGCCCAAACTTTGATATTAGGGGTTCATTGGTAGTATTGTTGGATTCTTGAATTGGGTTTGTATGCATTTTTGGTGGAATGAGAGTTTGATTTATTAATTAATGAGTGAGTTCTACATTCTAATTCGACACTGTTGGGTATTGAGATCCATTACTCCTTCAAAACTAATGGCAAGGAAACGAGCAAGCATCAAGAAAATAGGTTGTGTTTTTTTAACTTAATTGCCCTCACCATTTTGGATTTTGTTGACGTACTTTCATTTTATTTGTTGTTCTTGCAAGTGATAATATGGTGAATCTAATTGCATTAACTTGGAATCTTCCTCTATCAACTTTTCCGATACCTTTATTACATTTTTTGTTTGATTCATTGATTGAGCTAGAACTAGTTCAGGATATTTTCAATTATTTTTTGTTGGCTATTGGAGATTTGGGATAGAGTAAAAGCCCTCTAGCAATAGCGCTAATTAAAGATTTCCAAGCAGGGAAACAAGCCACCATGTCTGTAGAGTCTTAAAAGAAAATTAATATATATGCATTTATATATATTACAAATTTAGAAACATGTCTAAAGGATTGGTGGGTTGGAAGTTGGTGGACCTAGGCCCATGAGCCAAGGCCTTATATTTATATGAGAAAGAATTTTCTAGAATTCAAAAGAAGAAAAAGGAAAAAGAGAGAAGAGTTTCATGGTTCGAGGAAGAGAAGAAGAGAAGAAGGAGAAGAAGAAAAAGAGAGGAAAAATTTCAAAGAAGTGTATAAACTTGGAAAACAAGTAGGGATTTTCTATCACTATGCTTATCTCATGTCATGTATTGTGTTGTTTATTTGATATTGTTTTGTTATGCATGTGATCTATTCTAACTTGATTGTTTTGTTGCTTGGATGATGATCTATGATGAAACTACTTATTGTAAGTTGATTGTTTGTGGTTTGAATGAGGAATTATGTGTGAAAACTAAGGGTTGATGAAGTGAAGTAGAGATGGTTTTGAGAGGAGTTGTAGTTCATGTGACTATCTTGTGTTGTTTAAGCTGATGCATTTTTTTGGATTGAGAATTGTATGATTTTTCATTTGTTTAGGAAAATAGACATATGAAGCTTTAATTAGCCGCTGATTTCGTTGAATTTGGAGTTAAAATGGATTTTTGTTGAATTTTTTAAATTAGAGGTCGAAATCTGGAAATGAAATGGTGTAACCGACTTAATGGGAGTGTCTAGTACCGAGTGTCGCGCATTGCGTGCACGACTTGATGCACATGTTTGAGTGTCGAGTGTCTAGCGCCGAGTGTCGAGGGTCGAGTGTCGAGCGTTGCGTGCGCAACTCGACTTGCATGTTCGAGTGTCGAGTGTCGAGAGGCGCTATGTCGAGTGTCTAGCGCCGAGTGTCGAGGGCTGAGTGTAGCACGTTGCGTGCGTGACTCGACGTGCATGTTCGAGTGTCGAGCTGCACAGTGTCGAGCGTCGAGCCGCAAGTGTCGAGCAAAATTCTGGAATCGACCCAAAATGACTGCCCGCTTTTAGAAAGTCCTAAATTTTTCATAAAAATTGTTTTTTTCTTGAAATTCTTCATAGAAATTATATTGAAAGGTTGTAAATGTATCCATTGGACCTTGGATGGGCCGTTTTGTATACAGATCCAAGGAGAATGTGGAGATAAAATTCTTAATGTTGGACCTTAGATGGGCCATTTTGTATACGGATCCAAGGGGAACACGAATACTATAAACATGATATGTTAGACCTTGGATAGGCCGTTTTATATACGGATCCAAGGGAAACACGAGTACTATGAACATGATGTGTTGGACCTTGGATGGGCCGTTTTGTATACGGATCCAAGGGGAACACGACTGTAAACTTGATGTGCAAATGAACATAGTTGTTGATTTATTATTATTGGGTGTGAAATTTTATAATTGAGTAATTGTTGAATGCGTGTGACTTAGCATAATGTTAGAATTTTTCCTACTGGGCTTTATGCTCAACCCCTCCCTCCACAAGTACCTAGAAGGATATTCATCCTAGTGATGTTCCAGAGCTTTCTTAGGGAGTCTGGAGTCTGCATGCTGACAATGATTTTTTTTTTTGGGATTGTCTTAATTCTCCTAGCTTGTGATGGGAGATTTTGTTAGGTGACTATCAACTCATGTCTTGATTTTAGTCATCAGTTTATGTAAAATTAATTTTGAATAAATAGCCATAAGTTGTAATGAATTCATATGTTATATATGTATATGAAAAAAAAAAGATATGGATGACGTACTTTTTATTAATTTCTTATTCAATCACCCTTAAAGTCTATAAATAAGAGATGTTAGGGCGTGACAGAGTGGTATCAGAGCATAGGCTTTACTGTGGACCTGTGAAAAGGATGTAGATGGCCTGGGAGGGGTAGAGTCATGTTTGTGAGCTTGCATGTGCCTTGAATAACTGTTTTTGTTATAGATTTCTGCCACTTATGTTTTTGCCATTGATAAAATTAGATAATGAGTTCTCCTACACGAAGTGCTTCGAGTTCCAACCCACCTGAGGGTGGTGAGAGGTCGGAGTTTTACAGGGCCATGAGAGATGTGGCCAATACATTGGCAGAAACAGTGACAAATACAGTTAGGGAGACTTTTCGTGCTAATCCACCGCCGCTGCCTTAACCGATATTAGAGATGGGTGTTGACAATAGAATGAAGAGTGCACTTAGAGAAGTCCAATGCCACAATCCAACTATTTTCAATGAGGAGCCGGATCCAAATGTTGCAGAAGATTGGCTTATGAGTTGAGCACCTCTTTAATCTTTTGAAAGTTGAAGAAGATTTACGAGTTAGGGTGGTAACTCACTTGTTATCAGGAGAGGCATTACAGTGGTGGACATCTGTTGAGCGTATTAGAGGAGGAAACATCCTTACATGGAGGGACTTCTCTACTGCTTTTCTGGATAAATATTTTCCTACGGTTTTTCGAGACCAAAAGGAAAATGAGTTTATATACTTGACATATGGGAATATGACAGTGTAACAGTATGAGGCATGATTTACTGCCTTATCCCGTTTTGTACCTGGTTTGGTGGCGGATGAGGCTAGCAAGGCTTGAAGATTTCAAAAGGGACTGAGAGATGACATCAGACCCTCAGTTGCAGTGTGTAGATTGACGGCGTACTCTAATGTGGTGGAGACTGCCTTAGTTGCAGAACAGGAGATATCCTAAAGTCACAGGATGGGGGGTATTAGCATATCTTCTAGAGGAGTGCGACCGTATGATTGTTCAACTAAGAGACAGAGAGCTCAATCCAGTAGGACTTCCTTTCATTCTCAGTCTCAGCAACTGCAATCTCAAGGCTCTATGTCTAGTGGGTCTTCACAAAATCAGAGAGTTTGTTATGGGTGTGGGAAGCCAGGCCATTTGCAACGTCAGTGTCCCAGATGTTTTAGATGTGGACAATATGATCACATGCAACGAGATTGTCTAGCAGGGATGAAAGGTCCTCAGAGTGCCACTAGTCAGACCCAACCGACTCCTCGACCAGGGTCAGGGCCACAGTTTAGACCTCCGTTTCAAGGACGTAATACTCAGTCATATCAGACTCAGTCATATCAGACTTCTCAGAGATTTCAGGCAGCTTCTTCTCAATCTGTTAGGCCTCCAAGATTAGCTCAAAGTACTAGACAGCAGGGATAAATGACTCAGGGACGAGTTTTTGCTTTGACACAGCCGACAGAGCCTGCAGACCACGGGGTTGTGAGAGGTACATTATTGGTTTTTAACGCATGGGCTCGTGTTTTATTTGATTTTGGAGCTACTCATTCTTTTATATCTACCCATTTTACATCTGCATTAAGATTAAAGTCTAATTTGTTAGACTCTGTATTACATGTGGAGTCACCTATGGGTAGTACTCTAAAAGTTGGGAGAATATGTCGTTCTTGTATGCTAGAGATTAATGGCCACAGGTTGGCATTTGATTTGATACTTATGGATTTCATCGAGTATGATGTGATATTAGGAATGGACTAGTTGTTAGCTCATCGAGTCATATTAGATTGTCACAAGAAGAAAGATGGTTCGTTGCGTTTATTTATAGATTACAAGCAGTTAAATCGGGTTACAATAAAAAACAAATATCTTTTATCTAGGATCGATGATTTGTTCGATTAGCTAAGAGGATCTTGTTGTTTTTCCAAGATAGATCTTCATTCGGATTATTATCAGTTGAGAATAAGGAATGAGACATACCCAAGATCGTTTTTCGTACCCGGTATGGGCATTATGAGTTTTTGGTCATGCCATTTAGACTGACTAATGCCTCTGCTGCCTTTATGGATTTGATGAACCGTGCTTTCAGACCTCACTTAGACCAATTTGTGATTGTGTTTGTGGATGATATCCTTATTGATTCTTCATCTGAAGTTGAGCATAAGCAACATCTACGGATAACACTTAAAACACTAAAAGAGCATCGCCTATATGCCAAGTTGAGTAAATGTGAATTTTGGCTATCATAAGTAAAATTTTTAGGCCATGTGGTGTCAAGACAAGGAATCTCAATGGATCCATCGAAAGTAGAAACAGTTATGAAATGGGAACGACCAAAGAATGTGTTTGAAGTACGCAGCTTCTTGGGTTTAGCAGGCTACTATTGGCGTTTTGTTGAGAACTTTTCTCGATTGGCTGCACCAATGACTAGGTTAACAAGGAAAGGAGTCAGATTCAAATGGAATGATGCATGTGAGGAAGTATTCCAAGAATTGAAGAAAAGATTAACTTCAACGCCTATTCTTGTGATACCATAACGTGTTGTTGATTATGTAGTTTTCACTGATGCTTCCTTGGATGGATTAGGGTGTGTGTTAATAGAACAGGGTCGAGTTATAGCCTCTGCTTCTCGTCAGTTGAAACCTCACGAGCAAAATTATCCCACTCATGACCTAGAACTAGCTGTGGTGGTATATGCTTCGAAAATTTGGCGACATTATCTGTATGACGAGAGGTTTGAAGTCTTTTATGATCATAAAAGTTTGAAATACATTTTTATTCAAAAAGACTTGAATTTGATATTAGTCACCATCTTTTGCTTTTAGAAAATTCATCAAAGTAAAATCATTTTCTCTAAAATAACAAGAAAAGATTGCAGCCGAATTATAAACACAACTCCAACAGAGGATAGAAGCTGACAAGGACTATGTCTTGGGAATCATAAACCCTAATTCACATATTTGTAAGAAACAGATGAGGTAAATTTAACTATATTATTAATTCATAAAATATAATGATTATAAATTGAAAGTAACTTTTTTTTTAATGTTATAGGAATGAAGCTATTGAGGATCACTACAAAAAAAATTAGAATAGATGACTGACACTTTATGACAAATTATTATATCATAAAAGGATGATGGAGTCGTGATAGAATTATGATCTATCAGACACTTAATGATGTACTTGTGATAAATTTTTTGTCTATCAAGAATTGATGATAGACTAGTGATAGATTTTAACTCTATCAAAAACTTTATGATAGAAATTTCTTATTGACCGTGTTTGACCAAATTTTAAATTAATATTTTATTTAAAAAATTCAGTAAATGCCTTAAAAAAACCTAGAGTGAATTACTTTTCATTTCCCTCCAACAAAACTTTTCCCCCACATGTGAATTTGAAAAGTTTAAATATTTTTAAACTTTGAATATAGATATATTAGATTTAAAATTTTTAATGTTAAAAATTTAACTAAATTAAAATTTTGAAAAATTATATAGTGTTAGAATTTTTAAAATTTAAATATTTATTAACATTAAATATTTTATTTAAATAATATAATTTTATGGTTTAATATTTTTTATTGGAATTTATAATCTTTACTTAATAAATTATAACTAATAAAAAAATAAATTATTTACTATATTTAAATTAGCTAATTATATGGCAAACGATGTCGTTTTTGTATGGTTTTAAGGGTGAGCAATTCAGCCCCAAATTCAACATTATCTTTTTAGTTCTCCCAAATTCCCGTGCCACTCCTACAACAGTTTCAGGCACTTCTCCACTGCTCCCCCTCGCCATGGCTTCCTTCAACAATCGGCACAACATCGTCGTTCCTCACGTCCACTCGAAGTTTTTGTGGTCGCAACCCACCTCTACCTCGATGTCGTTGTCGCGCTTGTGAGTCACCTCCACACTGTCGTCTCTCATAATCGCCGCCTCCTCCACTCTCTCTTCTCATGGCCGCCTCCTCTGGCCCTCCTCTTCTCCATCGGTACTCTAATTTTCTTGTTCTAAGTTGTAATTAACACTAAGTTGTAGGATGAAGGGAGCGACAAGTCGTTAAAACGCAATAGCCCTCCTTATTTACATAATGGGAAATTTTCCTCATTGAAGCCCTAATAGAAGCTTACCTATGCCATCCTCTACCGCGGATCGTCTCTGAGTCTCCAACATCCTCTCACCTTGTTGTAGCTCTCTTGTTCTTTTGCTTGCCTTTACCATCTACGACTGCCCTGTGAGTCTTTATATATCAACTTGCATTTTTTAAGGCTGTTAGACGTGTTATTTAAATGGGTTGTGAACAAACTGGAGAGGGGAACTATGTGTGATTTATTTCATTTTGTGTATGGTATTGATGATTTAGCATCCATGAAATTTGAAGTTCAGCTTCTTGGATTCGAATATGCTGGCATTTATTTGAGAAACTGATCAATTGTATTGGAGTTAATCCCATCATGGTATCATCGCTCGACTTCTCTCTCTTCAAATCTTTATCAACCCTACTTGACGCACCATTGTTGTTCAAACTCCTAGTCTCCACCTCCTCTTTCTTTATGCTCTCCTCCCTCTTCTATCGTTCGTCTTCCTTTTCAATCAAAATTCCAATCTTTTGTAGCATTCTCAACTCTACAATATCACATTGAAAATCAATGTGGTCACAGTGGGTATGGTCATGCTAGTTGTGGTTCTTGTCGTGGAGGAAGAGAGAGTGTTATGGTCACGCTGGTTATGATGATGGTGGTTTCTATGGTGCTATTGGTGCTCTAGCAGAGGAGTTCGGCTTCAAGTTCACATTTTTCTTGGATGCAGAGGGAAAGAGGAATGGAGGTTCCTACCATAGTTTTACTTCTTTGCAGTGGCTATAAAGTCTAAGGGTTTGAGATTCTTTTTTCTTTTGCATTTTTATTCAATCAGTTTGGGGTTTGCAACTACTTGTTCGCTCGGTTTGTGGCAAATTCTTTAAGAACATTTTTGCAAATTAATGCTTAAACTTTTGGTCTTTTCAAATATGATGTTTACTGTAATTATATAATATTGATGAAAAAATTTCATTTTGCAATTGCAGTGGATACTGACGGCTCTCCTATTTCAGTTTCAGCAAGATGTTTTATGGGTTAGTTGTAGTTCCTTTTTTGGTTGCCAAGGATCAAGCAGACTCTAATAAACCTTAATTAGATTTTTCAGCCTCTACTTCATGCGTGGTGTTATTCATTTTAGTCATTTTCTAGGTAAGGTTGGAATATCCATTCTTGCTGCCTTTAGATTAGCACAAGGCACACATGCATCACGGGTTTAAAAAACAATTGACCCAAGTAGCCATCTCACTGGAGGTAATTCTTTAATACTAGTTTGTTGAGGTGGCAGCCTCGGCCTGTTTCATTCATGGCCCCTTTCAATTTGATTTGCTGTTGATGTTTCTGAGCTAGACTAATGAGCTGGGCTAATAAATAAATAATTATGAAGAAGTAGATCTTGCTTTTTATTTATTGTTTTCAACCCTTATTTATTTGCAAGTTCTATTCTTACACACAAAAGGGAGAGCTGTGTGTGTGAATGACATGCTTGATTCTCACTTGTTAAACTCATCTAAACCAATCCTACAGCACCACTCTTGTGTGTTCATGATAAACAAACATATTTGCACATACATTCAACTGTCTTTTACTCTGTTGTGCTCTTTGTTGTAAAAATTTCTTTTACCAGTTTCTTTGGATATGATCATCCTATTTTTGTTGCTTTCTTTTGCTGGCTAACTTGACATTTGATATTCTAGATCTCTTGTGTTGGTGGTTTTGGATCTAACTCTTACATGTACAAGATTAATGGAATTGCCAACATCAATGCGATTAGAGCTGTTCCAGAAGAAGGTACAGATAAATAGCTATCTAATATTAGTTACTTTTTGATATTTTCTTTTCATTGGTTCTCTATTATTAAATGGTCATATCAAAAGTGATGTAGCTTTGTGATCAAGAAGAATCTCCGAGAAGCATTAGTAAATCATTAAATGATGAATGATGCTGTATAATGGCTTCAACTTGATGTTGTCATGACTGAGAAATTGATTTCTCCCCTTTAATTGGTGACATTTTACTTTCAATGGGTTTGATCAACCAGGTTTGGAATGACAATCTGATTATTTGGGAAATTTTCTGCTGTATATTTTGAGATATGTTCGCGTTTCTTCTGTCCCTTTACAAGTTTCTTATACTTGTAGCATTACACTCATTTTTGCTTTTGCTTTACCATGGATACTTTTCATGTCCTCTAGGTATGTGATCAAGTCAGAATGGAATTTCCCAATTTCAATTTCAACGTGTCCCATCATGGTGACTATGTGGCTATCGCATCTGAACCTCTATGCCTGGTAGGCTTGGACATAGTTTCTTCTACCATTCCCTGCAAAGAGACAATTCCAGAATTTGTCCAGAACTTTTCATCTTACTTTTCAAGGTTGGAATGGGAAAAAATAATAAATGCAGGCACTTATGATGAAATCCTGGTTGAGTTTTACAGGTATGGTTGTGCATTTTTGAAAGGAAGTCTGTTGCTGACTTATTGGGCCTGTAGCCAATAGGATTGATTGTAAAGGAGTGTAATTCTAAGGGTTGAGCTTAGTTGTAAGAAGCACTTGGTCCTATTATTGAAGTGCAAGGGTTAACATCTCCTTGGGGGCAGTGACTTGGGACATATATCTGTGTCACATGTTTCTTAGCGAGCAAACTTTTAGGGTGTGGATGTAGCCTCTCATTTGGACTTCGTGAACAAGAATGGTCGAAGGATTTCAGGGTATCCAAAAAAATTAAATAAATAAATAAATAAAGGAGTGGAGTTGCTTCTTTAAAAGTAAGAGATTATTCTTTCCATTTTTTATGGTTGACTGGCACTTCTTTTTTCTCTACAAGTGTAAAAAGATTTGTTTATATCCCTGCTGCTGACTTTTGTGTGGCAAACTACTTCCTACAAGGATATTACGACAGAAAGGTACTCTCTTCAAAATTGCTACTTGTCAGATGTAGAAGTATTAAATGTTTCAAGAAAACTGGAAGTATCATTTTCAGAAGTTTTATGATGATTAATATCTTATAAGGACCTTACCTATCATCCTACCATTTTTATGTTGTGCAAAGAGCGGCTGAAAAGGAGTTATTGACCAAATTCCCATACGAAGGTGAGATATATCAAAATCAAATATCAACTGAAAGTTAATCTTTTCGATCACTAGATCAAGCTTTTATGTATCAACTTCAAGACAAAATTGCTTGTCAATTATGTCAAGGAAATAATTAGTTGATTGTTTGTTTTATAGTTTTGTTAGAATGATAAATTCTATAGTTTAATAGAGTTGAAATAATGTAATGGTCTCGGTTTATATATTATTCATGTCGTTTTGTCATCTTTATTAATATATTTTAGTCAAAAGTTGATTCATAATTTAAGCAATAAAAAAATTATATAAAAAACTGAATTTTTTTAATTATATAAATCTTTTTGTGTTTGTGTGCGTGTGTGTGTCTACAAACAAGTTGCTTAATAAATTTAAAAAAATAAAAATTTCGAAGTTAATCATTCTGCATAGCGTCTTCTTGAACTTCTAATAGTAAGCTACAATCATGACCAATAGATGGAAGCTGTAATAACTGGTTTTGGTTCTTTTCAGATAGTGGGTGTTTCTTACTATATTAATCAAGGATTGTAGTTTCATAACTGTGATTACTCTGTAGATCAAACATCATCTTGATTAATTCTCATGTTTTTGCTCCGCTCTTATTTTCTTCACTAAACTGGTGGAATAGTTGTTCTTTGGTGAAAAGTATGGACAGAATAACATTGCATTTGTGGCAAGTTATGTTTGATTTATTGTGAATTTTGCTTATAGGCATTAATAATTTAATATCCATTCCCTTCAAAGAATTATATTCACTTGCTAAGTTTGTTCCCTCTTTTTTCTTTTCTTTTTACTGGTTTTATATTTGTTTTATCTGGTTTTAAATTTATTTTCTTTATATTATTGTCAAATCTTCCCCAAATAATGATATTTATCATCTTAATGAAGTAGTTTGCTGCACGAAAGAGTGGCTGCAAATTAAATATGCCATGTTAGGCTTAAGTTGCATTTTGTTTTCTTCTATTTAGAAATCGTGGAAGGTAGTGCTAAATAGTATAACCATAAGACAATCTCTTTTTCCAGTGGAACGGTGGGATAAGATACATGCAAGATCTAACTCAAATAATGTGCTTCATGGCCCAAATATAAAATTGATTAGTTATTCTCTGTAACCATTTACCAATTCTTAGTCCTTTTCAAATTCTTGATTTTTTAATTAGACAAGAAAATCAATAGGTTACTTTTTATGTACTATGCTGAGTAAGAAAATTGAATTAATCTTTGTTAAAGCTGAACAAAACAATAACTATTTGAAGCCTTAAAAAATGTCTTATGGCAGAATTAACCACCAGTGGACATTTTACATTTGGGCCTTCAAAATGATTTAGTGGGCTCAATATTAAGGTAAACATGCCTTTTTCTTGGTTTGAAACTTTTTTTTCCTTATTATTATTGATTTCAGTGGTTCTAGTCCTATTCCTGACCTGTTAGATATGCTTCATCTAGTTGGCAGAATGATGTGTTTGTGGCTGCTGAACAAGGAGAACTTGTTGATAAGTTTCCGCAGTGTTAAACAAAGGTTGTTATCAGTGATGAGCAGCGACAGCAGAAAGGGTGTATAATTTCTTGCCAATATATCAACTATTGCTGATTTGGTTGGCCATAGAACAAATTGTTTGAAGTTTGCTTTAGTTAGCTATCATTTGTTGTTACTTTTGGATTAGAATTAGAATTACAATTTATTGTTCGTAGTTATTGAAATGGTTCAGCTTATGTTTGGAAATGATACGCCAATTGATCAATGAAACTTATTCGATATATTGTTATGTGGATGTCATTAATATGAAATGGTTTCGGACTCAATTGGATGCGCACTTTAATTTTAGTTCATATTGAATTTGTAAATGAATTTTAGATACAAGAATGAATAAATTAAATTAAAAAATCAATTCTATGCAACTAAATTTAAATATTGTGATAGAATATTTTAATCATATATTCTGTCACAAACAACATAAGTTATCCACCAAAAATTAACCAATAATTTTGGCGTCAAAATTATTCTGTCAAAATTAAATTGGAATAATGAAAAAAAATTTCCCGCCAAAATTTTCAAACTAAAAAAGAAAAAATAATTTCCCGCCAAAATTTTTTTAGGGTTATTAAATAATTATTTACCTAGTGTGATAGACATATGCCATGTAAAAACTATCACAAAATTATAAAATTAATTACCTAGTGTGATAGATGTATGAAATGTAAAAACTATCACAAAGTTGATGATAGACTTTTTCTCTATCATGAATGAGTGACAGTGATATAGATGACTGTTTGATTTTCTATCATCCACCCTCGTTTATGACTGTTTGTTTCTGTCATCTATTTCTATTTTTCTTGTAGTGGATCTCGAGAAAAAAAGCAAATTGATGAAGCTGCATTGATGTAGAACTTAATTTTAGAATATCATTTTTCTATTTCTTTTATTGGTTATGACTTATTTTACTTTTTTTTTTCATTTCTTTTAAGTTCTAGACTTGGTGACAAAAACTATATTACAATTTTGATATTGCTATAATGAAGTTATTGATGATTTTTTTCTTGTTAGAGATTATTTATTATTATATATTAACTAATGTTTATGTGAAGTTTTAATTCTAAGTAAAACTAATATTTTTGTATGGAGAATGGGGTGGGGTTGGGGATAACATTTCCTGTATGAAGATTCCCCATCCCCACCCCATCCAAAAAAACACGGGAAACGGGTAGGGAATAGGGGATGATTTTAACAATGGAATGGGGAATGGGGATGGCTTCCCCACCCCCGTCCCGCCCCATTGCCACCCCTAAGTATTGATGTAGTCAAGTGATTTATTGGATCAGGTCATTAACTTAGGTTTAGCCCATGAGCTTAGTGATGTTGACATCGAGTATGCCTTGTTTGAAATTAAGAGCTGTGTTGTACACTTTGGTAGCGTATTGGGCGGGCTATTGCCATGTTTTTTGATTCAACTATTTGTATCCAATGGTATTTGAACGAAGTAATACAAATACCCTTGTGATTAGGAGTAATAAGAACATAGTTTTGTATTTGTATAATTTAAATTCTTAAGGTTTACATGTTTTCACTACCTTAGTTCAACTAATGGTTCTAGTCTTATATTAAACTAATAAAAGTATAAAAAGTCTATTATACTCTTACTTTATCTTCTTTTTCTCATCTCAAATTAACTCTTGAGCAAATGTCCCGAATCGTCCTTATATTTAGGTGAAACTACGCGCTCTATAATCTTTTAAAAATTTTATCATCGCTTACCCTTATATTTTTAAAAGTTATTATAGAACACCTTTTTATTAGTTTGATCATTAAATAAATATAAATAAATTAAAATTTGAGGATTATAATCATCATTTAACTTTCTTAATGTTGTAATATAAAATTTAAAACATTTTCTCTCTCACTCTCTCTTTTCTTCTCCCTTTTACTTCTCCACATTCCCACCAACAAAGCGACCATCCTCAAATCGTGAAGCCACTGCCTTTTCTCATCGTCTTCATCTCTCTTCACCGTTTCCCACCATGACCTCAAATACCCCTACCGATGGTTTCCTCTACCTCCGTTGTTTCCTAGCCAATCACTGAATCTCCACCTTCTCTATCGACTTCCTCCAGACCATTGATGTTGGGGTCCACCTCTTCTCTCTTCTCTTTGATTTCTAATCCCAACCCTTGGATTTCCTTTGGGGTGGTTGTTTGGGGGTGATGATTTAGTTTAGAGGGTGATGTCGATTAGGGTGGTCTAAGGCGTTGGTGGTTTTGTGGCTAGTGGTGATTGGGTTCAGGGGTTGGTGGTTTTATGATGATGTTGTCATGTTTTGGTAACTGTAATTTGATGTTGGGCTGTGAAATCAGTGAAGACAAATATGATTTTAGTGTTAGGGATTGTATTGAAAGTGAAATTTGTGGTGAAATTACTTGATTTGCTTAATAAAATTACTTGAATTAGGCATTGTAATTTTGGTAATGAGGAGCTATATTAGTTTGGAGCTGTGTTGGTGGTGGGTATTTCAAATTTACGTGATTTGCTTAATAAAATTACTTGAATTAGGAGCTGTAATTTTGGTAATTAGGAGCTGTATTATTCTGAGTTGTGAAAATGTAAGAGGTCGGAATGTGTGAGTGCTCTGCATATTCTGGGTTTTTCTTTTTAATTATTTCTTTTTTGGTTTTTGCTTATTTCTATGTTTGGAGGGATAAATAGAGTACAATTTTGGGTGGTTTGATTATGTTGAACTTGGTTATGGGTGTTGAACTTGGTCTTATGAAGCTTTTGGTGATCGATTGTCAGGATTATAGTCTATAGAGCTATGGTGGTGCGGTTATGCACTGGTGCTAGTGTTAGCAGTCCTTTGTTGGTGCGGGTAGAGTTGCCTCCATTGCTGGTGTAGTGGTGGCGCTTAGGCTGGAATCGCATTATTTTTTGAATTATAAGTTTTTAAGGTTCGTATAAATTTCTGTGTTCTATGATACAAGTTCTTCCAATGCAAGTTTTTTCTGTAGATTGATAATTTGATCTTTTGATATAAAGAAACACTACAAGTTGTTGATTGAAACTAATTTTTCTTAAATTTATTATTTATTTTATGATATTTTGTGCCATTTATTTAATCATTAATAAATCTTTTGCTTTTATTCATTATTAATTATAATACTTGGTAATTTATTTTTAAATAAGTGTAATAAGGGTATTTTAGTAATTTTTATCAAAATCGATGGAAATGTGTCGTCATTTAATGGTGAAACTAACAGAAGAATTCTCTATGATGACTTTTTAAAAAGGTAGTTATTGTAAAAGGTTATTGAGTGCGTAATTTCGCCTAAATATAGGAATAATTCGTAACATTTCCCCAATATCTCTCACTCTTATCTCACTTTAGCCATAACTTTAACACATGCGAGACCAATCTAACATTGCATAGCACAACTTTTCTTCTTTTTGGTGGCAGAGTATGAGTCTTCTTCTTCTTCCATAATAAATGCCAGCGAACCATGATATTGCATGCACAACTTTTCTTCGTGGTGGCTATTTGATTGTTAGGGTTTGAGTATGTGGTGGTTGTTTTGTAGGTGATTGGTGACTGGATCTTATGTGTTTGGTGGCTGGATTTTGAATATGTGGGGATTGTGATGGTTATGGTGGGTGTTTAATCGCAAATTTTGTGTGTTTGGTTTGGTAGATTGGTGGCTGTGGTGGATGTTTGATGGCTAGATCTTTAGTATTAGGTAGGGGTGTGCATGGGTATGGTATAGTGTGTTATCGCTATACCATTCCCATACCCTACATAGGTCGGGTTTTAGATTTTTGTACCATACCATACCATTCTAAAATACAATACCATACCATATCCCCGCATAGTAGGGTAAAGGCGGGTATGGTATGGTATTTTTCGGGTGGTTGACTAAATTGATCAGAAATTGGATAATATTTTACCATGTCTTTTTAATGATTTTAAAGTTTATTTATAGCTTTTTTTTCAAGATTTTGATACTTTGAGTTCTTATTTTAATATTGTTTAGTATTATGATTCATAAAATTTGTACTAAATAAAAAAATCAATTTAGTGGTGCTACAACTAAATTTAGTATTATGATCCCAAATTGAAGACTTGATGCTACAACTATCACTCAATTTAGTGGTAGTTTGCTTACTTGTGTTTAGAGTTGTTTCCGCCGTCTCTTCCTCCATTAAGTTCCTTTCCATGTCATTATTGTCACAAGGGCTATGATAGGAGCCTTCAAATTCATAGTCTTCCATCAAAAACCAACAAGCAATTGGAGAAAAAAATTAATTATTATTAAATAGTAACTAGCAACTATTAAAAACTGAAAATTTAATTAATGCATAAATACTTAATTAATGCATAACTATTAAAAATTGAATATTTAATTAATGCATAAATATTTAATAATTTTGATCACAAAAAATCAGCTGAGAAGTTTTCAAATAAAAAATGTATTTATAGAATACCTTGAGATATAGGAATGTTCTAACAATTAGTGAACACAAACACGGCACAATAGCATTAAACATAATTATTTTTAAACTCAATTGCAAACTGCACTTTAAACTATTCATATAAAGTAGCTGGAATTTGCATCTATGTATATGTCTAACTATGGTTATTAGTTTATCATACATCTTAGTCCCGATCCCACCTATACTCACACACAAACTGAACGTACGCATGGGGCTATAATTTTGTTATTAGTAGCTGGAATAACACGGGGACAACCTGAAAGCTTTCCCTGCATTTCGTACAAAATCAAGGTAAGCATAACAGGTTTCTTTAGTTTGTAGTAATGTAAAGGGGTTCCAACTTCCAACTAATTTCATCATGACCGGACAATCATGGATCAACCTCATCATCAAATATCGAAAGTTGATCTTCAGCTACGCCAAAATCAAAATATACTTAGATACACAATTCATTTGCTTTATAACTTTTCCTTCTTGATATTTGAGAACCTATTTGTTTAGGATTCTATGTGTTTATTTATGTGTTTTCATTCAGAAAATATTAAAAAAGAAGCATTAAAATATAAATAAATTATAATAAACTCATCAGGTGTAGCTGCTGTTCGCGGTGCTGAGTGGGTAAGGGGTGGCTTCCAAATTCAAGCAACAAGATAGAAGGTTAGATTTAGGGTTACACCTTTTATTATATACTCTCCTAATATATATAACACTCATACAAAAATATTAAACATAACCAATTAGGACTTGACACATGGCATAATTTTTATTTTTTTAAAAAAGGCATGGTATGGTATGGTATTTTCGGGTTTTTATAAAAATACCCGCCACCATATCATACCATGAGGGGTTTTCAAATTTTTTACCATACCACACCCTATATTTTTTTTATACCCTACCATACCTTCACCATACCATGGCGGGTATGTCGGGTTCGGGCGGGTGGGCGGGTACCATGCACACCCCTAGTATTAGGTGGTTGTGGTGGCTATAGTGGGTGTTTAATGGCTGGATTCGTGGTTTGGTGGCTGTGGTGGCCAGACTTCAAGTGTTTGGTGGCTGGGTTATGGGTTCGTGGTCGCTGCCTAGTTGTTGCATTTTGGGTTCTTGTTTTGGATTTATAGTGTTGGTTGTGGAGTTATGGGTTCATATTCTTCATGTATATTAACAATTGTAATTTCAAATTTTGATTCTTAATTCTTTGCAAATTTTGTTGAGAAATTGTTTATAATGTAATTCCATTTTTGTCCCTCTCTATTAGTAAGAAAATAAATACAAACCGTTAGTTGGACTTAAGTGATCTAAATACATAAACCTTAACGATTAAAATAATACAAATATAAAACTACTTTTTTTACCCCATATTTGAACCATTCAAATTAACAATTAAAAGTACAAATAGGTGGCTCCTGAAAATCAAGCAGTAAAACTTGAGCATCTCTATATCAATTGATGTCTTCTAATTTAAGTTTTAATCTGGGTAATCATATAATTTTAGAAAAAAATTAGTAGAGACTACTATATTATATATAAATTTTGAGTAATGTTACTATCACATTATAAAGTTTATATATAAAATCTGTTTACAAAGTTGATGTGGCATTACTTATTCAACATCACATTATTCATCAATATTTATTATATTAATTAACTTTAGTATATTGATCTTGCATTCATTTTGATGCCACATCAAACTTATATACAATACACAGACTTTATAAGTGTAACATTTTTTTTTATGAACTAATTTATATACAAACTTAATTAACAATCCAATAAATGAATGTCATAATTACTTCACAATTAATGTTATAGCTAGGCTTCTCTTTCTAATCAAAATTTATTCCTTGGATCTTCAAATTACTGCTTTTTAATGTTTTTGTTTGAGAAAACTACTAATTATAAAAATATGTATTATTGTCTAAATTTCAAACAAGGGATGGGGGGTGGAAGTAAGATACTTAGGGTATGTTTGATACGCTATATAACATTGTATTAGATAAAACGTAAAAAAAAAATTATAGTGTGAAAAGTTTAATTTAAATATAAAATAAATTTAAATAATAATTAAAATTATTTTTAAAATAAAATTTTATTATTAAATTTTTTATTTATTTAAATAATTAATTTTTATTTAAATATTTAATAAATTATTTATTAATTATTTAAATATATAAATATTTAATTTATATAATTTTTTGTATTCATTAGTGAAAATTGAGATAAAAATAAGTTTATACGGTGTTATACCATGGGTAAGCTTGGCATAAAAACGCTCAACTTTTATGTAAATAGTATCCGCTACAGTGTCGCTACAGTATCCGCGTTATACTATACAGTTCTACTCAAAATTTGATCAAACACAGTATAATTTCTTAATACTATACTACGTAGTGCTGTACAGCGTATCAAACACGTCCTTAATGATTTGGGAGAGGCTTCAAATTAGTAAAGTATACGATTAAGGTCAAAACTATGATTAGTATTAACCCTTTGATAAATTAATTTCGATTAATAAAAAAATATATGGAGAGAACTCTTGAGTTTAAGATTTATTTAGAAAAATAAAATTTAAGAGTGAACCTAATTCTTTTCTAATTTGGGGCATCTATTAAGTGGAGTCTAAAGCCTAAGGATCACCACGATCATCTAGAATATAAATGATCACATGCGGTTTGGTTAATAAATTATTGGCACCTTGACAAGATTACGGCCACTCTTGACCTTCGTAATTAAGATCCGTCAGAGTGTCAAATCAATGTTTAATGCCCCTTTTTAAGGACACTCCCATACTCTTCGAGTCAAATCATCAACCTCGATAGGGTATCCTAGAATAAAGAAATTATTTATGTTATTTATTCTGATTTTTAATGGAATCCAAAACCTTAATCTCTTTTCTCTTTTAAGGTGTGAATGTCAAAAGTCGGTTTAAACCTCCTCTTATTGCCTTCTCAGATGCTAACTGGGCTTGTGATTCTGCAGATAGAAGATCCATTAGAGAATAATGTATCTTTCTTGGTGATTCCCTTATGTCATGGCAGTCTAAGAAACAAAGTGTTGTAGCCAGACCAAGTGCAGAGTCTAAATATAGATCACTTGCTCAAATAGGAATCGAAATCACCTGGATTCAGTCACTTCTTAATAAGGTTCAGATATCGGCTTCGCAATGTCCAGTCATAGGGTGTGACAATATGAGTGCAAATTTCTTGGCAGCTAGTCCTACCGTTCACGTCAAGACAAAACATACTGAAATTGATCTGCAATTCATACGTGACAAGATCATTCAAGGCCAACTGGAAGTGAGATATGCACCCTCATATGATCAATTAGCTGACTGCCTCACCAAGTCTCATGCTGCTCCCAGATTTCAATACTTCGAGAGACAAACAAGGAGTGCATTCATTGCCCTTCAGTTTGCACGGGGATGCAAAAACAAGTCTCTGAGAGCTCACTGGCTGTGATAATGAGGCGGCCGGGATAACGCCAGCTGGCTGTGACCCTGCAACATTCCAACAAGACTTTACTAATTAAATTAGGAAAAGTTAGTTGTTAATTAATAAAATTTGTTAACAAGTTTCCTAATCCTGTATTGCAACGTCAGCCAGGATATTTTAGTGACAAGAGAGCACATTCCATTTTAACCAATCATTTTTCCGTTTTGCATTGCAGCTGCCATATTGCACTCTTTCATTGCCTTGTAATTGTTACTATAAAAGAACATTAACGAAAAGAGTGCAGCTATTCTGAGCAGATGGAAACTTCCTTTCATTTGAATCTTTCTCTGAAATTTTCACTAATTTGGACTATCTATTCCGGACCAGTTCTCTCCGAAAGATAAATTAAGACAAGAACAATGCTGCCGGTACGATACTTTATTTATTTGTGTCTGGACTACCTATTCTGACCAATTCTCTCCGAAAGATGAATTAAGAAGAGAACAATACTGCCGTTACGATGTATATATTGGTGCCAGTTAATTCTTTGTATCCATCATTTAGTCCAAGAAGGAAACAACATTTACAATGTTGATATCATGCAGATATTTGATGGCATATCTTCCCGGCCCTGCCATATAATAACAATATATCCATCGAGATAGTGACGTTTGAGTATATATATGTATATCATTATTATGAAAGTTAATTAGTAAAAGAAAAAAGGAGCATGTACGTACAAAAACCTAGGCTCTTGGGCCGTGTGATATATATTTAGGATAGAATTTTTTTGTACAAATTTTTAACATAAAATTACACAAAAATTTTTAGTTATTGATCTACAAAATCTAATGGTTGATATAATTGATGAGTTGATAGGACTAAATATAACTTATTAACTTTCAATCTCAATCATTAAATTTTCTAAGATTAATAGCCATAAATTTATATCAATAAATTGTGTTAAAAATTTGTGTTAAAACATCACACACACACACACACACACACACACACACACACACACACACACATATATATATATATATATATATATATAAGTGAACAGCTACGGACAGATAGTTTTCCTTGTTTGATTCTTATTTAGAAGATATATAAATATATATAAATGTTCAGTAAAAGGATAATTGCGGAGTTTCCAACGGAGACTCCAAGGAAAAAAGACCCGGCTTATATCTTTCAGGCGACATATGTCAATTTTTGTTGTTAAACTAAGGTGATCACCTCTCAGTGTTATCACATCTTAACGCATGCACTTGTATCTGTTATGTTAAGTTTTCCTATATATACCCTTGCAGTCATACTAAATAGTCATCAGAAGAACAAGCGCAAATTTTAGAAAGAAAATGTTTGCCGTGAAACTCTTCTATCTCCTCCTTATTGCCGTGTCAACTATTGCACCAACTCAAGCCGTGGACTACCATGTCACTAACAATGCCACAGGCACACATGGGGGAGCAAGATTCGAAAAGGAGTTGGGGATCCATCGCAGCAAGAAAACCCTACAGCGCGCCTCAGAGTTCATTTGGAAAACCTTTAAGCAAAATGAAACTAATAGGGTAGAATGGGACGAGGTGGTAATGTCAGTAATAAGCCTTCCCGACCGAGTTTCCAGTTCCAGTTATAATTATATCTTCTTGAGCTCAGATTACATCGCAAACTTTGAGGGCAATGTAAGGAACGAAATTATTGGAGTTCTCTACCATGAGAGTACTCATGTATGGCAATATAATGGCCAAGATAAAGCCCCTCGTGGCCTCATTACCGGGATAGCTGATTATATTAGGTTAAAGGCAGGGTGGGCATCGTCGCAATGGCAGAACAAACGAGGGTCAGGCTCGAGATGGGATGAAGGTTTTGAAGTTACAGCTTATTTTCTTGAATATTGCAATAAGCTTCAACATGGTTTTGTTGGTGAGCTTAATGCATTGATGAAGGACGGTTACAGTGACGATTTCTTTGAGCAGTTATTGGGGGACTCTGTGGATAACCTTTGGAGCGATTATAAAACTGTTTATGGGAACAATTGAACTTGCCTTGGTATGTTTTTGCATTATACCGTAAATGGTATAAATATATGTAGATACCCTTAATTTTTCATGGAATTTTGGAGACTAAGATTTTTGTTAAATTTGAAAAATCATTATAAACATTCTTCTCTTCGTGGAAACCATCACGGATACTCTTGGAAGTCAGTTTTGTCACTTGACCAAAATATGATAAATCAAGGATGAAACTGATCCTAGGAGAGATTTGTGAGGGAATTATAAGAAGATATGGATGTTTGCATTGTTTTTCAAATATAATAGATCTTAACTTATTTATTTCCTGAAAAATCAAGTGTGTCTATAATATTTATCCCCTATCTATTGTCAATAATACGGCATTGTTTGTTTGTCAGTAAAGTTGGGTTTCCTTAATTGTTTGCTGTAGCTGTAACAGACTTCTAAGAAGTTAAAATAAAGCTCTTGCTTCTTCAATTTATATTCCTACAAAAGTTTGATTTGGTTCGTTTTATTTGCTGCATAATTATAATCGAATCAATTCGATCGGATTTAAGCTTCATATCCAAATTCATATTAAAATCTTAAATGTAATTTGTAAACTAGGTAATCATGTGAGAACAAATTAAATTTATGTCAATAAACCGTATCACTTTAAGAAGTGTGATTGTAATCAGCCAAATGAAAAGGCTTTCACTCCTACTGATTGAAATACTACATAAATATACAGTAGTGTTAAACTGATAAACTATATATAACTCAAAATCTACAACATGATGTAGCAGTCGACACAGCGAAAATTTACTGGAAGAGAAAAAACAAAAAAAAAATAAGAGAAGTTAAATCTCTAATAAGATTTTGTCATGACAACTATAATATCTAACTTTTTTCAAATTTTCTTGCACTTTTTTCATGAAGAAAACAGCTCGTAATCGATATTTTAATCAAGAATCCTCCAATATATTTATCCAAAAAAACATTAAAGCTTCTTTTGAAATTAATGCCGACTTCCTCTTATTGACAAAACTTCTTTTGGGCGGCAAGCAAGTTAAAGCTTCTTCTTGCAGATAATGCCGACTTCTTTTATTATGGCAATGCGAGTGGATAAATCACAGTCAGTCTGCAGTACTTCAGCTACACCCTTGTAGCAGTTTTTTTTTAATTTATAAAAATTGTATAAAATTATGTGAATGAAGAAAAAAAATTTGTAAAAAAAATTAATATAATAGTTATGCCCTAGCCATTTTCATAAGTTTATGATCATGCTCAGTGTTAGAAAACTATCCAGCGCATGTAATGCTCTAGTGTTGATGAAGTCAAGAGGCTTACTATATCAGGTCATTAAGTTGGGTATAGCCCATGAGCTTAGTGACGTTGAAATCGTGTACACCTCGTTTGAAATTAAGAGCAATGTTGTAGGCTTTGGTGGCGTATTGGGCTGGCTGTTGCCGTGTTTTTGGATTTCATTATTTGTGTCCATGGTTTGAAGTAACGCATTGGCTTACAAAACGTAATTTTGTATTTATATCATTTAAATATTTAAAATTTACATATTTTTACCCTACGTCCAACTAAAACAACTAACAGTTCCAATCTAATATTAAACTAACAAAAATATAAAAAATTTACTATCCCCTTACTTTATTTTCTCTTTCTCGCTTTAAGACAAATGTCATAGATCATCCTTATATTTTAATAAAATTACATGCGCTATCATCTTTTACAAATTTTATTATCACGTATCCTTATAGTTTTTAAAATTATTATGGTACACTTTTATGTTAGTTTAACCGTTCAATAATTATAAATAAATTAAAATTTGATACTTACAGTGATCATTTAACTTAAATTAATTAGGGTGGTCTAAGGCGTTCCTGGTTTTGTGACCGGTGGTGACTGGATTTAGGGGTTCGTGGTTTTATGATGGTGTTGTCGTGTTTTGGTAATTGTAATTTGATGTTGGCCTATGAAATCAGTGAAGACAAATATGATTTTGGTGTTAGGGATTGTATTGACAGTGAAATTTGTAGTGAAATTGCCTGATTTGCTTAATAAATTACTTAAATTAGCCGTTGTAATTTTCGTAATTAGGAGTTGTATTGGTTTGGAACTGTATTGGTGGTGGGTATTTGAAACTTAGTTGACTTGCTTAATAAAATTACTTGAACTAGGAGCTATAATTTTGGTAATTAGGAGCTGTATTACTCTAAATTGTGAAAAGTTAAGAGGTCTTGGTGATGTGTGGGTGCTCTGCTATTCTAGGTTTTTCTTTTTATATAGTTTATGCTTGTTTCTATCTTTGAAGGGATAAATAGAGTGCAATTTTTGGTGGTTTGATTATATTGAACTGGGTTATGGTTGTTGAACTCGGTCTTACAGAACTTTTAGTGGTCGATTGTGCAGGATTATAGAGCTTTGGTGATGCAGTTGTGCTCTGGTGCTAGCTAGTATTCGCAGTCCTTTGTTGGTGCAAGTAGAATTGCCTTAATTGCTGGTGCAGTGGTGGTGCTTAGGCTGGAATCGTATTATCTTTTCAATTCTAAGTTTTGAAGGTTCATACAATTTTATGTGTTCTATGATACAATTTCTTCCCATGCAAGTATTTTTGTAGATTGATAATTTGATGTTTCGATATAGAGAAACACTGCAAGTTATCGATTGAAGCTAATTTTTTAAAATTATTATTTATTTTATGATAGTTTATGCAATTTATTTAATTATTAATAAATTTTTTGCTTTTTATTCATTATTAATTAAAATACTTAGTAATTTATTTTTAAATAAGTGAAATAAGTGTAGTTTAGTAATTTTGATCGAAATGGATGGAAACGTGATGTCATTTAACAGGGAAACTAACAGAAAGGTTCCCAATGATAAATTTTTTAAAAGGTGGGTGTAGGCGATGATAAATTTTCGAAAGGTGATAGAGCATGTAATTTCGTCTAAATATAGGCGTGGCCCGTGACATTCCCTAATAACTCTTACTCTGGTCTCACTCAAGCCATCATATTAACATATGCAAGACTAATCTGACATCGCATAGCACAACTTTTCTTCTTTTTGGTGGTAGAGTATGAGTCTTTTTCTTCTTCCAAAACAAACGCCAGCAAGCCCTGAGATTGCATGCATAACTTTTCTTCTTAGTGGCTATTTGGTGGACGGATTTAATTTTAGTGTTTGGTTGTTTTTTGGTAGGTGTTTGGTGACCGGATCTTGTGTGTTTGGTGGCTAGATTTTGAATATTTGGTGACTGTGATGGCTATGGTGGGTGTTTAATCACAGATTTTGTGTCTTTGGTATGGTAGGTTGGTGGCTATGGTGGATGTCTAATGGCTGGATCTTTAGTATTTGATGGTTGTGGTGGCCATAGTGGGTGTTTAATAGCTGATTCATGGTTTAGTTGTTGTGGTGGCCAGAATTTATATGTTTGGTGGCTGGGTTATGGGTTCATGGTCGCTGCCTTACTGTTGCATTTTGGGTCATGTTCTGGATTCATGGTGCTGGATGTTGACTTCTAGGTTCATATTCTTTATGTTTGTTAACCTTTGTGATTTCAATTTTTGATTCCTAATTCTTTACAAATTTTGTTTAGTAATTGTTTATAATGTAATTCCATTTTTTGTCCCTCTCTATTAGTAAGAAAATAGACACAAATCTTTAGTTGGACTTGAGTGATCCAAATATGTAAATATTAAGGACTGAAATCACACAAATACGAAACTAAGTTTTTTAATGATATTACTTCAAACCATAAGCGTAGTTAATGATATTACCTTATATTTGAACCATTGAAATTAACAATTAAAAGTATAAATAGGTGGCTCCTGAAAATCAAGCAGTAAAACTAAACTATCTCCATATTAATTAATGTCTTCTATTTTAAGTTTTAATTTGGGTAATCATATAATTTTAGAAAGAAAATGTTAGTAAAGAGTACTAATTATATATAAACTTCGAGTAATACTATTTTCATATTATAAAGTTTATATACAAAATTTGTATACAAAGTTGATATGACATCACTCGTTCTGTATCACATTATTCATCAATATTTATTAAATTGGTTGATACAGAAATCAACATCAAGTGCAATAGTACATGGGGTTCAATGAACCAATGAATTGTTGCACTAAGGTAGAACCTCAAATCCTAAGAACAACTATCGATTCCTCTAACTCTAGACAACCAACTTTCTCCTCGAACGCCCTCTAACCAAAAACAAACCTACAAAACAACAGAGAACGTTAGGAGGAGTCAGGGTTTCTTGGCATAAGCCCTTCAATGATCAAGTCTGCATGATTTATGGTGATGACCAGTTGAAATATAAGGGAGGGCAAGGTCTATTTAGGGAATGGAACAGTAGACGAGTGCATGGTAGAGGAATACTAGCTGGACAGTAAGAAGAGTATAGATGAATCTTTGTCTTTGAGGTGACCCACGGTTTTCAAGAGAGATTTTTGGTATCAAAACAAAAATGGCGGTTGCCTAAGGTTGTGTGTAAGGTCCTCTCTTTGTCCAAACCCTAATTATTCTTTTTATACCTCTGATCCTCACATGTGGGAGCAATTTAGGCCACTCATCACATGTTGGATAAGCGATTGATGGGTTTCTTCTTGTCCAAGTTGTACCTACTATGTAATTGAATGCAGACACGTGGACGAAGGGACCACTCTGCTGACATTTGCAAATTTGTGTTCCTCAAATATACACGTGGTTGAAAGGGACCACACTTTTTCTACAGAGTCATGTCTGATGCTACAGTGTCGTACTCTTTTGACACCTTGCACCTATTTGACTACATACAGGTTGGAAATAGAGGTTGTTCAACCAACTTTGTAGTATTTGTGCTGCTTAGATTTTAGGAGACAAGGAGAACGTCAAGGCCAATTCCCAAGGTGAGACATGCAGCCTCTCAAGGGCATTTTTGTCTTTTCTTTGGAAGTATAATATTTTCTCTCTACAACATTAATTGACTTTAGTATATCCGTCTTTCATTCATTTGATGCCACATCAAATTTATATACAAACTTTATATGCAGACTTTATAAGTATAATATTAATATTTATGAACTATTTTATATACAAACTTAATTAACAATCCAATAAAAGAATGTCATAATTACTTTGTAATAATCATAATTAATGTTATAGCTAGACTTCTTTTTTTTAATGAAATTTTGTCCCTTGGATCTTCAAATTACTGCTTTTTAATGTTTTCATTTGAGAAAACTATTAATTATAAAAATATATGTGCATCTAAATCTCAAATGGATAGGGCGTGGAAGTAAAGTATTTAGTGACGTGGGAGAGGCTTCAAATTAATTAGTAAAGTATACGGTTAGGGTCAAAGCCATGGTTGCCATTAACCCTTCGATAAATTAACTTCGATTAATCAAAAATATAGAGAGAACTCTTGAGTTTAAGATTTATTTAGAAAAATAAAATTGAAGAGTGAACCTAATTCTTTCCTAATTTGAGGCATGTACTAAGAGCAGTCTAAAGCCTGAAGATCACCACAATCATCTAGAATGTAAATGGACACATGTGGTTTGGTTAATTAATTATTGGCACCTTGACGAGATTACAAATGCTTTTTACTTTCGCAATTAAGATGTGGTGAGTGTCAAATCGATGTTTAGTTCCTCTTTTTAAGGACATTATGGGTCAAATCATCAACCTCGTTAGGGTATCCTAGAATAGAGAAATTATTTACATTATTTATTCTTATTTTTAATGGAATCCAAAACTTTAATATTTTTTTCTTTTAAGGTGTGAATGTCAAAGTCGGTTAAAGCTTTCTCTTGTTGCCTTCTTGGATGTTGACTGGGCTTGTGATTTTGTAGATATAAAATCAATTGGAGCATACTATATCTTTCTTGGTGATTCCCTTGTGTCATGACAGTCTAAGAAACAAATTGTTGTAGCCAGATCAAGTGCAGAGTCTGAATATAGATCACTTGCTCAAACAGCAGCCAAAATCACCTGGATTCAATCACTTCTTAATGAGGTTCAGATATCAGCTTCACAATTTCCAGTCATCTGGCGTAACAATATGAGTGCAATTCCTTGGCAGCCAATCCTATCTTTCACACTAGGACAAAACAAATTGAAATTGATCTGCACTTCATACGTGACAAGATCATTCAAGGCCAACTGGAACTGAAAGATGTACCCTCCTGTGATCAATTAGCTGACTGCCTGACCAAGCCTCTTGCTGCTTCCAGATTTTAACACTTGAGGGACAAACTAGGAGTGCATTCTTTGCCCTCCAGTTTATGGGGGATGTGAAGACAAGTCATTGAGAGCTCACTGGCTGTGATGATGAGGTGGCCGGGATAACGCCAGCTGGCCGTGATCCTGCAACACTTCAACAAGACTGCACTAAATTAGGAAAAGTTAGTTGTTAATTAATAAAGTTAGTTAACAAGTTTCCCAAACCTGCATTGAAATGTCAGCCTGGTTAGTTTAGTGACAAGAAAGCACATTCCATTTAACCAATCTTTTTTGCACTTTGGATTGCAGCTGCCATATGGCACTCTTTCATCGGCTTGTAATTGTTACGCCATATGACTGGAATGAAAAGAGTGCAGCTGTTCTGAGCAGATGGAAACTTCCTTTCATTGAATCTTTCTCCGAAATTTTCACTTGTCTGGACTATCTATTCCGGACCAATTCTCTCCGAAAAATAAATTAAGATGAGAATAATGCTGCCGATACGATAGTTTATTAATTTGTGTATGGACTATCTATTCTGACCAATTCTCTCGAAAAGATAAATTAAGATGAGAACAATGCTGCCGATACGATATATATTGGTGCCAATTAATTCTTTGTATCCATCATTTAGTCCAAGAAGGAAACAACACTTACAGTGCTGATATCAAGAAGATATTTGCTGGCATATTTTTCCGGGCCCAACCATCTAATAACAATATATCAATCGAGATGGGGACCTTTGAGTACAATATATGTATCATTATTATGAAAGTTAATTCGTAAAGCAAAAAAAGAGCATGCACGTTTAAAAACTTGAATCTTGAGCCATGTATATATATATCTATATATCTATATATAACACAAATCGAAAAGCTACGTACAGATAGTTTTCCTTGTTTGATTCTTATCTAAAAGATATAAACATATATATTATATAAATATTCAGTAAAAGGATAATTAATTGTGGAGTTTCCAACGGCCGGGACTCCTAGGAAAAAAGACCGGGCTTAAATCTCTCAGGCAACATATGTCAATTTTTGTTGTTAAGTTTGGATCACCTCTCGGTCTTATCACATCTTGAAGACGCATGCACTTGTATCTATTATGTTAAGTTTTCCTATATATACTCATGCCGTCAAACTAAAAAGTCATCAGAAGAACAAGGGCAAATTTTATATAGAAAATGTTTGCCATGAAACTCTTCTATCTCCTCCTAATTGCCGTGTCAACTATTGCACCAATTCAAGCCGTGGACTACTATGTCACTAACAATGCAACAGGCACACCTGGAGGTGCAAGATTCGAAAAGGAGATGGGGATCCATCGCAGCAAGAAAACCCTACAGCGTGCCTCGGAGTTCATTTGGAAAACCTTCAAGCAAAATGAAACTAATAGGGTAGAATGGGACGAGGTGGTAATGTCAGTACGAAGCCTTCCCGGGGTGGTTTCCAGTTCCAGTTATAATTATATCTTCTTGAGCTCAGATTACATCGCAAACTTCGAGGGCAATGTAAGAAACGAAATTATTGGAATTCTCTACCATGAGAGCACTCATGTATGGCAGTATAATGGCCAAGGTAAAGCCCCTCGTGGCCTCATTACCGGGATAGCTGATTATATTAGGTTAAAGGCAGGGTGGGCATCGTCGCAATGGCAGAACAAACGTGGGTCAGGCTCGAGATGGGATGAAGGTTTTGAAGTTACAGCTTATTTTCTTGAATATTGCAATAAGCTTCTACATGGTTTTGTTGGTGAGCTTAATGCATTGATGAAGGACGGTTACAGTGACGATTTCTTTGAGCAGTTATTGGGAGACTCCGTGGATAACCTTTGGAGCGATTATAAAACTGTTTATGGGAGCAATTGAACTTGCATTGGTATGTTTGGCATTATATCGTAAACGGTATAAATATATGTAGATACCCTTAATTTTTCTCGGAATTTTTTAGAATAAGATTTTTGCTAAATTTGAAAAATCATTATAAACATTCCTCTCTTCATAGAAACCATCACAAATACTCTTTGAAGTCAGTTTCGTCACTTGACCAAAATATAATAAATCAAGGGTGAAACTGATCCTCGGAGAGATTTTTAAGGGATTTATAAGAAGATATGGGTATTAAATTGTGTTGTTTTTCAGATGTAATGGATCTTAACTTATTTATTTCTGGAAAAATCAAGGGTGTCTATAATATTTATCCCCTATCTATCGTCAATAATACGGTATTGTTTGTTTTTTAATAAAGTTGGGTTTCCTTAATTGTATGCTGTAGCTGCAATAAACTTCTAAGAAGTTAAAATAAAGCTCTTGCTTCTTCAATTTGTGTTCTTACAAAAGTTTGATTTGGTTCACTTTATTGGCTGCATAACTACTATCGACTCAATTCGATCCGATTTAGGCTTCATATCTAAATTCATATAATTAAAGTCTTAAATGTAATTTAAAAATTAGCTAAACACAAGTAAGAAATAATTAAATGTATGTAATAAACCATATCACGACGTCGCTTAAGAAGTGTGATTGTTATCAACCAATAAAAAAGCTTTCACTCCTACTAATTGAAATACTGTATAAATATAATAGAGAAAAAAAAATTAATCATCGACATTGCAAAATTTCAACAAATTCCAGATTTTTTTTTTAATTCTTTTACCTTTTCTAACTTTCCAAATTTTTCTTGCACTTTTTTCACGGAAAAACCGGTTCATAATTGATGTTTTAATCAAGAATCCTTCAAAATATTTACCCTAAAAATCATTGACAAAACCGTACTTTCAAGGCATGAAAATTTTCAGACAGGTAAAATTCAAGATTATGAGAAGCGTATATTGATCGGTCATCGACTTAAGTGAGAAGTTAGGATAGACCTTACCAATTTACCCATTTTACAGGCTTTAATACAATTTGAAGAAATTTAAGTTTTTCAAGAAAGTAGAGTGGATTCCATGTATAAGAAGATCTGGGAGAACAGAGTGGACGATTAAAATTTATTTAAGAATAATACATTTTAAGTTTTTCAATAAAATAGAACGGATTCCATTTACTCTTTAATTATTTATAGATTAGCTCAAAATCTCTTTCATAGTATATATATTTTGCTCATTGCTACACTTTTTTCCCTATTATTTCTGATTTTGCGCTACCCCTTTTTTGTGATTAATACAAAGATTTGTTTGTTTGCGGTGTGGACTATCCATATTATCTAGCACTAGCAACACAAGGACAAAAATGAGTACTAATATTATTACAAAATACAAGGAGGTTGTGACAATTAATTTATTCGTCATTTGACCCGAATGGAGACGAGGAGAAATTCACATCACCCAAGTGGAAATAATTTAATAACGACAATTCTAAGTTATTGCCATTCGAATCAATGCCAAGTGTGTATTGAGTCGTAAATGAGTTAGTCGACCGAAATGACTGTAATTAAAATGAATTTTACCATAAATTTTCTTCAATGATTTTATACAGTAGATTGCGTTTTAATCCACAGGTGCATGACTTAAACCGAAGTTAGGATAATAATTTTTAATTAGTCATGATTTGATTAACCGGAGTGGCATGCAAGTTAACCTTCGTCTTATAGATGATGCCCACTTTTTTTATGAATAATAATATACTTATAACTTATTTATAGTTAAATATCCTTAAAATTTAAATTAGTAAAATTCTCTGTAACATTGTAACTTCGACAAAATCCTATTTAACATTGTAACTTTTACTATTCATCTTTATTGTTTTTTCTTTTCAATAAATTTTTATGTAGCTCCAGTTATAAAAAGTTGATTTTAGATACAGCATTTCTCGTTCTTTTACTATAGTGGTGAGAGTGGGTACGTTTACGATCATGCCATGTGTGAAAAACACTTGGCATGCTGCCCACGTAATGCTGAAGTGTTGGGCTAACTCTTCCGGCCATCCACCGCAGCGGGCTGAGGAGGGTCAAATAAGCACATTTGCAGGTTTGTTGCTGATTTGGCGTCTTCCTTGTGGATGTTGCGCCGTGCAGCAGATCTATGGACGGCTCTCCTAGACTCCCATCGTTGACTAAGTCACGAGGCTTATTGGATCAGGTCATTGAATTGGGCTAGCCCATGAGCCTAGTGATGTTGACATTGCGTATGCCATGTTTGACATTTAAGGTAAGAGCTTTTGTTGCAGGCTTTGGTAGCTTTTTGAGCCGGCTATGGCCATGTTTCTGGACTCGATTATATTTGTCCAGTGGTATGTGAATCATTGAAATTAACAATTAAAAGTATAAATTGGTGGCTCATGAAAAATCAAACGGTAAAACTTAAGTATCTCTATTGATGTCTTCTAATTTCAGTTTTAATTTGGGTTATCATATAATATAAAAAAATTAATAAAAGGAGTACTATATTGTATATAAACTTTGAGTAATGCTATACTTACATTACAAAATTTATATACAAAATTAGTGTACAAAGTTAATGTAACATCATTCATTCAATATTACATTATTTATCAATATTTATTACATTAATTGACTTTAGTATATTCATTTTCAATTCACTTGATGCCACATCAAATCTATATACAAACTTTAAATATAGATTTTATCAGTATAAAATTACTCTTGATAAGCTTCATATACAAACTTAATTAACAATCCAATACACAAATGTCATAATTACTTTGTAATAACCATAACTAATGTTATAGCCAGGCTTCTTTTTTTAATCAAATTTTATTCCTTAGATCGTCAAATTACTGGTTTTTTAATGTTATCGTTTGAGAAAACAATTAATTATAAGCATATATTAGTGTCTAAATTTCAAACAAGGGATAGGGCAAGGAAGTAAAGTATTTAGTGATTTGGGAGAGGCTTCAAATTAGTAAAGTATACGGTTAGGGTCAAAACCATGGTTGGTATTAACCCTCCGATAAATTAATTTCGATGAATAAATAATATGAAGATAGAAAACTCTCAAGTTTAGGATTTATTTAGAAAAATAATGGAAGAGTGAACCTAATTCTTTAATCCTACTTTAACGCATTTATTAAGAGGAGTCCAAAGCCTAAGTATCACCATAATCATCTAGACTGTAAATGGGTACATAGGGTTTGGTTGTTGGCGCGCGCGTTGACGATTATTGCACATACTCTTGACCTTTGCAATTAAGATGTGGCAAGTGTCAAATCGATGTTTAGTACCCCTTTTTAAGGACACTCCCATAATCTTCGGATGTCAGATCATCAACCTTGTTAGGGTATCCTACAATAGAGAAATTATTTATATTATGTATTCTGATTTTAAATGTCAAAGTTGGTTTCTTGCTATCCTGACTATCCAACTATGCCTATTTCACAATAATGATCAAGAAGATGAGAACAATGTTGTGTATGTTTTCTTCGTGAAACGGCAATAAGCTAAGACAATTAAAAGATCCTTCGATTAGCCCGAATACGACAGAAACAACCCTGACAATACCGACATGCAACGAGAAGTTTTGAGGAATCCACCGTGAGCAAACCCTAATGCTTGCCTCGGAGTTCTTTTGGAAAACCTTTAACCACGTTGAAGAAGACAAAAAAACTGCGATGAAGTGACAATCATAGAAAAGAGCTTTCCCGGAGTTGCCAATACCCTATCTAACAACATCCGAGTTAACTCACGCTATAATGGCAGTGTAAGAATAGAAGTGATTCGAATATTGGATCATGAGGCCATGCTATTCACGTATATGTGGCAATGGTCGGGCAACAATGAGGCTCCTGGTGGTCTCATTGAGGGAATAGCTGATTGTGTGAGGTTAGAAGCAGGGTGCAAAGAGGGTCAGGTGTTCTCGATGGGATGAAGGTCGTTATGTAGTTACAGCTTACTTTCTTCAGTATTGCCGTGAGGTAGTGATGGATTAGTTGCTGAGCTTAATGCAATGATGAAGGATTGCTATAGTGATGTTCTAGGGAATAGTGTAGATGAACTTTGGAACGATTATAAATCTCAGAATGGGAATAACTGAGATAGGTTGGTCAATCGATATGGTTTCTTGTTTGTCATCGACGTAGCCAATTTCCCATATGGTGTAATTTAAAAATAAAAATGTATATTTTAAAGTAAGCTTTATAATAGAAAAAAAATACTTTTATTTAACCAATCATGTCACTTTTACTTGTTACTAAAGGAGTTATATGAGCCCCTTAAAATGCTCTTTACATCCCCTTTTCTAAGTACATCCACTATTTCGAAATTAAAATAATTCATTTTTCATACAAAAATATGAAAAATCATATAAATAACTCTATAAAATCAATAGAATCCATTAGTTTATTATTATGATTCTAAGAAATTACTATCAAAATAAAAATTTTATTCACAAACTACGTGATCTATCAATAAAATAATTATTTTAATAAATGACTTGTATCACCAATCTTTAATAAAAATTTTATGTTTTAATTGTATTTTTTCATGTAATAAATATATGGTTCAACAAAATTTTAATATTAAAATGTTGACGTGGCAGCCTTCTCTATGCCACATCTCATTTTTTTTTTTAGCAAGAAGATAATGAACACATCATCGATCAATGATATATATAAGCTAAACATTGAAAAATTAAAAATTTATTAAATTTGATGCGATTGATGATAAGGGTATTTTACCATAACTTTTGTCACACAAGTTAGAATATAAATTTTGTAACATTTCAATTTTTTATAAACATAGTATTAATACTATTAATTATTTACTACGTTAAAAATGAATTTAAATCCACTAGGCAGACAATTTACAGTCTTTGTGACTTCATCCAATTTACAATTAATTCCATAATTTGACATAAGTGCGATGGCAAAATTAAGCTAATACAGGATTTGTAATCATCTTAGTCCTTAGTTGCAACTCCCAACTTGCAACTCAGGGGCTGTTTGGTATAGAGGGTAGGAAAGTTGAGAACGGGAATCTGAATACAATCTTTGTTTGGTACGCTTATTACTATTTTTAACTCTGGAATCTCATTTTCCTATGTGCTTCACATTACTATCTCTTGGAGGCAATATGAAGCTTGTTCAGAATTTGAGTTTCAAATTCCAAGAAATCTTAATCCCTCTCATTCCCCCCTCTCGTCAACATCAATATCAAAATCTCATCTCCACCAAAACCAATACACCACCAATTTCCTAGTAATTTCAACATCAACAAAACATTTCAATATCAACAAAAGGGGAAGCCCACGGGCTGTGGTGTGCAGTAGTGGTGCTTGTGCGATTTTGGCGATTTGTGGTGATGGTGGTGGTGGCAGCTGTGGGCGGTGGTGTATAGTGGTGGTTAGTTTTGATTTCGGGTTTGATTTTATTTTCTAGGTTTGATTGACTAAAAAATGATTCTTTGGCAAGAAAACAGAAGAGGAAACCCATTCCCATGACTGGAAACGAAGAAGAAGAGAGGGAAAAAAAAACAAAAAACAAAAGAGAAAACTCACTACCATAACTGGAAACAAAGAAGAAGAGAGGAAAAAAAGAAAAAAAGAGTGAGGGTTAACTGGAAGGTGTTAGAAAAATGGAGAATTTTATTTTTTAATTTGAATTTTAAGTTTCATTTATTGTAATATAGAATTTATAACAAAACCAATTTTTTAAAAGAAAAGATACTAGACAATTAATTTTTGGATATGATTTTTGATATTTTATTTATTATTTGTGAATTTCTGCATATAATATTGGATTCCTTTTTTGAATTTTATTTGGGATTTGATGTTTGTGAATTTTTGTTTGGAATTTTTGGATTTTTTTGGGGTATTTTTCAATCATTTGAAATTTAATTATACGAATAAATTTAAATATTAAGTATTTTTGGCATATTGAAAAAAATTAATTATAGAATTTACTTGCATATTGAATAAAATTAGCACATTCCTGTATATAATCAAATACAGCAATCTGATTTCTACTAGAATCAAGAACAAAATTCTCGTAAGCAACCAAATATAATAATGTTTCTTTTCCAGAAATCAAATTTTCATATTATACTTTCCCAGGAATATGAACACCATTCCCATGAAACTAAACCCCCACATAAGCAATCCCTCAGCAGTGTGGCCAAGCATGACAAGCTAGCAGCTTTGTGTGTGTGGGTATGTGTGTGTGTACATACATACATATATACATACATACATACATAAACGGTTTCATTAAGTTGTTTTCTCATTGTTGAAAATGTTTTAAAATATTTTGAAGTGTTTTCATGTTTGTCTAATCTAAATGTCGATAGTTTGGAGATGCTCTTTAGGCTAGAAATTACATCAGAAGTATATTTTTAAAAGCTTTTCAAGTACTAGCTAGATGCTCAATTAATTCATAGTGTTCTTCTAATCATTTTAATAGAGAAAGAAATTTTATTCAATCTCAAACGTATCCTTTAAAATATATGGTACTACGGGTTGTGATTAACAAAATGTTGAATATGCATATAGTTTTTCATCAATAAAGTCCACAGCTTTGACAGTGGACTCGAAATTTAGTCAATCTTTCATACGAGTATCAAGATCACCCTAAGTAATATATTAACCCTACAAGCAAAGTACATAATAATAGGTATCAACCATTGGTGTGTTGGTTGATTTACCATCCCCACTACTAGAGACCATCTCGGTGGGACGTGGGCTAGCTGGAATTCAATTCAAAGACCACATGAAAAATATTTCTCTCATTTACTTTTTTTCTCACGACTTCGGTGTTATTTGCTTAATGATTATAGAGGCTTCTCAAATCGTTTGAAGTTTGACGTATGCACTGTAGTTTTAGAGAGATATATACTTTTAACTCCGCATTAATTATCAAACTTTCAAACCCTGTACATCGCTACATATATATTTGTGTAACGAGAAAAATAATTTTGTTAATTAATAAATGGACATTATACATAAGCTGAATGTAAAGCATATAATAATCTATATCGTCAAAGAAAAAATAATTAATATCCTACTTCAAAGGCCATGAGTAGGTGTGGGTAGATTACTAATCTTTAATTAATAAGTAAACTTGATATGCATGGATATGTACTTTGACGTTCAGTTTTTGATTAATTTATTTGAACAAGTTCTCTCTAGCCAGAAAGACAATCCTGGAAATAGATATCTGCAAAGATCGATGCATAAAAAGTCATCTGAAACTTTGCTGAAGCTTAATTTTACTTTGGAGAAATCGAACGTAATGGATTGCACCTCACATTAACTCAATAATCGCATGAATTAGACCTCAATGGAGATTGGTTAAGAAAGAGTATATAAATAGTTGAACTCTTTCGTTTGTTTACTGATAATATGTTGTTTTATATACATAATTGTATGCCATCAGTATAATCACATTTCTTGAGAATTCTGACTGCAATTTAAAAAGATAATTAAATGCATACCATGAATGGTGGGTGTGCCTTTCTAAAAACAAATTAAAAGATACCTAAGAAATTAAGGAAGCAAAAATATATATATCATGGGCTATCTATACTCTATAATCAAGATCATCGTTTATATGTTTCACAGTTAATCCAATATTGATGTATTTGGCGAACAATTTACAGATAACGAACAGCAAAAGTATTATCCTCTCTTTTACCTAAACACAACAATGAACCAACAAGGAAAAAGGAGAGAGAACAGAAATTAAGAGAAGAAATGAGAGACTATATGTAAGTTTTACATGCATGATTAACTTCTTGTTAATCAGAGAGATTTGCGGTGGCGACAGAAATCACTAGCTTGGACTCAACGTTCCTCTCCCACAAGCTCATTCTCCTAGCAATTGCAATCCGCTAGCATCTTATAGGAACGAATAGAAAAGGAGATTTCAAGTACGATAAATGAGACAACTCTTCAAGAAATAAAGAATATAGCATAAACAAAGCACCAAAACAGCTCCCCTTTCCCCTTCAGTGACCGCGTCCACGTAGGCTTGGCCCAGAGTAAGCTTTGTTTAGAGTAAAGCCCTCTGCAGGAAGAAAAGTGTGATCATGATCTTTTAGAGGTCTGAAGCCCTCAACATGAAATGTATAAGAAAGCAGAAGGAAGAAGATGAAGATGCAAATGGCATTGAAAGCCAAAACAAGATTACAAGATCTCATTTTTCTCTTTGTTTGTTGTTGTGTTGGCTATCTAGCCTTAAAATTTGAGTTGTGTTTGTGCTGAGAGTAGATTCTTCAACACACTTATATATATAAAAGATTATAGATAGAGATCAGGTATAAATTAGGAAGGAATAATGGGTTTTCTTTGACTTGTGTTATATGTTGAGCGAGTTTGAAATTCTGGGGTTTGAAAAATGAAGCCAAAGGAGACGAAGAACAAGTAAAATAATTGCTTTTGCAGTTGAAAACGTAAAGGCCATGGTTTGACTATTTGGGGAGGAGGGGGTGGAGAAAAGTTTTAGGGCTTGAAGTCAATATGTCGAACGAAGAAAATATTTAAATTTGCTGTTTGGTGGGATACAAAATGGGTTATTGTCATGGACTTCCCCTACCTTTTGGTTCTATTTTATCAATATGGACCCCCCTACCTTTTGGTTCTATTTTATCAATATAGACCGTTTGTATTTTTTCATAAATTTAATCCCTATATTTTACAAAAGTCATCACAAACATCCCTTCTGTTAACTTAACTGTTAGATGACGTCATCTTTCCATCCAAATATCGTGCAATTACTTAAATGCCCTTAAAAAATTTTTAAATTAAATGGGTTATTGTCATGGACCTCCCCTACCTTTTGGCTTTATTTCATCAATGGGGACCGTTTACATTTTTCATAAATTTAATCCCTATGTTTTACAAAAGTCATTACAGACATCCCGTGTAATTACTTAAATACCCTTAAAAAATTCTTAAATTAAATAATTTCAATTAAAAATTAAATAAAAAATTTTAAAAGTAAGCCAACAAGCCAGCAACCCAGAAACGTCGTTATGTGTGACAATAACATGAAACATAACATGAACGAATGAAACTATTCATGTTTATGTCATGTTCATGTTATCGTCATTATTTTTAAATTAAATTGGTAGTAAATAAAACGAATAAAATTGTCAAGACCACCCCTGAAAAAAATCCAATCACTATCACCACAAACCTAAAATCCAAGCTCACACCCCAACTTCAACATCCCGCAAGCCAACAAGCCAACAACCCAGAAACGAACACCACCATCTCAAGAACTCAGTCATCGCCACCAACAACAAAAGAACAAAAACAACTCATTAATTAAAATAAATAAAATCATAAAGAAATTAAAACTCATTTCTTAAAAAACAATTTTAAATTAGAGAGAGAAAGGTGGTGTGATTATTGGGTTAGAGAGAGAAAGGTGGAGGAGGAGGATGATGAAGAAATTGATTTTTGGTTCGAATCGCCATGCTACCAATTTTTGAGTTTATTTTGTGTATTTAGCAGAAGAATAAGAGGTGTAATATCATTATGTTGTTAGTTCAATGTCCAAAAGTTAGCTTGGCCAGGCGGTTGAGGACAGGTTAGAGTATAAAAAGTCCTGGGTGATGACTTTTGTAAAATATATGGACTAAATTTATGAAAAAATGCAAAACGGTCCAACGGTTCATATTGATGAAATACGGTCAAAAGGTAGAGGAGGTCCATGACAATAACCAATTTTAAATATTTAAATAACGATCTTACCCTTTGAGGTTTAACTTATTTACTAACATTTAACATTTAACTGGAAAGTTAACGGAAGGAAGATCTGTAATGACTTTCAAAAAACGTAGGGACTAAATTTATAAAAAAATACAAACGGCCTATACTAATGAAATAAACCCAAAAGGAAGTGAGGTATGTGACAATAACCCGATACAAAATTCTCTACTTAGTTGTTTAATTAGTTTCTATCTTCAACTTGTTTATGTATGGCCTCGCCATGCGTTTGTGTCTCTCACTGGCAGCTTTATTGACCAAACTGAAAACAAAGGATTTTGTCCCTTTTCCCCGACCACCCAACCTGCTCCCGAACTATCCCTCTTCCATTCTGTTCTCATTATAATTTGATCCTCAGCTAAATTGGTCAAACACCTCCTTTCGTATTAAAGCAAGCATTTTATATCATTGGACAAGTTGCTCAGTGCTTGATTGCGGGAAAAACTACTATATTTGACAATTTGAAGGTTGAAGTGCCAAACAGATGGCAAAAGCGCTGACAAATACGCAGAAAAGCATAAATAAAATAAGACGAAACCATATTAAAATGTCAGGTCTAAACTAAAGAGTCTGATACCAACTCTAATAGTTTTTTTAAAAGGTACAACAGAATTTCTGCAAGAAATCAGCACATTTCAAGCTTGAGATTGGATACACAACATCTACCTTAAAAGGATCTGGTTCGCGTTTAATTAAAAGCTACTTAGGTAGAACTTAATATGTCATAACTCGTAACAGTTAGAATTCAAATTAATATATAATACTTAGTGGCTTACGTCTTCCTCTTTACCAAGTATGAACGTATTTATTCAAAGGGATCAGAATTTCCTACCATTCTGTGTCCAGCAACTATTAGCTAGCAATAAAAATTGAACTAACCCTTCTCTGCTAATAAAGCACAAGCTAGCAGCCTCTCAAATTCTTGGCTTAGGCTACAAAATTAACAGCACAATTCATTACCAAAATTTTATATATATATGTGTGTGTGTGCGTGTGTGTATATATATATATATATAAATTTATTTTAAAAAAAACAAACAAACAAAAGAAACGTATAGTTCATAACATTTCTTGTTGGAGAAGATAAAACATGTTTATACGGCTCAAAGAAACAAATCTTTAAAATATAAGATTTGTACATGATAATGGCTGAGTTAGAAGCTTATGTAAGGATAAAATATTTAAAAGCTTGACCACCAAAAGGATATCAAATATTAAGACATTCCTAGCAGTCACGTGAAGGCCGTCAGACGAGTCAAGAACATATGAAGCATTATTTAATAGAAGAGAGAGAACTGGGGTTGAATGCGTGTCCCTTTTTCATTCCCTTGCAGGCACAATTGTTGAAAACTTTTTAACGCAATGCGGCCATCTTGTGCAGCCTACAATTCAGACGACGAAATGCTTTAGTAAATTGAATCCCGACTGTCAACTCCTCGGTCCACACCAACAACAAATGCCGCAAGGCAATTAACAATTCTGCACTAACCTAAAGTGAAGCTTTTAAGTGAGGAGATGGTTCACATATGTTTCCGTCTGCAGAAGAAAAATGGTCAATAGCCTAAGCTCTCATCAAGGAGCCATGGAGATCGAAAGCCATGCAATGATTCACACAGAGAGGCCGACAATCATTGACATTGAGCAACACTGAAAACCTTTACTCGAATCAAATGTGTTGTAAAAATTTTGATCAGGCAGTAATTTGAATTGAGCGACACCGAAAAATAGACTGACTTTCTGTTTATTCTCATCCTCTGGTCAAAATTTTCTCATCTCTGTTGAACACATTGCTCCAAGAGGGACACGTACCTGAAAGTAATGGCTACAAACAAATCAACATTTAAGATAAGTACTAGAATGCAAAATAAAATTATAGTTGGCCAGAGTAAAATTATAGCTGTAAAGTAAGATAAATTACAGCAATTCAAAACAAATTGCATTAGTATTGATGCTCAGTGATAGAACCTAAATGAACATCAAAAATATCATGTACTAGAATGCATTCTTCCCATACCAGAAATTTGAAGATGGCACAAACGCATCAGATCAAACTCCAGTGTTCCCCAATTCACATGGGAGAACTACCAAAAGTCAAACAAAAGAATATCCTATTACCCGCATCCTTGCAAACAACAAAGGCAAGAACTTGGGTGCCCATTTGCTCTAAATTCCAGAGCACCACTGAAGTGCAGATAGTTGCTTTTGCTAAACAACCAGCATCTTTGAGATGTTAATTCCAGAAGAAAAAAGCTATCTTCAAGTGGCTTTTTCTGCTATAATTTATGCTCAGGTCAGTCTGAACAAGCAGAGACAGCAAGATAGAATAAAACCAGGATCTCCAGTGTCTGCGTTTGATACAGATCAAGTTCAGTCTCTTCAAAAATATTTCCAAGTCCACGTTGAAAAGTGATGACACTATTGATGAGTTACGACGAGATGAGGCATCATGGAGTACTATTTCTCGTTTGTGGAATCTGTATGGCAATACATTTGACCTGCTGGGCTAATTGAAGATTGGTTTCCATATTGTTCCATCACACAGCATTAGGAAGTCTAGCCTGAATTCAGTCAGGCCCTCAAATATCAGTACCTTAGATCTCCAGTGCAAGATGAGAATTCACACAGGGGAAGCAATAAGAATCCCTAATGACATCAGAATGACAGAAGATGCTCAGAATTAAATTATGTAGACCCAAAAGAAAATTCAATTGATAAGCCGATGCACACATCAAACCTTGAGAAAATTAACAGTAAACTGGATTAAATACCAACACATCAGAATTTAATCTTACCAGTACAGTTGGAGGCATTCAAAGACTCCAATCTCCTGCATTGATTGCATGGTGTACACCTTGGATTGGAGAAACCAGTGTGCACAGATTAGAAGTTCCATGGGAAGATGCATCACTTGTTCGGTTATATATGCAAACTTCCTCCATAGTTTTGACCAACAGATTTCTGGAAATGAAGATTTAATTCATAGAGAAATGAGTCAGAAATCAAATGCAAAACCTTGAAACATTAAGTCATTAAACTATGAATATCGCTTCAATGAGAACAAAAACAGTTTTTAGAAGCATGCATATCAGTTGAAGGCTGCGTAGAAATCTCCAAAGGGGTTAGAAATTTGCAGTGGCTTATCCAAATAAACCTATAATCTGTGATTGCGAGAGAGACTTCCTAAGATTTAACTGACATCAACTCAATGTGAATGAAGCACCAATGCCACTGGATAACATAAAGAAAGAAATTTTTTCCCCAAACCATCACCATTATTATGTGTGTGTGCGCGCACGCGCTGATCTCAAATTCTCATACATATATCTTCACAATACACACAACCAAGTGGAACTCTATAGTCAAATTTAACTACAAGTTTGGAGAAATCCCAGCATGCATCCTACCAAAGACCTTGTCAGAAGCTAATGGTTAAAAATTATTGCACCCCCTAAATTTAAAAAATAACTGTTACCATAAGTACACAGATGCTCTTCTATTCAAGAAAGTTCAATATGGAGTTTAGATACATACTAACCTGAAGGTAAGGTGAGACAATATCGAATACTTCTAAGAAAAATTCTGACTTCGCCATAATCCTGAAGCAATATAAGTTCAAATTAAATTAGAGAAAAGGAACAGGCAACATATAGAAACCAACCAATAAGGAATATAATATGTTTCCATGAAGACAAGGTGCAAGGTTTCTGTATTCCCAAATCAAACTGAACAGAACCATAGGACCCAAACCAAAACCAAGGAGAAATTATCCAATAAAAAGTTTTCAACAAGAAAATCGGAGTAATAAAATAGCAAATAGCATCTTTAAACTAATAAAATAGGAACATAAAAGTTGGATTCCCCACGCATAGGTACATAGAACCCCATGACAATCTCCATCACCTTCCACTCATCAAGGACCAAGACATCACAGGCTTGGTGGGTCTAACAGGTTATTATCTTCGTAAATCTCAACTATCAGAGAGATTAAAGATTATTGTGCACAGTGTTCAGCCACAATCACATCCAAATGAACAAAAACATTGAAGAACTAACAAATTTACAAGAGAAAGAGAGAGTCAGAGCTATCTCAACTAGCTCTGCAAATACCTTCTCAGAAGACGGAAACAAACATAGATCTCTTCGATATCTACTTCTATCTTTAAGTTAATATATTGCCTGAGAAGCTCAGATAAGTTAGAAATAGCTTCATCCCAGCCATCTAAACATGCATTTGGATGATGGAGTGGTACAGATATAGCATGCTGCAGCATTTGAGAGAAATGCCCAGTTGATCCAGTTTTGTAGTACATATTTGCTAGGATGTTTAATATCTTGAAATTGCTAGCTTTGAACTTATCGACCCAAAGCGGAGGATTTCCAATCCAGAGATTATTGTCCACAATAGCACAAACTGATCCGGTTAAGTTCTCAGTAGTCTTGATACCTAAAGCTTCCTGCATATTTTCTGAAGGGCCCGATGCATTAATAGAAGAAAACTCCTGCCTTCTGTGTGCAGGAAGCAGCTCAAGTATATCAGCTCTTAATTCTTCAGGCAACTGTTGCAGCACTGAGGTATCAACCTGGCTAAGAGATGAAGGCATTAAATCAACTTTATCAGAATCCAAAGTGGGAATGGCCTCACTGTCAAATCCTGCTCTGGCAACAGGCACTGCCTGCATGAGAAGAAAGGAAGGAAAAAAAAATGGGGTGATTAAGCAACCAATTATTCAGACAATCATTCCAATTTCAGCCAAACCGGTTGATTCAGTTGACACTTTTCAATATTGTTCATCTTCCAAAAGTGATCTTTAGAATTCTAACAGCTCATAATGATTTTACAGTAACACTAATTTACATCTCATCCTGGAGGTAAGAGACTTACCAGAAAGCCCCTCTAACCTATTTTTCAACCTATTAAATAAATATATCAAGAAAAAAAAAAATTAAGTTTCCCAAAAGGTTCATCTTGGTGTGATTATATGAAAAATATCATCTTGGTTTTACCAGAACAGTTATCAAATCAGAAAACCAACAAAAGAGAGATAATTACACTGCAGTATCTTCCCAAAGAGGAAAATGCTACCCCTACCCCTTTTTGGTTTCTTTAATGGACAAGATAGTTGTTGCTGGATAACAGAGAATGAAGAAAAATCCAAGATAGAAGAGACCTTAATGATAAATGTTGCATAAGAGTTTAAATGATGATGATGTTGATAATAACTTCTTTCTCACATGATTATTTTCAATTAGCCTGTTATCTCCTTCAAAAGCAATTGATAAAAAGAAATTAAAATAATACAATTTTACATAGAACATCTATTCTTATATAGCACAAGAGAGAAGACTTCAGCTCAACATTCTAATTAAGGATTGAAGCTAGGGCTCAATGATCACATAAATCTGTTGGAAGAAGAAATTGTATGAAAAAGCTAGCCACTTGAAGCAAAGCAAAAATAATTTTATTAATTATGAATAGCAGTTACCTCTACTTCTACTGGTACTCTGTTTAGGGTGTCAAGATCAGAAACAAGAGATCCCTCTCCCTCAATCATAACACCTTTATAGACAAAATCAACATATCCATGAGGAACTGGTAAAAATTAAAGGATGCTAAATATCATTAATTTATGAGCCAGGTAAGAAAAGATCACCTTCATGTTCATGTTGAGGGTGGCATAAAGAGCTGCCAATATTTTCATTTTTGCCTTTGTTTTTAGTAATTAAATCAACTAACTTCCCACCATAAATTTCATTTAGTTCAGAAAACAATTCTGAAGGAAGATTCTCTATCACTCCCATATCAAGATGGCTTAATGGTGGCAGTGCTGAAACCTGATTCACAGAAGCGAGACCATCGGACAGATGAACATTTTGCCCAACTGTATCACTGACCAATTGATCCGGAGGTCTACCCACTCTTGGCTCAGCACAATCTACAACAAAAGCATTAATAGAAGCAGTAAAATCATTTTTCTTCAGCCAACTTAGAAGAAACTGTTACACAAACCTTAAATGAAGAACAAATATAATTGAACAACTACATATAAAGTTGGAACAACTTCCAACTTCAAAACTTAATACATACTTTATACTCACATTAGAACCTAACTTACACAGAAAAAGTAAGCAGTACACATTCCAAATAGCCCATGCCTTCAACAGAGTGAAAAATGGATGTGCCGAGCAAACCCACGCCCACAAAATTTCATCCAAACAGAAATATCTTAGTATTGATAATCGGCGCAGGGTCAAATTCGAGTCCACAAATGTTTATCAAAAATGGATGACTTTCCATTTACAACTTCTTAAGTACAAATTCCCGTTATCTCTCTCTTTTTTCTTTTTTTCTTTTTTTTTTTTTGTCTCTCTTTTTTTTTTTTTTTTTTTTTACCTAGAAATTTCTCACCCTTTCATCATTCAAACACCATTTATAATTCATCAAAAAGATGTACCAGATATTTTACTAATTGCTTCAATAGAAGAGGAGTTGGTTTCTTTTAAATGATCCTAGAGATGACTCTGATCAAGTGTTTTGAAGTTTCCAGCAGAGGAAGAATAAAATATAAATTGTTGAACACCATTACAGAACCTGTAAATCCGAGTTTCTGTGCACGAATCACCATCAGATTTTATAAAACATTTAGCTTGGAAATTCTTAACAGAATATGATCAGTTAAAGCACACACCATAAAGGAGCATCAAGCACATTTAATTTACAAAATATTAATATATATTACCTATATCAGTTCTTTCAGTCATCTTATTGGTATCACCTTGCACCTCTTTGCCAGCTGACGCAGATTTCAGCCATGATTTCAAAATATTCCTTTCAACCCCTTCAACCAACAAAGTTCAGAGGCAATTTCATTGTAAGAAAATGAGATGACAGACAATTAATGACTCAAGCGACTCAATGGGATATAGAGGATACTAGATGGAATCTGCTGCCATGAATAAAATCAGATATATACAACCTATTTGAGCGAATGATACCTTGCTTACAAGTGTCAGCACTTTCAAGTTTGGAGACTTGCAAGCCAATACCCCTGATTTCCTTAACATCTGCACAAAATCAATCAAAATGTTAAGCTAGAGTTACCCTAATATTAGGACGACTCTAAGGGTTGGAATTAGAGGTTAGCAACCTTGGTTCCAACCAAGAGATCAAGGGTTTAAATTTCCTATGGATACCCACTTGGAACATAATTATATCCACCCACAATTTCCTGACTACCAAGATTATAGGGTTTAAAGTAACCCTCAAATTAACACTTTTAAACACAAATAAAGGTCAAGTGATTTTTGGTTTTAAAAAAAATATATTATAATAAATTTGGCCTAGGCTGACACATACCTAACTGGAAAGACCCAAAGAGCTGCTTCGCTATCCTTTGGAGCACTTCTAGATCACTAGTAGCAACTGCAACCTACAGTAATCTTAGTGATCTTAAAACTTCAAACGCAAAAAATTTATGCATATAGTCTGAAAAAATTGAATTAGTTTGGTCCATAGCTACCGTTATGGAGTGACTCAAGTTATCACAATCTCCACAGCCCATATACTTTGTAGGCTCGTCAGCATCTTCTTTTCTCTTTTTTATCTAGATGTATCAGTGAAACAAAACCATTTCACATTTAGGTCATGCCACAACCCAATAATAAGTAAGATGTAGCTTCTCAAGAATTAAAGCAATAATACATGGCAAACAGAACCCCCTTACTTGTAACAAATGAAGGCATACCTTAAGGGTAAAAGTGCGCCCTTGCACTCCACATCCCTGCAAGCGTAATGAAACCTCCTTGCAAAGGTTTGAGAGAAAATGTTTGCACTGCAACAGTCAACACATCAATTGTTGACTATTCCAAAGGAAATAAATAAATATGAGAATAATCATCTAAAGCGATCAGAATACTGACATCTTTTAAGTCCCTGAACCTCACCCCCCAGTTCACTTCAGCACCTATAGACTTGCTTTCCTGCAAATCACATCATTTGTCAGCAAAGCTCAAATAACATTAAAGCAAAAAAGAAAAGCGGAAGACTGATCTGAACAAGAGAGTTAGATTAATGATGGACCACTCATATGTTTGGACTATTTAATGAGAGAGCAATGTTAATGGAACAAAAAACAAATATAGCAGACCACATGTATGTCAAGATATGAAATATTCGCCCAACAATAGTAAAAAGCAATCTCAAGCATAAATTATGATCGCATATGGAAGTGATATATTCCTCAAAAACCTGAATCACCCCAACTTCCCGATTATCTACTCCTCTGCTATAATTCCAAAGCATCTCACCAGTTTTCATTCCAAAATCCTTTTGAAGTGAATCCTGAAGACCAAAAAGATTGTACATATTAGATACCTGAAACTCTACTTATGTCAGTACAAAAAAACTTCAAGACCGATTCCAAATGAAAAATTAAATTCAAATTGTGATGTCACAAAAATTTAGAAGTCTTCTTTCTAAATCGACAGCCAATACTCCTGGCAGGGTACAAGGATATCATCCCCAGTAGTAAGAGAAACCCATGACCTGAAACTTTCATTACATATTTGGTAGCGTTAAAATGCAAAGATGGCAAACAAGACGTCATCCACATAAGTCCTGACATACATCGTAAGTAACCATTACATATATCTCAACAGACAATTACAAAAGCAACTGTTACAGTTGAATGATCTACTCCACGACCAAATCAAAAGGAGGAAGAAGGCTTTGTTGTCAATGCAAAAGTGGGATGAAAGTATCTTTAAATGAATCCTTCAGACAATGAGTAGGTCTTCAGTTATTAATTACTTCTCTTTATGATCATCTCAATTGGTTGGAATGCCGACGTAATTTGTGTATCTTTCTTTAGCTATCACCTATAGATTTTCAAAAGTAGAGAAATTAACAAAAAGAATTGTACATTCTTTTTCGACATTTTGTTAGATATTTGAGAAATTTCAAAGATTTCCCGTCCTTGTCCTTTTTTACCTATTCTTTCTGATTATCCAGTTAATGCGACAGGCCATTAACTTTTAATTATTCTCTGTGATAACAGCTTCACAGCAAATTTCTTGTTCATCTTCCTATAATACTTAGATGTAGTTCATCTATCCATAATTAACAAATGAAACCTACCATTACGTGGCTTGTTAAATTACTTTGACCAAAGCACAAGATGAAACATAAATAAATAATATTGCAGCATAAAATAAAAGTCTAAACAATGTCATTGATCATATTATGATCTTCTCAATATTATTGGACTTCTACATCTCCAATAAACTATAAAGAGCCTAAAAGCATAAATTGCAAATCAATCTTCACCAATTAGAAATTGTCAAAAACGTTCCAAATGAAAGAGAGAAAATAAAGTCTCAAACAAATCATAACATGACCTTGGAAATACTACGTAACTGGCCACAAGTCTGAACGTTTAGCTTCTTCAACTTGTTCTCTAAAACATAACCTATTCCTGGAAGTGCCTCAATTGGAAGATGATGCAGATACTCATCCACCTACAGCAACTACTTAGGTCAACAAGGTGAATTCACGTATCAATTAAGAATTCATATAAATACAACAAAGTCATACATTCAACTTTATGATTTACAGCAGAGAATGAGTAGAACATATGAATTATCATGAGTACAATATAGGGGTTTCCTTACCGCTCAGACACTTCAAATGACAATATCAAATTCAAAACTACTTAACAAATAATGTGACCCAAAGAAAAGGGTTATGATAATCCAACAGCAGATATTCGCAACCATATAGTTTGTTTACTATTACAATAATATCTAACACTATGAAGAATAGATGCAACTGCTTCGAGTTCATAACATAATTATAACATTAATAAGAGAACAGATCTTCATATAAGGACCCCAATTCAAGTGTATTAAAAGTCAACCCAAATTAAGACCACCTAAGCACAACTTTTTAGCACATATATGATACCATAAGTTCACAGAAATGTGGCACATCCTGCATTGACCTCGTTGAAGTCACTCATTCAATAGACTCCACCACTAATTGTAACTGATTTCAATAAAGTTAACATAATACAGAAGTCCAAGGAATATCAACTGATACGGGTATGGTAAGCTGTCCAAAAGAATGCTTGAGATAGATACTTGCATCATACTGGAAAAGAGAGAGAGCGAGAGAGAGAGAACTGATAGGCCTCCTATTAGGTTCACATATACTAGGCGTAACAAGAAATAAGGGGGCAGGGTTGTTATTTGAAGTATTAGTAAGGCTGGTCTGATTTACTTTATAATTGCTTTTTATTTTGCTTTTTATTCGGGGGTGGATGCTGCGGAGTTAGTTACCCCTGTTTTAGGAAAAGTAGATGACAGGCTGGTATAAAGGTGAGAGAAGAGAAGAGTAAGGCAGGGAAAATTTTCTGTTATTTTGGTGAGACTATTGAGTCTCTTGGGAGAGCTTGCAGGCCTCTCGAACTGCCTGCTATACTCTTGATTCAATACAGAAAACTTATTCTTAATTCCTTTTCCCGCTCTAATTTCCATTGCTTGTTCTCTTTATTCATTCTCTGGTGTGTTAGTGTGTTGAAATAATCTGTGTGCAAGGGTGAGCTCTATCAAATTGGTATCAAAGCGAGGTTGAAAATCCTGAAATGGCTAAGAAAGGGGAAGGAAGAATAGAGGAGTTAGAAGAAAAAATCACCAGGTTCTAGGGAGACATCGGGGCTGTTAAAGAAGGATTGTCGAGAGTTCAAAGTTTGGAACAGAACATAACAGCAATCTTGGAGAAGCTGGAATCGATGGAGGTGGATTCACGTGGGAGCCCATTGAAGAATGAGAGTGTGGAGACTCATCTCCGGAGCCATGGTTTAAAGCCGGGCGAGAATCGCAGAGGAGAATTCAGAACTAGACAAGTTGAAATGCCAACTTTCCACGGAGGTGACCCAGATGAGTGGGTGTATCGTGTAGAGCATTTTTTTTCCCCAAATCAAAGGAGTGAGACCGAGAAATAAATGGCAGTTGCTGTCTTGATGGAGGGCGAAGCTTTCACCTAGCATCAATGGGAAGACTCCAAGCGTCCATTCCGATCATGGGTCGAGCTTAAGAAATTACTGTTGGAAAGGTTTCGGGACAACAGGGAAGGGTTATCGGAACAGTTCCTGGCACTTCGACAAGAAGGGACCGTGTAGGAGTACCGACGGCAGTTCGAGCGTATTTCGTCGACGATAGCCGATCTCCCGATCACATACTAAAGGGGCAATTCATCAACGGGTTAAAGCCAGACTTACGGGCTGAGTTGCGAGCCTTTCAGCCCACAGGCTTGGGAAGAATAATGAATCTGGCCCAAAGGCTAGAAACCAAAAACTCGGCCCTTAAGAGTTATAAATCGGGTAAGTTTTCTGGCGAACGGAGGGTTATGGCTCAACCCGTTACAGCCCCAATCAAAACCCCAGCGACATCTCAATATCGGTCCACAACATTTTCGGACAAGTCTGTTGCGGGTAAAGGCGACGTACAGTTCCGGCGCTTGTCCGATGCCGAGCTGCAGACTAAGAGAGATAAGGGACTGTGCTACCGATGCGACAAGAAATTTTCGCCGGGACATCGATGCCGATTCAAGGAGTTGCAGGTCATGGTGATTCAAGAATCTGATGAAGAACAGAGTCCAGAGGAGGGACAATCTGAAGATGGGGTTGACAAAGTGCGAGACAAACCTGAGATGGTAGAGCTTTCAATGAATTCCGTGGTGGGTCTCACTTCTCCCAAAACAATTAAGCTGATTGGAACAGTGGGAACAGAGGAGGTAATTGTTTTCGTTGCCCAGGTGCTACACAATTTCATTTCAAGGCAATTAGTGCAGAAATTGGACTTACCCCTTGACAAGACAGAAGGGTATGGGGTTCTCTTGGGCACTGGAAGCCCAATCAAAGGAGAAGGTATTTGTAAGGGAGTTGCTCTGTCTCTGCAGGGGATAGATATTGTTGAAGACTACCTTCCCCTTGATCTTGGTGGTTCGGATTTGGTGTTGGGCATGCAGTGGCTGGAAAATTTAGGTGTAATCAGGTTTGATTGCAAGGCACTGACAATGGAATTCGTGGTTGATGGTCGCAAGGTGACTCTCCAGGGGGATCCTAGCTTGTGCAGAACTCAAGTAAAATTGAAGAATCCGCTCAAGGCTATTAAGGGAGGGGGACAAGGTATTTTGTTAGAATTGAGTACACTGTCGATCTCTAAGACTTCTGCTAGTCCAAAAATTCCAGCAGCCATAGGCCGATGCTAGACACTTATGACTCGGTATTTCACTTGCCAACGGGATTGCCACCAAAACGAAGTCGAGACCACGCCATTATTCTCAAAGAAGGTAGTCAGCCAATCTCCCCACATCCAGAAGGCTGAAATTGAACATTTAGTCCAAGAAATGCTCGCTACTGGTATTATTCGTCCTAGTAGTAGCCCATTTTCAAGTCCTGTTCTATTGGTCGAAAAGAAAGATGGAAGTTGGCGGTTTTGTGTGGATTACAGAGCTCTCAACCAAGTTACAGTACCGGATAAATTTCCAATTCCAGTGATCGATGAATTGTTAGATGAGCTTCACGGGGCCACCATATTCTCTAAACTGGATCTTAAATCTGGCTATCATCAAATCAGAGTTAAACCGGAGGACATTCACAAGACAGCTTTTCGCACTCATGACGGTCATTACGAATTTTTGGTCATGCCTTTTGGCCTCACCAACGCTCCATCTACATTCCAAGCCCTGATGAATGAAATTTTTCGCCCTTTCTTGCGGAAGTTCGTCCTTGTTTTCTTTGATGACATTTTGGTATATAGTGTAAATTTGACAAATCATGTGAAGCACCTTGAAGTGGTACTACAAACTCTAGCAACACATCAATTATATGCTAATATGAAGAAATGTCTGTTTGCTCAGACTGAATTAGATTACCTGGGCCATGTCATTTCTCAAGAAGGGGTTTCGGTGGATCAGTCAAAAGTCCAAGCTATGTTGCAGTGGCCTAGACCTCAGAATTTGAAGGAATTGAGAGGCTTCCTTGGCCTTACTGGCTATTACAGAAAATTTGTTAAAAATTATGGTAACATATCTCTACCTCTTACTGAGCAATTAAAGAAAGATAGATTTGGTTGGAATGCAGTAGCTGAGGAAGCTTTCAATCGCTTAAAACAAGCCATGACAGTAGTCCTAGTTTTAGCCTTCCCAGATTTTTCTAAACCATTCCTCATCAACACTGATGCCTCTGGTGTGGGACTAGGGGTAGTTCTAATGCAAGAACAGCAGCCCATAGCTTATTATAGTCACATGCTTCCTCCTAGTCAGCGGCTGAAATCTGTCTATGAGCGAGAACTAATGGCGGTGGTCTTGGCTATCCAAAAATGCCGCCCCTACCTCTTAGGTCGCAAATTCATTGTCCAAACTGATCAAAAAAGTTTAAAATACCTTTTAGAGCAGCGGCTCATTAGTGCTGATCACCAGAAGTGGGTAACAAAACTGTTGGGGTTTGATTTTGAGATTCAATACAAGCCGGGCTTGGGAAAATAAAACTGCTGATGCCTTTTCTCGCCATCTCGAATTTGCTGCTATAGCCATTTCTCCCTCTTTTGATTTTCAAGAAATACAACAAGCAGTGAATGATGATGCTGAGTTGGGCAAGATTAAAGCAGACATCCTGGCTGGAAATTCGGTTAAGGAAGGCTTTACAGTGATCCAAGACAGATTATTTTATAAGGGCCGAATTGTATTAAGTCAGCACTCTTCTCTAATTCCCAAGCTTCTTAAGGAATTTCATGACAGTCCCATAGGCGGCCATTTTGGGTTGCTTAAAACCACTCAGCGGATCACCAAGGAGTTCTATTGGGTGGGAATGAAGAAAACTATCAAGCGGTATGTGGAGTCTTGCCCAGTGTGCCAACAGAACAAGTATTTGGCTATGTCTCCAGCGGGCCTCTTGCAACCCTTATCACTGCCTACACAAGTTTGGGAGGATCTCACCATGGACTTCATTGAGAGATTACCGAAGTCTGAAGGATTTGATACGATCCTGGTGGTGGTTGACCGACTGAGTAAATTTGCTCACTTTATAGCTCTTAGGCATCCCTTTACTGCCCCAACTGTGGCTGTGGTATTCCTTAAGAAAGTGATGCGTTTACATGGTATTCCTAGGTCCATTGTCACGGATAGAGATCGGATTTTTCTCAGCTTGTTTTGGACCGAATTGTTCCAACTACAGGGCACCACCCTCAAAAGAAGCACTGCTTACCATCCCCAATCTGATGGTCAATTCGAAGTTGTGAATCGCTACCTTGAAACTTACCTCCGTTGCTTTGTAGCAAACAAACCAAGACAATGGGTCAAATGGCTTCCTTGGGCGTAATACTGGTATAACACTTCCTTTCACTCCTCTGCCAAATCTACACTCTTTAAAATTTTGTATGGTCGTGACCCTCTCCACTGGTTCGCTATGGGCACGATTCTACCGCTGTCTCCACTGTTGAACTTCTCCTTGAGGAAAGAGATGCTATACTAGAGGAGTTGAAACATAATTTGAGCACAGCACAAGCCAAGATGAAAAGGATGGCAGATGGTAAACGAAGGGAACTTCAATTTCAAGTAGGTGATTTGGTTTATCTCAAACTACAACCATATAAGCAGCGGTCTTTGGCTCAACGTCGAAATGAAAAGCTCAGTTCTCGCTACTATGGCCCTTTTTCGGTGGAAGCCAAAATTGGTCAGGTTGCTTACAGACTTAAATTACCAGCCAGCTCTCTGATTCATCCTGTATTTCATATGTCTCAACTGAAACCGGCAGTCGGTCCCACAATCCATGTATCCCCTGTCATCCCTCCTCAACTTAATTCTTCCATGGAATTGAATGTAGAACCTACCAACATCCTCAATGTCCGACAGAGACAAGGCCCTTCAGGACCTCTAACAGAGGTGCTGGTTCAATGGAAAGACTTGCCAGCTTGTGAAGCTACTTGGGAGCAGTTCGATTTGATTAATAATCAATTTCCTGCTTTCCAACTTGAGGACAAGGTGCATGCTTGGGCGGGGGGTAATGATAGGCCTCCTATTAGGTTCACATATACTAGGCGTAACAAGAAATAAGGGGGCAGGGTTGTTATTTGAAGTATTAGTAAGGCTGGTCTGATTTACTTTATAATTGCTTTTTGTTTTGCTTTTTATTCGGGGGTGGATGCTGCGGAGTTAGTTACCCCTGTTTTTGGAAAAGTAGATGACAGGCTGGTATAAAGGTGAAAGAAGAGAAGAGTAAGGCAGGGAAAATTTTCTGTTATTTTGGTGAGACTGTTGAGTCTCTTGGGAGAGCTTGCAGGCCTCTCGAACTGCCTGCTACACTCTTGATTCAATACAGAAAACTTATTCTTAATTCCTTTTCCTGCTCTAATTTCCATTGCTTGTTCTCTTTATTCATTCTCTGGTGTGTTAGTGTGTTGAACTAATCTGTGTGCAAAGATGAGCTCTATCAAGATCTCTAATCCATTCATAAAAACAAAACTCTCCATGGGAAGTCAATAAGGGGCAACTTCGGAGGGATGGAAGATCCAGGAAAAAGTTACAGTATTCATTTAGTTCAGTTAGATAAAAAGAGTATTTGGGAATGTTGAAGACAGTGGTACAAGTTGTCCTCAACTCCTTCCATATTTTGACTATGACAGCATATGGTATGACTACAAAAACACAATAAAATGATCAAAGAACACCCCTTGAACCACAAATTCATTTTTTTTTTTAACAAGAAACTATGAACTAAGTATTAAAACCATAACAAATGAAGATGTTAATCTGCGGACCAGGTTGCTAAAATCCCACAACATCCAAATAAGAAAGTAAAGGAGTAAATAATAATAATAAATAAAAGATCAGCATTCCAGAGATAGACATACCCTCTCTGAAGGGATGTAGCATTGACCGTTTGGTTTAGCAGATCTAGTGGCCAAGCGGGCCATAAGCATATTCCCAGCTATCCCAATACTCGCCGTACATCCTGTAGTTTCAAAAATCTCTTTTCTAATTTTTGAAGCAAAAAGCTCAGGATCTTCCCCTTCCAAACATGTGATGTCTAAAAATGCCTCATCACAGCTAACTGCCTGCATTCAACAATAGTTGCAAGACTAACAAAAGCACAACAGAAAGAAGAAAAACAAAAGATAATAATTTGAAAAATAAATAAATGAATTCAAGGATATTTCTCCATAAACAGACCTGAACTTTATTGCAGTGCTTATGCAAGACGTCATAGAACTGATCAGCCACCTGCATATTTCCAAACACCAACAGGAGAAGTGATAAAATCCTCTCTCTTTATACAATCAAATTGTTAAAACATATCGATTACCTCCTCGTAAGCTTCAAAGTTGTATGGGAAAATGAGAAGGTGGTGACAAAGTGCCTTGGCATCCCGAACAAACATTCCAGCCCTAATTCCTAAGAATCAAGAATCTAGTATTGACTTGTATACAGAAATGACATAGACGCAGAGCAAGAAGACTTAGAATAAAGAAATATACCATAATCTCGAGCAGGATAGTTTGCAGATGAAATCTCAGCAGTTCCTTTTGAATTGTTTGAATGACATACAGCTACTGGCTTATCCTGCAATTCAGGATGGTTCCTAATGATCACTGAGACAAAGAAGCAGTCCTGGAGCAGCATATTTAGATAGTGTCAATGGTCGACGACAAATAAAATTTAAAAAAAAAAAATAAATCCATATAAACCATGCAGGAGCTTTTTATCTTATTAAAATAGTTAAACTTTCATATCTCTCTACAATTGATTTCACAACCCAACAATTGGCTAGCACAAGATGATCCTGATCAGAAAATCACGTAAAAAGGGCTATACCATATCAACATGGATGATTGCAGTCCTCTGAGCATTTGATGAAACTTTCAGACCAGAACTCATGCTCTTAACCATACTACAGCCGGAATAACGCTTTCGATAACGATTTCTCCAGGTTCCTATGAAGTGTAGCCTTGAACTCTGTAGAAACCAGAGTTATCATAAGATCTAACAACTGACAGCAGCACCATTGGACTAGCTAAAACTATCAAAAGTTATGACCAAGAGCAAGCCATTGGAAAGATTCATAAAGAAACAAAGTTAAATATAATGCTGATGCACTATCCTAATAGACAAAGATTGAAATTAACTGCATATCAAATGCTGCAATATAAATTTGGCATACATAACAGAAATTGTAAAGAAGGATCCACATGTCAGGTTTTGACTTAATCAGTTATATTTCAAAGAAATAACAATAAAATCAGGATTAACATTAACCACAATCCTTTGCAATTCCGTTAACAACAATGTACATGATTGCTAAACCCTATTTTCCACTTCATACTCTACATAATGGAACTTCACATGAGCTGTTATTGAAGTTTCCATGGGTAATCATTGATGCACAAACAGGTCAATAGATAAAGCATATATCAGTTAAATTCATCTTTTTTGCCAAGAAAACCCATGAAGCACACATATAAAGTGAGGAAAACTAACAATATATGAGACCAAAAGTAAAAACATGAAATCATTTTCAGTTTTCACTACCTTGAAATAATTTTCCACAAAATTTGGATCGCTAAGTGTTGAATGGGGCTTCGTAGAAGGGCCAATAACTGCTGACCTTGTTGATCCTTTTGAATTTTTACTGTCACAATAACTGCTAATGGAAGGAGAGGGTCCATCGGTACCAGACTGAAGTTCATCCTTTTCACTGCTTTCATTTTCTGTATCAGAACTACTTGGTTCTGCCATATTAACTCCACAATATTTTCCGCTACCACTACTTTGCTGCTCAATTATATCCGAATTTGTTATATGCAGTATGGGGTCTTCAATTTGTCCCATCATCCTCATCTCGTGTCCCAAGTACTCACCAACTCCAGGTAAATCAGCATTCTTTGAAGTGCTATCATTCAAAGATGAACCCTCTATTTTAGGTTTTGTTTGACAAAGTACAGGAATTGAAACACCCTCAGAGGCATGGGTGCGCTTCAAAGCAAAGAAGTCTGACAACTTTGGTTGATTATTAGCAAGTTGATCAAGTTGGTAAGGAACCCCTAATAACAGAAAAATAATATTGAAAGCGGTTTAAACACTTTTGCATGACATGTCAAATCCTCAGTAAGAGGAGTTTCCTACAAATGAAGCCAAGACAAAAAGTACCAAACTTACAGCTCAAAAGTTTGTTAGCAGCAACAGAATCCAAAACCCATGTTGGTTTCACTACTGGAAGCCCACCACTGAAGGACCTAAGTCAAAATTACCAGCACAAAAATCGATCCCATTAATAAGAAAATTACAATTTAATCAGTTCAGGACAAGAAAACAAATGCCAATAATTGTAAACCTCAAATTCTTGATTTTACTATCTGGAAGATTGCTGCAGATAATATGGGTAACACGATGCCTGGAAAAGTAATTCTCAAATCGTCCACCATACTTCAACATATAGCCTCGCAATTCCTAAACGAAAACAGTAATTTTATTATGTCACAGTGAAATGCCATCCTAAAAATAACCCTTCCTAGATAATCCAAGAAACATAAAAAATCTAAATACAACTTCTATAATTTTCCAGCATCCAATCAGAATCTCTTTTATGATCAAGTTTCTTAGCAACTAAATTGCTTGACAAATGCCTCTAAAAAGAAAATATACCTGACTAGAAGGAACCGTGAGACCATCAACAAAGATAGAAACCCCATGAAATATAGGCCTCCCAGAAGTTGAAGCACCATGTGAAGAACTTGAAGCTTCTGTATCAAACTGGTTTTGAAGTTTCCGATTTTTTTCTACCATATAACTATACTCAAACAACCAAAACAAATCAAAACAAGAAAAAGAATCCAAAATTCTCAAAAAAAAAAAACAAATTCACCTTTAACCACGTAACAATATTAAAGAAGTAATAATACATGTACAACCAGCATCACACAATCTGGTGTGGCATAATATCATTAGATGGTAAATATTCACAATAAATAAAGGAGATTGCAATAATAATATCACATCTAACAATATCTTGCAATATCAGGATGTACGAAAATGATTTTACAAGTCGGTTGTTTTGTGTAGCCTAGTATTATCCATATTAAATCATATTAAGGTACCCTAAAGATCATTCTTCCAATCATCAAAATAAAAACCATAATAATTAAAATTTGATCAAAAATTCAGAGCATTCTTCACAAGTTTCTAATTCAATTCAATTTCCAAAGAAATGCCTAAAGTAGTTGCACACTTCAAAGCAGCTAGCTGCAGCCTCTGATCAAGCAAGCTAATTATTTCAGCAAGAAAATATCAATTAGAGAAAGAGTACCTGCCGAAATCCGAAAAAGGAGAATTATGAAAGGAAGCGCGAGAGGAGGAGTGCGAATTGGAGCCCCAAGCGACGCCTAGGGTTTTCTGATTGCTTTTTCTCTTCTTATTATTGTTATTTCCACTGCTATTGCTATTTTTAGTGTTGTTTGATTGATTAGAATTGAAGCTTCGCTTCGATTTCTGGCCTGAATTTGCCGAGCGAAAGGAGTCGAAACTCATTTCGTTTGCTGGAAGAAAGAGTGTCGAGGAAGGAAAATGGAAAGAACCTTTCAAATGAAGCGGCAAAAATCTTGCTTTTATAGGAAATTCGATAATTGGGTCGGGTTCGCATTCGGGCTTTAATATTTTCTTAAAATTTCGATAATCGGGTCAATGAGTTGACATGATCTAGATGCTAAGGGATGCCTTCGGGTCGTTGGATGGTTTAACAATAAATAATCAAGTTAAGGAGCTATCTTCAGTTTTGGCAAAACCTTGACCTTTTTTTTTTTTAATACTTTAACTGAGTTTAAGATTCAGCAATGAATCTACATATACAAATAAACTATTAGACTAGATGATGAACATCTTTAACAAGCAACGCTGAGTACTTTCTAGAAACTTGTGAAAGGCAATTTTATCTTTAAGACTGAACTTAATTAAATCATTTTAAAAGAAAATAACGACATTCTCCAATAAATTTGTTTGCAAACGGAGAGGGAGAAAAGGGATGAAAGAGTTATCCATAATAACGTTAAAATTTGGGAAAATTAAAAAAATAACTCAAATTAAGGGACTCCATTAAATGACTCACTCTTAGGAAATTTTAATGTCATAGCCTTTTATATCACAAAATTATCCAAATATCTTTCTTCATTAAATAAGCCAAACAACTTTAAGTTAATATTTCTCATTTCCTTCTAATTCATTCTCATGCAAAACTCTTCTACACAACTCTATTTTACTCAAACAATTGCATAATCCGACTATCTCTATCATTTGAACCAACTAATCTTCAAGACCTGAGCAAATACTATATCATTACGTAAGACATCTCTCTCTAAGTGAATTTTTGTTGTTTTACTCATACTTTTCTTGTTAGTCAAATATTTGTTGTCTACAAACAGGATATTAGCTTAGAAAATGTGAACTAAGATTAGTTGAAGTGTTCTTAATACCACAGTTGCAAAAAAATGGAACTTTTAGTGAAAATCTAGGATTTCGACTGAGGAAGATGAAGACTTGACACTACACTTCGTTGTTGTCGAGTGCCAAACGACATGTCAGACACCATCCAACAGTGAAAGGGATGTATTGATTACTGCCCGATGTATATGCTCGACAACGCTCGACACCATGTGTCAAAAGTCGAGCTCTAACATCCAAAAGTGATCAACAACATGTCTATCGATTCTGTCGGATGTGTGATTGATGGTGACCAACACTCGACTGTGTCGAGCCTTAAGTTGCATGTGTCGAGGTACATCTTGTGTCAGATTTGCTCAATAGTTTCTATCAAGCGTTGATGAGCACAAGGGCATAATCCTTGTTTGAGGGACTTCTATGCAGTTTCGATGTGATTTTTTTTTTTTATTTTGGGATGAATTTTGACATGTCCTTTTCATGCAGGATGGAAAGGCTGCGAATTTTGGTACGCTACACATACGCAAATAAATTATTAATCATTAGACTAGACTGTAAACATCTTTAACAAGTAATGCTTAGTGCCTTCTAACAAATTATGTGAAAGACAATTTTATCTTTAAGATTAAACTTAGATAAATAATTTAAAAGAGAGAGAGAGAGAGAAGAGAAATAGAATAATGTTAGAATTCAAATCAACTCCTCAACTTAGTCATTATAACAATAATGATAGACTTATAATTTACCAACCTTCTAAATACAAACTTTGTGACATAAAATGATTGGAAACCTAAAAATAAAAGTTCAATACAATCAATTATTAATAAATTTTGATAAATAATGTCCTTTTACAGGGTAAAAATCATATCACATTTTTACAAGGTAAAAATCATATCACATCAATATGTATGTATGTATATATAAAAAATATATTGATGTATGCATCATTTGTCATTATCCTCACCCCACTTCTTTGACAATGGATATTGAAATCTCCCACTAGGGGTGTGCACAGGGGTCGGGTCTTGACAAATCCGACTCAACCCGATGTACCTTCGGGTTTGATGATTTTAACCCGTCATCGTATTTTACCCAAAAAAACCCAATGTTAACCCACCGCTATAGATCAGATCGGGTTATCGGGTTAATCGGGTTGGGAAACAAAATCAAAGACAATAAGATATATAATAATTTTATCAAATTCCCGAATAAAATAATTCACCTTAAAATGTAAACCACATTATGACAACATTATGAAGACTCTAAACAACAAGAAGTTCAATAAAGATAAAAAAAATTTCGCATTAGCATAATAGCATCCATAAATTAATCATAAACAAATTGCAATTAAAAAAAAAAACAACCCATCAATTCGGATAAAAACTTAGAACTAATAGAAGCCTTATATTCAAAACTGAAAGCATGAAACAACAACACAATTCAAGTTAATTCATTCTCTACTACAATAGAGAGAACCTTTGCACACACTATATAATCAAAAATCTAATGCTAACTTAAGTTCTGAACCCACAAAATAGAACACACTAACTTGGAACATTCTCTTCAAAAATCTAACACATGAAAGAGATGGAAAATCCCACCAATTGTATGAACAAATCAAACAACAACACTAATGCTAATTGATAAACTGAGAATGATATCAAAAGCATCTTGGAATTGTATTGAACACTGAAGGAACCTGCTTGCCAGGTTCAAGATTGGAGATTGGAGATTAGAGATTGGAGAGGAGATCAGAGATCGGAGAGGAGGTGGCCGTGAGCGTGAGATGTTGGACGCGCATCACGAGCACGACAGAGGAGAGCAAAGGCGATTAGCTGTGAGGGCGTGATCTTGGAGTGGAGAGGAGTTAGAGAGGAGGTGGCCGTGAGCGAGAGACATTGGACGCGCGTCACAAGCAAGACGGAGGAGAGCAGAGGCGATAAGCTGCGATGGCGCGATCTTAGAGTGGAGCTGCGACGACGATGCTGCAAAGTGCAAATGGAGGTGAAGGCAGAGAACGCTACAAATAGAGGTGAAGGTAGAGGTGGCTAGTGTTTATTTGAAGAAGAGGTAGCTTTAGGTTAGGTTTGTATTAGGGCTTGAAAACACAATGGGCGTGTTTTGTTTGATGCGCTGTATAGCGCTGCATTGTATAGTATTAAGAAATTATACTGCGTTTAGTGTAGAACTGTATAGTATAACGCGTATACTGTAGTGACACTGTAGCGGGTACTGTATCGACACTATTTGCATAAAAATTGAGTGTTTTTATACTAAGCCTACCCACGGTATTACACCGTATAAGCTTATTTTTGTCTCAATCTTCACTAATAAATACAAAAAAATTATATAAATTAAATATTTATATATTTATATAATTAATAAATAATTTATTAAATATTTAAATAAATAAAAAATTTAATAATTAAATTTTTATATTAGAAATAATTTTAATTATTATTTAAATTTATTTTATATTTAAATTAAATGTTTCATATTATAATTTTTTTGGGTTTTATCTAATACAACAATGTTCTATTAAATATAGTATAGTATTATATTTTATCTAATCTTATCCTATACTATTCAATCCAATCCAATCCAAATAAATTTACGCTATCCTATACAATGTTATACAACGCATCAAACATGCCCAATATGTTTAAACTTATGTAGCTGATTCAATGCGGTAGAATCTACACTAACAGAATGCTTTTAACTAATATTAGGTTGACATGTGGCATTTTAAATTTTTTTATATAGTAAGTGATCGAGTCGAGTTATCTCGAATTAAAATAAAAGAAACTTGATTTAAAATCCGAATCCGATGAAATGACTAGTTTTAAACCCCATTTTGGGTTTTTGAATAATATAACCCTATAACAACCCGTTAGAATCGGGTCGGATCGGAAAAAACCCCAATCTCCCGCTATAATTTGCTATCGCCCAAAAAGCAGCTAGACAAAGTAAACCAGTGGATGAAACAAAAGATAAAGTAAATTCGCCATAGAGACATGCTCGAACTTTCCTGTGGATAACTTTTTAGTAGTAAAAAGACAATTATATCGTCATTCAGGCAACAGATCGTAAATTTTCAAGTCACAGAGGGTTCTTTAGCACTGACCAAACCCAGCTCCAATTTTATAGTTAAAAGTATGTACCCTTAACTTCAAGGGTCAGTCTGAGTCTATCCAAGCATGCACCAGCTTGAAGTAAAGCTCAGCGTTGAGACCCTTTTTGGCAAATGGTGTTTACTGTTTAGGGTGTATGCATTAAATTTACTTTAATGAGGGTAAAGAGGACAAGTCCTTTCAAGTGGCACCACTCAACAGAGACAATTAAGTCAGGAACGTTGCTTGCAAAAAAGGAGTTTCTTTTATAAATTAAGTGAATAAAAGTATGGATTGGTATAAGTGGTTTAATGAAGGTTACTTATTGTAATATAAGTAACAAAATGAGGTGAAGGAAATGTGAATTACTCCTAGAATGCAAAGCAAAATAATGGTAGAAATAAAGAAAGAAGAAAGAATGAGAAATGAGAGGATTTCCTTTCTCTATTATTCTTCATCATCTACATTACAATGTTGGATGCCTATTTATAGAGAAGTATGAATGGCCATTAATGTAATTGTACCTAATTAAAAATAAAAACATATTTCTCACATGAGCACACACACATAAGTGGTAACTCCACTAACATGCAAGTGGTAACTCCACTAATATCCAAGTGGTAACTCCACTAATATCCAAGTGGTAACTCCACTAATATCCAAGTGGTAGTAAATCCATGCAAGTGGTAGTAAATTACATTTTATAACATTTTATAACATTTTATAACACTTCCCCTTGGATTCTACCACTTAATTGTATTTGACTTTACTAAGGAAAAACCCAATGGGATAAAAACCAAAATAAAGAAATACAATTATACAACAAATTATGAAGTGGTGTTGAACGTGTTTTACTGCCTCATTAAAAACCTTGTCGGGAAAACCCAGTGGGACAAAACCCGATCGAAGGAAAAAAGAGTACAGTACACATGTGTCCACAATGCTTCCCCTGATCATGGCAGAAGATCTCTTGTCAAATTGATTGCTTGTTGGGCCGCCGCATACCAATTTTGTATACTAACTTCTCAAATGTTGATGTTGGTAAAGTTTTAGTGAACAAATCTGCAAGATTGTCATTTGAACGTATCTGCTTCACATCGATCTTTTGACTTTCTTGAAGTTCATGCGTGTAGAAGAACTTCGGTGAAATGTGCTTTGTTCTGTCTCCTTTAATATATCCTCCTCGGACTTGAGCAATACATGCTGCATTATCTTCATATATGATTGTTGGAAGATTTATAGTGGGAGATAATTCACACGAATTCTGGATGTGTTGAATAACAGAACGTAACCATATACACTCTCGGCTGGCCTCATGTAATGCAAGTATTTCAGAGTGGTTAGAAGAAGTAGCAACCAAACTCTGTTTAGTAGATCGCCATGAAATTGCGGTCCCATTATAAGTGAAAACATATCCAGTTTGTGATCGAGCTTTATGAGGATCAGATAAATAACCGGCATCAGCATATCCAACCAATCCAGGATTTTCAGAAGGCTCATATGGGAAAAATAATCCCAGATCAATAGTTCCTTGAAGATAACGAAAAATATGTTTGATCCCGTTCCAATGCCGTCTAGTGGGTGCGGAACTAAACCTTGCTAATAAATTAACTGCAAATGCAATATCAGGTCTAGTACATTGCACTAAATACATTAATGCACCTATAGCGTTCAAATATGGTACTTCAGGATCAAGTAACTGTTCGTCATCCTCTTTAGGACGGAATGGATCCCTTTTAGGATCAAGAGATCTAACAACCATTGGGGTACTCAATGGATGAGCCTTATCCATATTAAACCGTTTCAAAAGCTTTTCTGTATATGCTGATTGGTAAATAAATATACCGTCAGAGTTATGCTCGATCTGCAGGCCGAGACAATATTTCGTTTTTCCTAAATCTTTCATTTCAAATTCTCTCATCAAATATTCAGCCGCATTTTAGATTTCTTCAGGGGTTCCAATTAAATTCATGTCATCAACATATACTGCTATAATAGCAAAACCAGATTCTGATCTTTTTATAAACACACAAGGGCATATGGGATCATTAATGTACCCTTCTTTAATCAAGTATTCACTAAGACGATTGTACCACATTCTCCCAGATTGTTTCAATCCATATAAGGACCTCTGCAACTTAAGTGAATACATACTCCTTGGTTGTGTTTTAATTGCTTCAGGCAATTTAAATCCTTCAGGGAGTTTCATATATATATCAGAATCTAATTTACCATACAAGTAAGCAGTTACCACATCCATAAGGCGCATGTGAAGTTTTTCCGACACTGCCAAACTGATCAAATATCTAAAAGTGATAATATCTATTACTGGAGCATAAGTTTCATCAAAATCAATACCCGGTCTCTGAGAAAAACCTTGAGCTACTAGCCGGGCTTTATACCTAGCAATCTCATTATTCTCATTTCGTTTTCTAGTAAATACCCATTTATATCCAACGGGTTTGACATCTTTAGGCGTTTGGACTACAGGTCCAAAGACTTCACGTTTGGCCAAAGAAGATAATTCTGTTTGAATTGCTTCTTTCCATTTAGGCCAGTCATGCCTTTGTCTACATTCATCCACTGTGTGTGGTTCAAAGTCATCATTCATAATATTAGTGGCTACTGCAAATGAAAATACATCGTCAATGACAATTTCATCACGTTTCCACATTTCTCTAGTATAAGCATAATTAATAGAAATTTCCTCATTTTTAAATTCAGCTGTTACTTCAGGAACATGCATTTCATCAACAATTTGTGCCTCTTCAGTGGCAGGTGTCTCTTTAGGAACATTTGTCATTTCAAGAGACAAATCAGAGAATGTGGATTCTTTAGCTCGATCATTATTTATATCAGGACCATTATTAATCAATTTTCTTTTTCGAGGGATAGCATCTTTTGATCCAAGGGGTCTGCCACGCTTCTGGCGTGCAACAGTTTGATTATTCATTGTTGCTTTAGGGGTTTGCTCAACAGGAATCTCAATTCGAGCTGGTGTATTTGCAGCATGTATATGTGATTTTGTTATCTTGGCTGCATCAGTAAATGCATCTGGCATCTGATTAGCGATAGTCTGAAGATATATCATCCTTTGCACTTCATTTTCACATTGAGATGTGCGAGGATCAAGATGAGACAATGTTTTCACATTCCAAGAAAGTTCTGGATTTCTTTCAGGAGGCACATGCCCAACTTCGAGAGGCATTTTCTTTTTTCCTAAAGGTGGGAAAACTGTCTCATCAAAATGACAATCTGCAAATCGTGCAGTAAAAATATCACCCGTCATGGGTTCCAAATATCTGATAATAGATGGAGAATTATAACCTACATATATCCCCAACCTGCGTTGAGGCCCCATTTTTGTCCGCTTCGGGGGAGCAATGGGGACTTGTACGGCACAACGAAAATTCTTAGATGGGATATATTGGGTTGTTGGCCAAGTACAAGTTGTATTGGTGAATATTCATGATAAGCAGTGGGCCTTAATCTGATCAATGATGCAGCATGCAAAATAGCATGGCCCCAGACAGAGGTTGGCAACTGTGTTCTCAATAATAAAGTTCGTGCAATTATCTGCAGTAGCTTTATAAGTGATTCTGCCAAACCATTTTGGGTATGGACATATGGGACAGGATGCTCAATATCAATTCTAACGGATATACAATAATCATCAAAAACTTTTGATGTAAACTCACCAGCATTATCCAAACGTATGGACCTAATAGGATAATCTTGAAAATGTGTCCGTAATTTTATAATTTGAGCAAGTAGCTTTGCAAATGCAATATTTCTAGTTGATAACAAACATACATGAGACCACCGTGCAGAAGCATCAATTAAAACCATAAAATAGCGAAAAGGTCCACTCGGTGGATGAATAGGTCCACATATATCCCCCTGGATTCTTTGTAAAAAAGATGGGGATTCTTGACCAATCTTAGAGAGAGATGGTCTAACAATCAATTTTCCTTGCGAACAAGCGGTACAAGTAGTTTCATTGGACATAAGAATTTTCTGACTCTTTAGTGGGTGTCCATTTGTATTCTCAACAATTCTACGCATCATTGATGATCTTGGGTGACCAAGACGGTCATGCCATAACATAAAAGTCTTAGGATCATTAAACCTCTGTTTCATAACTGCGTATGTTTGAATGGACCTTATATATGTGTAATATAACCCAGAAGAGAAAGCTTCAAGCTTCTCTAATATTAATTTCTGTCCTGAGACATTTGAGGTAATACAAAGGAATTCAATATTATTTTCACAACATGTCTCAATATGATATCCATTATGTCTTATATCTTTGAAACTGAGCAAATTTCTTCTGGATTTGCTTGAATATAAGGCATTATTAATATTCAACTGAGTACCATTTGTCTAGCATTATTGTGGCTCTTCCAGAGCCCTCAATCATGTTTACGGACCCTGATATAGTGTTAACCTTTACTTCCAGAAAGGTTAAATTTAAGAAATATTTTTTATCTTTAAGAATTGTATGTGTGGTTGCACTATCAACTAGGCATAGATTTCCATCATTTTTAGGCAAAGATAAAGTCTTGATGTCCATTCCCTTTCATTACAAAAGTTCACATTAGATATGATTTTATGCTAAACAAAAGCATATCAAAACTATTTATAAAGAAAGTACATAAAAGATAGATCAAAACAAAAAAAAAATTAAAATAGGACATCATTACAAAATATAACAAAAGCGAGAAAGTAATAGTTATTCAGTTGGCTGGGGCATTTTCAGTAATCATTATCTGGCCAATAGCTTCATCTGAACTAGGAAAGAAATCTGAGATATCAAAATCAGTGTCACCCACTGGGTCATCTATATAATTTGTCTCAAAATTCTTTACCTTATCCTTTATGGAAGCCTGATACAGATCCACTAAATGCTTTGGTGTACGGCAAGTACGTGACCAATGGCCCTTTGCCCCACATCTATAGCAAGTACTTTCATTGCTTCTTTGTGGTTTGAGTTGATGACCTTTTTCTTTGTCATATGTCGAGTCATTTCTGTTCCACTTCTGGTGGTTTGGTTTAAATTTCTTGAAATGGCCACCTCTAGGTTGAAACATTTTTCTGCCAAAACCACGACCACTCTTGCCACCACGTTTATTAAATGACATAGCATTCACTTCAGGGAATGCTGTAGATCCAGTGGGACGTAATTGATAATTTTTCAATAGGATTTCATTGTTTTGCTCAGCAACCAAAAGACATGATATCAACTCAGTGTATTTCTTAAATTTGCGCTCTCGATATTGTTGCATCAGGATCATGTTGGAGGGATGAAATGTAGATAGTGTTTTCTCTAACATCTCCTCTTCAGTAACAGTTTGCCCACAGTACTCAATTGAGATACAATTCTGAACATGGCTGAGTTATATTCGCTTATTGTTTTGAAATCCTGAAGTCTCAAATTCTGCCATTGAATCGGGCCCTTGGCAATATTATTGTTCTTTGCTGATCAAATCTTTCTTTCAAATTGTTCCAAAGAGCTAATGGATCAGTTATAGTTGTATATTCGGATTTCAGGCCTTTACTTAAATGATGACGCAATAATATCATGGCCTTAGACTGATCCTGCAGGGATGCAGTATTTTCATTTGTTATGGTGTGTCCGATGCCCATGGAATTCAAGTGAAGTACAACATCATCAGCCCAATCTGAATAATTGTCTCCATTATGCAACAATGGCTCAAACATCAATTTTTCGAAATTTGCCATTATTAATGAACAAATTTAATCATTAGGAATTAGAACTTCAGGTTCTGAGTTGGATTAATATTGATAGTTTAAATAATAACACAAGTAATGTAAATTAATTGCCAAAAGACTTAAAGTCACGACCAAATGAGTTTAGGCCAGAAAACTTTAAGTCGCGACTATAAACAAATAAATTTGAAACATAAATGATGACACAAATAATACAACAAGAATATAAACATAATAAAGTAAGATGAATAATAAGATGATTTTAATATTATAAAACTAGCCTTATTTTCTGATGTGGAAGATCCAATATAATGGCAACCACAGAGCATACTCATAAGGTAGTTAACATTTATTTAATATTAACAAGAACAAATTAAGAAAAATTGATCGAATAATAATTGAAAGAATATGGTAAGATAAACAACATACCTTTGGAAAAATAATTCGTGCTGATAACGTTTTATAAATTAAGTGAATAAAAGTATGGATTGGTATAAGTGGTTTAATGAAGGTTACTTATTGTAATATAAGTAACAAAATGAGGTGAAGGAAATGTGAATTACTCCTAGAATGCAAAGCAAAATAATGGTAGAAATAAAGAAAGAAGAAAGAATGAGAAATGAGAGGATTTCCTTTCTCTATTATTCTTCATCATCTACATTACAATGTTGGATGCCTATTTATAGAGAAGTATGAATGGCCATTAATGTAATTGTACCTAATTAAAAATAAAAACATATTTCTCACATGAGCACACACACATAAGTGGTAACTCCACTAACATGCAAGTGGTAACTCCACTAATATCCAAGTGGTAACTCCACTAATATCCAAGTGGTAACTCCACTAATATCCAAGTGGTAGTAAATCCACTTACATTTTATAACAGTTTCCATAGAAGGAAACAGATTACTTTGCCTGAGGTGGAACCCATTTGCTTTTAACTCGCAATACATCAAGTTAAAAAGAGATTTGTAAATTGTGGAGTGCTCGCATGCATCAAGTTAAAAGAGATTTGTACAATGTGGAGTGGAGAAAGATCTCTCATTATAACTCATAAGATTTTTTCTCTGTTTTTTTTTTAACATGGAATTCTTATTTCTTACTGTTCTTTTGGGATATCTATTTTAACTATTTTTTTAATTTCCATTTTGATTCTTACAGATCATATAAATGAAATTCAATAGATGTTTTTATTAAAAAATATAAACTCAACAGTGCCTTAACTCAAAAAAAGTTTTACAATTAAAAAAATGCCTCCATTCTTTCGTATTTCGATTCATTTTTCTTAGTATAACCGAACATATATGTTATCTCAATTTTTCTCTTTTGGAATTATACAAAAACCATTTTTATATAAAAGTTTCTAAAATTACAATACAAAATTAATAATCAAACACAACCTTAAAAAATCATTTATTGATATATTAATACATCAGTTAAAAAAATAGAGATGAAAATTGTAAATAACCAATTATAAAAATTGTACGAAGATATTTATAAATTTCATCTTTTTATTTATAATTTTTATCAATTTATTTTTAATATTATTTGTATTTTTAGGACTCATATCAATTCTTATATATTGGTATTCCTTGTTATAAAATGTAAGTGGATTTACTATACCACTTGCATATTAGTGGAGTTATCACTTGGATATTAGTGGAGTTACCACTGGCATGTTAGTGGAGTTACCACTTATGTGTGTGTGCCCATGTGAGAAATATGTTTTCATTTTTAATTAGGTACAATTACATTAATGACCATTCATACTTCTCTATAAATAGGCATCCAACATTGTAATGTAAATGATGAAGAATAATAGAACAACGAAATCCTCTCATTTCTCCTTCTTTCTTCTTTCTTTATTTCTACCATTATTTTGCTTTGCATTCTAGGAGTAATTCACATTTCCTTCACCTCCTTTTGTTACTTATATTACATATAAGTAACCTTCATTATACCACTTATATTAATCCATACCCTTATTCACTTAAATTATAAAACGTTATCAGCACGAATTATTTTCCCAAAGGTATGTTGTTTATCTTACCATATTCTTTCAATTATTATTCGATCAATTTTTCTTAATTTGTTCTTGTTAATATTAAATAAATGTTAACTACCTTATGAGTATGCTCTGTGGTTGCCATTATATTGGATCTTCCACATCAGAAAATAAAGCTAGTTTTATAATATTAAAATCATCTTATTATCCATCTTACTTTATTATGTTCATATTCTTGTTGTATTATTTGTGTCATCATTTATGTTTCAAATTTATTTGTTTATAGCCGCGACTTAAAGTTTTCTGGCCTAAATTCATTTGGTCGTGACTTTAAGTCTTTTGGCAATTAATTTACATTACTTGTGTTATTATTTAAACTATCAATATTAATCCAACTCAGAACCTGAAGTTTCTAATTCCTAATGATTAAATTTGTTCATTTTGATTAGATAATGGCAAATTTCGAAAAATTGATGTTTGAGCCATTGTTGCATAATGGAGACAATTATTCAGATTGGGCTGATGATGTTGTACTTCACTTGAATTCCATGGGCATCGGACACACCATAACAAATGAAAATACTGCATCCCTGCAGGATCAGTCTAAGGCCATGATATTATTGCGTCATCATTTAAGTAAAGGCCTGAAATCCGAATATACAACTATAACTGATCCATTAGCTCTTTGGAACAATTTGAAAGAAAGATTTGATCAGCAAAGAACAATAATATTGCCAAGGGCCCGATTCCAATGGCAGAATTTGAGACTTCAGGATTTCAAAACAATAAGCGAATATAACTCAGCCATGTTCAGAATTGTATCTCAATTGAGGTACTGTGGGCAAACTGTTACTGAAGAGGAGATGTTAGAGAAAACACTATCTACATTTCATCCCTCCAACATGATCCTGATGCAACAATATCGAGAGCGCAAATTTAAGAAATACACTGAGTTGATATCATGTCTTTTGGTTGCTGAGCAAAACAATGAAATCCTATTGAAAAATCATCAATTACGTCCCACTGGATCTACAGCATTTCCTGAAGTGAATGCTATGTCATTTAATAAACGTGGTGGCAAGAGTGGTCGTGGTTTTGGCAGAAAAATGTTTCAACCTAGAGGTGGCCATTTCAAGAAATTTAAACCAAACCACCAGAAGTGGAACAGAAATGACTCGACATATGACAAAGAAAAAGGTCATCAACTCAAACCACAAAGAAGCAATGAAAGTACTTGCTATAGATGTGGGGCAAAGGGCCATTGGTCACGTACTTGCCGTACACCAAAGCATTTAGTGGATCTGTATCAGGCTTCCATAAGGGATAAGGGAAAGAATGTTGAGACAAATTATATAGATGACCCAGTGGGTGACACTGATTTTGATATCTCAGATTTCTTTCCTAGTTCAGATGAAGCTATTGGCCAGATAATGATTACTGAAAATGCCCCAGCCAACTGAATAACTATTACTTTCTCGCTTTTGTTATATTTTGTAATGATGTCCTATTTTAATTTTTTTTTGTTTTGATCTATCTTTTATGTACTTTCTTTATAAATAGTTTTGATATGCTTTTGTTTAGCATAAAATCATATCTAATGTGAACTTTTGTAATGAAAGGGAATGGACATCAAGACTTTATCTTTGCCTAAAAATGATGGAAATCTATGCCTAGTTGATAGTGCAACCACACATACAATTCTTAAAGATAAAAAATATTTCCTAAATTTAACCTTTCTGGAAGTAAAGGTTAACACTATATCAGGGTCCGTAAACATGATTGAGGGCTCTGGAAGAGCCACAATAATGCTGACAAATGGTACTCAGTTGAATATTAATAATGCCTTATATTCAAGCAAATCCAGAAGAAATTTGCTCAGTTTCAAAGATATAAGACATAATGGATATCATATTGAGACATGTTGTGAAAATAATATTGAATTCCTTTGTATTACCTCAAATGTCTCAGGACAGAAATTAATATTAGAGAAGCTTGAAGCTTTCTCTTCTGGGTTATATTACACATATATAAGGTCCATTCAAACATACGCAGTTATGAAACAGAGGTTTAATGATCCTAAGACTTTTATGTTATGGCATGACCGTCTTGGTCACCCAGGATCATCAATGATGCGTAGAATTGTTGAGAATACAAATGGACACCCACTAAAGAGTCAGAAAATTCTTCTGTCCAATGAAACTACTTGTACCGCTTGTTCGCAAGGAAAATTGATTGTTAGACCATCTCTCTCTAAGATTGGTCAAGAATCCCCATCATTTTTACAAAGAATCCAGGGGGATATATGTGGACCTATTCATCCACCGAGTGGACCTTTTCGCTATTTTATGGTTCTAATTGATGCTTCTGCACGGTGGTCTCATGTATGTTTGCTATCAACTAGAAATATTGCATTTGCAAAGCTACTTGCTCAAATTATAAAATTACGGACACATTTTCCAGATTATCCTATTAGGTCCATACGTTTGGATAATGCTGGTGAGTTTACATCAAAAGTTTTTTATGATTATTGTATGTCCGTTGGAATTGATATTGAGCATCCTGTCCCATATGTCCATACCCAAAATGGTTTGGCAGAATCACTTATAAAGCGACTGCAGATAATTGCACGAACTTTATTATTGAGAACACAGTTGCCAACCTCTGTCTGGGGCCATGCTATTTTACATGCTGCATCATTGATCAGATTAAGGCCCACTGCTTATCATGAATATTCACCAATACAACTTGTACTTGGCCAACAACCCAATATATCCCATCTAAGAATTTTCGGTTGTGCCGTACAAGTCCCCATTGCTCCCCCGAAGCGGACAAAAATGGGGCCTCAACGCAGGTTGGGGATATATGTAGGTTATAATTCTCCATCTATTATCAGATATTTGGAACCCATGACGGGTGATATTTTTACTGCACGATTTGCAGATTGTCATTTTGATGAGACAGTTTTCCCACCTTTAGGAAAAAAGAAAATGCCTCTCGAAGTTGGGCATGTGCCTCCTGAAAGAAATCCAGAACTTTCTTGAATTGTGAAAACATTGTCTCATCTTGATCCTCGCACATCTCAATGTGAAAATGAAGTGCAAAGGATGATATATCTTCAGACTATCGCTAATCAGATGCCAGATGTATTTACTGATGCAGCCAAGATAACAAAATCACATATACATGCTGCAAATACACCGGCTCGAATTGAGATTCCTGTTGAGCAAACCCCTAAAGCAACAATGAATAATCAAACTGTTGCACGCCAGAAGCGTGGCAGACCCCTTGGATCAAAAGATGCTATCCCTCGAAAAAGAAAATTGATTAATAATGGTCTTGATATAAATAATGATCGAGCTAAAGAATCCACATTCTCTGATTTGTCTCTTGAAATGACAAATGTTCCTAAAGAGACACCTGCCACTGAAGAGGCACAAATTATTGATGAAATGCATGTTCCTGAAGTAACAGCTGAATTTAAAAATGAGGAAATTTCTATTAATTATGCTTATACTAGAGAAATGTGAAAACGTGATGAAATTGTCATTGACGATGTATTTTCATTTGCAGTAGCCACGAATATTATGAATGATGACTTTGAACCACACACAGTGGATGAATGTAGACAAAGGCATGACTGGCCTAAATGGAAAGAAGCAATTCAAACAGAATTATCTTCTTTGGCCAAACGTGAAGTCGTTGGACCTATAGTCCAAACGCCTAAAGATGTCAAGCCCGTTGGATATAAATGGGTATTTACTAGAAAACGAAATGAGAATAATGAGATTGCTAGGTATAAAGCCCGGCTAGTAGCTCAAGGTTTTTCTCAGAGACCGGGTATTAATTTTGATGAAACTTATGCTCCAATAATGGATATTATCACTTTTAGATATTTGATCAGTTTGGCAGTCTCGGAAAAACTTCACATGCACCTTATGGATGTGGTAACTGCTTACTTGTATGGTAAATTAGATTCTGATATATATATGAAACTCCCTGAAGGATTTAAATTGCCTGAAGCAATTAAAACACAACCAAGGAGTATGTATTCACTTAAGTTGCAGAGGTCCTTATATGGATTGAAACAATCTGGGAGAATGTGGTACAATCGTCTTAGTGAATACTTGATTAAAGAAGGGTACATTAATGATCCCATATGCCCTTGTGTGTTTATAAAAAGATCAGACTCTGGTTTTGCTATTATAGCAGTATATGTTGATGACATGAATTTAATTGGAACCCCTGAAGAAATCCAAAATGCGGCTGAATATTTGATGAGAGAATTTGAAATGAAAGATTTAGGAAAAACGAAATATTGTCTCGGCCTGCAGATCGAGCATAACTCTGACGGTATATTTATTTACCAATCAGCATATACAGAAAAGCTTTTGAAACGGTTTAATATGGATAAGGCTCATCCATTGAGTACCCCAATGGTTGTTAGATCTCTTGATCCTAAAAAGGATCCATTCCGTCCTAAAGAGGATGACGAACTGTTACTTGATCCTGAAGTACCATATTTGAACGCTATAGGTGCATTAATGTATTTAGTGCAATGTACTAGACCTGATATTGCATTTGCAGTTAATTTATTAGCAAGGTTTAGTTCCGCACCCACTAGACGGCATTGGAACGGGATCAAACATATTTTTCGTTATCTTCAAGGAACTATTGATCTGGGATTATTTTTCCCATATGAGCCTTCTGAAAATCCTGGATTGGTCGGATATGCTGATGCTGGTTATTTATCTGATCCCCATAAAGCTCGATCACAAACGGGATATGTTTTCACTTATAATGGGACCGTAATTTCATGGCGATCTACTAAACAGAGTTTGGTTGCTACTTCTTCTAACCACTCTGAAATACTTGCATTGCATGAGGCCAGCCGAGAATGTATATGGTTACGTTCTGTTATTCAACACATCCAGAATTCGTGCAAATTATCTCCTACTATAAATCTTCCAACAATCATATATGAAGATAATGCAGCATGTATTGCTCAAGTCCGAGGAGGATATATTAAAGGAGACAGAACAAAGCACATTTCACCGAAGTTCTTCTACACGCATGAACTTCAAGAAAGTCAAAAGATCGATGTGAAGCAGATACGTTCAAATGACAATCTTGCAGATTTGTTCACTAAAACTTTACCAACATCAACATTTGAGAAGCTAGTATACAAAATCGGTATGCGGCGGCCCAACAAGCAATCAATTTGACAAGAGATCTTCTATCATGATCAGGGGAAGCATTGTGGACACATGTGTACTGTACTCTTTTTTCCTTCGATCGGGTTTTGTCCCACTGGGTTTTCCCGACAAGGTTTTTAATGAGGCAGTAAAACACGTTCAACACCACTTCATAATTTGTTGTATAATTGTATTTCTTTATTTTGGTTTTTATCCCATTGGGTTTTTCCTTAGTAAAGTCAAATACAATTAAGTGGTAGAATTCAAGGGGAAGTGTTATAAAATGTAAGTGGATTTACTATACCACTTGCATATTAGTGGAGTTACCACTTGGATATTAGTGGAGTTATCACTTGGATATTAGTGGAGTTACCACTTGCATGTTAGTGGAGTTACCACTTATATGTGTGTGCCCATATGAGAAATATGTTTTCATTTTTAATTAGGTACAATTATATTAATGACCATTCATACTTCTCTATAAATAGGCATCCAACATTGTAATATAAATGATGAAGAATAATAGAATAAGGAAATCCTCTCATTTCTCCTTCTTTCTTCTTTCTTTATTTCTACCATTATTTTGCTTTGTATTCTAGGAGTAATTCACATTTCTTTCACCTTCTTTTATTACTTATATTACATATAAGTAATCTTTATTATACCACTTATATTAACCCATACCTTTATCCACTTAAATTATAAAATTTATGAAGGATCCTACTTTGACAATCAACCGGATAATGAATGACAAGACGAAAGTCTACCATAAATGATGAAAATAGAAGAAAAAATAGGGCACGAGTTAGCGTTGGGTCCCAAAAAGTCGTAAAAATCTGACAAATAGCATATGAGGACCCTCCTTTTGATAGCAAAACGTCACATCACCCTGGTATTTATCACAGTAACTTATGAAATCCACAATAAAAGCCTTTGATGAAGCTATGACTAAAAGCTCAACCACTTTGTTATGGTGGGTAGTCTTCAATAAACTTAACTCAGTTCTGCCTCAAAAACTCGGAAAATCCCAAGTGCAAGAAGACTAAAAAGGGCAAAGAGAAGGAAGCGAAATGTCTGATTACTTAACTGAGGGAGTTCTGCTCGAGATTTTCCTAAGATTGCCTTCAAAATCGGTTCTAGAGATGAGGTACGTTTGCAAATCATGGTACTCTATAGTCACTGACCCGCAATTCGTCTCTAGATACAACCATTTTGCTGTGAACAGAAACAACAACAATGAGTTGTTTATAAGGCGTTTTGACAGGAGTTGTGCCAAAGATATATTTACATTGCATCATAATGATAATGGCTTGTTTGCTCCTTACCATGAAATGAATCTGCCACTGGATACCAGGCACAGGCCGTATAGTTTCATCGGCGCATGTCTTGGCTTGATGTGTTTTCATGGCTATTTCTTTAGAAAATTGCCAAGACAAATAATTATATGGAACCCTTCACTAGGGTTTTCCAAGAAAGTTAAGGTCAAGCCACTTCCTGAAAGGGTTGAAGAACCGATTTTTGGGTTCGGATTTGATCCCAAAAGAAACCATTTCAAGGTGGTGAAAATCGCGTTCTATATGCATAAATATCGTGCAATAGGCACACGTGACGTCCACGCGGTTGAAGTTTATGATCTTAGCTTAAAGAAATGGAAGAACATCACTTTAAGGAAAAAAGCTAAGCCTCCTTGCTACATGAAGGAGAATTCGTGGAAGGTTTTTCTCAACAATGGAATTCATTGGATTGGTAATTGCGATGGACAGCACAGGCTGATTGATCACCGTAGATTGATATTGGCTGTGTTTGACATGAGCGATGAAGTGTTCAAGCTAATGGATATGCCGGATGAAGTGATCAACGAGCAAACTGCGAGTTTGGAGGCAAAAGAGAAGCTGAGGGTTGATGTGGTGAATGGATTACTTGGGTTGTTTCATTACTTCATCCAGTGGGACAAGAGCCCTTCATTTGATGGTTGTCACATTTGGGTGATGAACGAGTACGGTGTGGAAGAGTCTTGGACGAAATTGTATAGAGTTGACCTACGGTTGGGCATTGGAAAGCTTGTTGGGGTGAGGAAAAATGGAGAGATCCTGCTGGTGACAAGGCACAATTCTGAGTTGGTTTCATTCCACACTGTGACTAGAAAAATCAACAGGCTTGACATGTATGCTGAGTTAAAGAGTTTTTACACGGGCACTTACATTGAAAGTCTAGCTATGTACAAGAGGTCTGCAAAAGTGGCATTCAATTCTAGGGATCCCCTGTCTAGTTCTTCCAATGCAAGTGCCACTGCTAAATTGGTGGAATTGCCGGCTGATGAGAAGGGTAAAAAAGCCATTGGAAAACTAAAAAGAAAGAACAAGCACAGAAATTGATCTCAATAGTGCATTGTTTGGTAGGATAAGTTTATCTTTGTGGGTATGGTGTATGCGTTGGAAATAAATAATTTGTAGCATTTAGTGACTTAATTATCTATTTATCATCTGACATGTAATGTGGTTCAAACTTTCTATCAGGAGGGCTCTGGTTACTGGTTAGTGATAATGTATTAGTTATATATCTAGTAAGATGAAGATGCAGGAATGGCTAGAATAATCTTAGTTTATAATTTGTACTAGCTCGGCTTTGTCATTGCGTGATGAATGGTGTACTGATGTATAATCTCTTTCATTAGAATAGAGATTGAGATTATGGACTTATCAGTTAATATATCGATTAATTGGAATGTATTGAAGCATATATTTATATATACGAAATCATTTAAATATAGTACAAATACTTGGACGATGAACTCTAACTACTTATTCAATGAAGTAAATTCATTGTCTTAAAACTTCATTTGTAATACAATAGCGTATCATCATATGTTCCTTGTTATTCCATGAACAATAATACAACACTTATAAAGTTTTGTATATAAAGTTGATATACAAAGTTGATATGGTATCAAAAGAGGTGTCATATGACTCATTAACATTTATTACATTAACAGTTTATATTAATCACTCCATTTTGATGAATCATATAGCATTGAATGAAATGTGATACATTAACTTTATATACAAACTTTATATACTGAAATCGTATGTGTAGCATTACTCTTCTATGAAATAGTTAATTTCATTGTAGCCTTAAAAGATTTCATTTAATGTAATTATCAAACGTTAGCATATTATCTGTTTGTTTTTATAAGTTGATGTCATGACCTTGTTATATTATTTTTTACTTTCTTTAACTAATCATTGATGGATCATAGTTACTAGAGTGTGTTTGTTTTTGTTTTCAAAATTCAATAAGAATACGTGATTAATTTTAATTTTTTTAATTTTATAAATAATATATAATTGATATTTATTAAATATATATATATATATATATATGCATTTCTAGAAAATATTTTATAAAAATAGAAAACAGAGGTAAACCAAATAATTTACTTGTAATATAATTTCGTTGGATGTATAGATAGCCCATGTGATACAGTAAAGTTTTTTACCAGGTCGATTAGACTGTAATCGTAATATAAAAAAAATAAACAAATGGGTCAATATTACTTATGAAGTTTGTTGGTTTATAGCAAATTCTTAATCTTTCAAATTATTTTTCTCATATATATAGCCTAATACGCAAGTGCGATGTTTTGTATTTATCTAATCCTTATATAGATTATTTTAGATTCATACTGAACTGTTAAATTCAAATCGGAGCATGGAGCATGACACAAATGCCTAAGTTGAAAAAAAATAGTATAGCTATAATATTTGTTAACTTTTATAATATATATAACAGCTTTTCGTAAGAAATTTAATTCTAAGTTGCAAATTAGTAAAAACAAATTAAATGGAATGGTAAAAAACTGGCCTCTCAAATTGTCAAATATTACATATAAATAAATACTATTATTTTGCATGTTTTATTGTATTTTCTACTTTATTTGTAACTTTATTGGATCCCAACCAAGCAAAGAAAATATTCATATGCAAATAACTTTGGAATTTCAACCGATAGATAGAAAGACCCTAACCCTTCCAACCGGATCAAAATAAATAAAAAATAAAAGAGAATGAAAAGATAAGATTAAAAGTCTATATAAATAAAAGAGAACAAAAGGATGAGAAAAAGTCTATATATATATATATATATATATATATATATATATTTGTGACGCTAACAACCAGATCAAAATAAATAATAAATAAATAAATAAAAGAGAATGAAAAGATGAGAAAAAGCCTACGTAAATAAAAAAAGACGAAAAGATGAGAAAAAGTCTCTTTGGTGACGGAAATCCTTACTTGACGGAGCAAAGAGGCATTCGTTCAACTGCCTCTTTGCTCAAGAACTAAAGAGTTTCACCTATATCGGAGCATGCCTTTACCAATTGTTCCAACCCAGGATGGGTTAAAAAAATATTTTTATAGTTATAGATTAGTAACTCACCCATTATAAGGAAAGTAATTGGGATATCAGATCTGTCATAACCGTTAGAACCATTGAAACAAATGATTAACACATGATTAAAACTTGGAAAATACAATTTTCTATTTTCTTTTCCCACGGCAGCCGGATGATATTAATTTCATCCAATATCTCAAATCAAATATTTATGTGAGATAAATGACGTAATTTTAAATCATAAAATATTATATTGGTATCAGGCATGCCTATATATATCCAAGTCCAACCTTTAGTTCACAATAAAAGAAAGACGAGAAGTCATTTACGAGGGAAATGTGTGAAATATCTCTCATGAGGCTCATGTTGCAAGTGATGGCTATGCAACATTAGCATGTCCTGCGTGAAATGTGAACTGTCTCCCTATATGACGATGTTCACATCCTCATGCAAGTGATGCCTTGGTAAAATTATTAAACATCATATTTTTATGTTTATTAAATAAATAGTGAATTCTAAACACTTGTATCTCGTGTAACTAGCTACTTATATAGTCAATAAGTTATTGTTGTTATTTTTTTTTTTTTTAATTTCCGTTCCTCACAGTAAACTGATTGTAACTAACATATAAAAGAAGGAATTGGAAATCTTGCATAAAATAAGATGAAAATGAAAATTCAAAACTTAAATTGTATTTTAATTTGAATTCAACGTATTTACTCTACTTTCATCCTATAAAAATATAGAATTTAAATTTCAAACAAAATAAAGTTGTCATACCTCAGTGAGACCATACTTCAATTTTATATAGTTAATGTGCTAACGACCAATCCAACTAGAGAAACAGGAACCTTCACGGGAAAAGAATACATTAGAAATACATCAAGTGAACATTAATCAGATTTAAGACATCCTACATTATCACCAATTGCTTGCTGCTCAAAAATTACATAATGCCCGAAAAATTGCCTCCCCAGAGGCATGGTAATTTCTACAATTATACATACTCTTTTTCACTCGATCTTGGACCTCTCAGAAAAGAAAACAAAATTGCAGCATACATGAGCCGTTTAGGTCAAATTTTGGGACTGTTATCTTTTATCTTTTCATGATTTTACAACAACTGGCCTAGATTTTGATCTTTTGCCACCACCACCTTTGCTCCTATTCATGTTTTGTTTCTGTCCGCTCCGTTTGTGCTCCTCTGTTTTTTCATGAGGATTCACTTCCTCAAACTTGATTGGTTTTATAATGATCCCAGATTTCTTCTTCACCTGCAACATCATATTCCAGGTGATCAGTGAAAAATAATTAACGAGGAACACATGCTAAGCATTAATAAAAAGCGTAAGAGATATCTAAAAAGTCTGTACAAGGATAAAATAAGAGATCTCTTACGCCTTTTGATATTTGTTGTAAAACATGAAATACTGAACTGAAAGAGGACCAAAATTTTTCTAAGGAAAAATCAGTATCATAATTGATTGGCACTTACATCTGGCTGATTAAGAGCTCCAACAGCTGTTGTTGGATTGAACTCAGGCCCAACAGGAACACGAATGCTCTGCTCAAAAACTTCCTTAGATGTGAAAGGGTAAGGCAGGGTTTTTGTATGTAACTTCTCTGCCTGCCAAATCCAAATACAAACAGCTCTGCTTAACAAACACAACATAGCACAAAAAGAAGAAGGGTAATGCTAGGCATACAACCAAATTATACAACGTAATTCATACAACTTGACATGACGCAAATTTACTGGGTGGATAAAAATAAAAAATAAATTAAATAAATTTTAATAAATAAAGTGAGATCACTCACCCAATGACCATATGCCAAGTCAGGTTGTATGGGTTAAATTGTATAATTTGATTGTATATCTATCATTACTCAAAGAAGAATGTGCTGTAATATTTAAACCCAGGAAATAAACAGGCAAAAGCTGCTACTTCAATCTAAATAAAGCTACGAGACCATAGCATTCACTGTGACATAATTAATCCATCAAAATTTTCAATTTTTCTGTGAACAAATACCATTCGCTGGAAAGGTAAAATGTCAATTTCATGATGTTAATACCATATAAGAATAAATTATTGATTTCATTAATGTTAGGACTATGAAAAGAATAGTTAATAATGATTTCCAGTCAGGTAATTACTCTTAAAACAAATTAAACCTAGATGGTTCAGCAGCATCTTAATAAATTAAACATGGTAATACTAGTCAAACAAGAAGCAGATAGCCAAAATGAGTCTACACCAATAATTGCAAGAAATGTAAATCTAAGGGGATAGTATAGCTCCTTGTTGTGCATAATAAACAATACATATAATACCACCAACCTTTTTATCTAACTTCTCGGAGATAATAACATGTTTGAGATGCGCATCCTTCCTCTTTTTAAGAGCTTCTTCCCTCTTCCTCTTTGCATTTTCATGCTCATCTAGCATCCAAGAAGGTGTGCCTTTCTTTTTCTGTACGTGGGTCCATTGTCCCCAACCAGGGAGTAACTGAGGTTTTTCAGGAAGAGGATTTTCCTCATTCAGGATATCTTCTTTGTCCTTCTCAAAATCTTCCTCCACATCATCGCCAGCAAAAGCAAGACGAATAAGCTCTTCTTGAGAAGGAAGTTTATACGATGCTTTAGGTTCAGAAGAAAGCATCCCATCCACCATTTGCCCTTCACTATCAGTATCACTCTCCTCATTTACTTCCTTCACAGTTTCCTGGACCGTATTAGGATAAAAGTAAGGGGAGCTAATCACATCAAAAGTACAGCAAAGCAAACAATTGGAAGTAATAAATACCTCCAATTCCTGACCATCCAATACAGGTTTAGAAACCTTTTTAGACTTCTTGATATTGGTGTCCATTGCTTTTCCGCTTTTAATCTGCTCATTAACCAAACAGTGATTAGCATGAGTATTTCTGATTCTTTAGTGTGCATGAAAGTAAAGAAAACTATTGAAGGCAAACAAAACCTTTTTCCATGTGCCTGATGCAAAAATTGAAACATCATATGATGTCTTTGGACCTGGATCTTTAACAACTTCATCAAAGCTCTGCAAAACCACAAAAATATTATTCCTCATGCTTAGGGAGCAGCAGAGGAAATACTCCACAAAGAAGTTGGATGCAAATAAGAAATCTCACAACCTTAAACACAGAATCTTGATGAATATCAGCATCTTCATGAAGTAAGACTGAATCAGTTTTTACGTCCTTCTGCAAATCGTTTTTCATTCCGTTACCAACATCTACATTTTCTTTGGCTTCCAGGTCGTCTTCGCTATCGCTATTACCATAATAGTTATCTGCTTTGATCTCATTACGTGGTTCTGGAACCTCCATTTTAGCAGCACCAAAGACCCTTCTACCACTTGCAATACCTCCTTTTGAATTGTCTTCCTGACCTGTTCCCTCCAACTCTTTCAATGATGAATCATACTCTTGAAGAGCAAGCTTGGCTTCTTCAATAGCTTCATCCTTCCTTTTTCTCAAGCCTCGGACCTACAAAAGAGCAAATTGTACAGGGCAAGTTAAATCTAAATAGACACAATAACAGGTGAATGAGTTTACACAGTTAATAGAAATGGAAAGATTACCATGAAAGGTAAAGAAAGCACTCCAGAGCTGGGCACTTCATCTTCATCTTCTAGTACTTGGAGCGTCTTCTCCTTCGCTTTTGCAAGCAACTTGGATGTCCCATCCTCATCTGAACCAGTAGAGTTTCTATCCACATCATCCTCATCACTACTATCATCACTGCCACTGCTGCTGCTACTATCCTTCATAGTGTTCATTTTTCTAGTCAAAAGAGCATGTTGGTGGAGTTGTTCAGCAATTGCTGCCCGAGTAACTTCATCTTGTGCATTCAAACCACGCTTTAAAATGCGCTTAGCCCACTTTGAACTGTTCTTGTGCTTTAAAGTCATACGTTCCTGCATTACATACAATAAAGAATTAAGATATGGAAAAGTTCCCATCATCCAAAGGAGAACTATTAAGTGAAGAGGACATTTATAAAACTCAGTGGAGATTATCAATCACCTCTGCCCGTTTGAATTCTTGCTTCCTTGCTTCCTCCTTCATTGCTTCTGGATCCATCAGAACTTCGGCAGATGCTCCTTTTAGTCTATCTTTCTTCAATAAACGATGATATGTTTTTGACTTAATCTTTTTGATACGTTTTCTCTTCATCTCATGACGAAAAAGAAGGCTGCGCATTTTAGCTGTATGATTTCGGTCCTCCAAATAATCTTCAACAGAAATCTGTCAATCATTATCAAAAACAGCATGCACTCAGAAAATTGTATAATTCAAAAAATTAAGCTTTAATTTTGTTTCATAACATGCATCAGAAATCCATGAAGTTGTTTAAGAGAGAGAGAGAGAGAGAGAGAGAACACAGAAACCCAGATAGTTGAATGATCAAAACAATATCTACTGGAAACTTAGTGAACTAACAGTACCAAGAAGAATCATAAACTCCAGAATGCAAACAACTAAATCATAAAAGCAAGTCAATATAAAAAGACTTAAATTTTAAGGTTTAGACTAATCATGACTGATCTTATTAAATCATATCATCATATTCAGATCTCCAGTCAAGTATATATATTCTGACACGTCTGCCTCTTTATAAGCACCAATTGGAAGCATTAGAATAGCAATTCTAAGATGTGAAATCGTTAAATAGGAATAATTCCATAGCAACAGTATCTTTTCATCAAGTTCTGAATAAATACTGAATTTAGTGAACAATGCATACAACCTATACATACCTTGTTCAATTCAAGAAGCTTAGAACCATCTTCTTTATGTGCTTCTGCAACCTTATCATCATTGACTAATGATGCCATTTTCTTCTCAAACTCACTTCTAGGTTCAAATCCAGAAGCTATAGCCCCTACAGTTGAAAACCCCAAATTCGTATCTTCATCAAAAATAATAGTAGGTGCCTCCCTATTCATCTTGACTAAAGGTTCCCACTTAGTAATGTCTTTCTTTGATTGTTCATACACTGCTTTCCTGTCCAACTTTTCTTGTTCTACCTTCGGAAGCGGAGCTTGAATAGATGCAGACTTTTTATCCATCTGATGCATTCTCTTTCTAAGTTTACTATAGCCAGCTTTTCCTTGAAGAGGTTCTAGAAGATCTTCAATGGTAATCTGACCATTGCCATCTAAAACATCACGACTCGGATTAAATTCAGACTCTGGATAAATTTCAGATATAACTACATTCTTCTTCTTCTTCTTGTTGCCTGGAAAAAATATTACCATGATGTCAGTCATATTACTAAAACCAGTAGATAAATGTCTCCTAATCATTCCAATAATAACTCCCAAATGTCTAGTTAGAGCAGTTCTCATCTAGAATAACTATATCAACAAATTTTGAGACTACTAATACATATTGGATCTCTGCAACCAGAAGGTTTAGTAACTATGCTAAAATACAGCAATCTGATTCGTGAATTCAAAAACAAAAGTGATAAAAACCTATAACTTTCCTCTGCTAACTGAAAACAAATCTGGGAAATGGACTTTTCATGAAGTCTCTAAATTGCATTTATGCTAAGTGTTGAGATGGCCATCATGATTACGCATATGACTAGGGCAAAAGTCCTCTATGTATAACATCAGCAATTATATTAAAGAGAAACAAAGGGAAATATAATGATTAAAAAAACTCAAAAGAAAATTTCACACATTTAAATCGTCAAATCCTTAAAATCAAATGACTCCATGTCCTGGACTTATCCATACCTTTGAAAACCTCACTTGGCATTCCAGTAATCCCTTGCAACATCCTCAAGTGTCTTTCATCATCTTCATCCTCAACCTCATCACCAAGCCGTTTTAAACTTCTCCTACCACCACGGATAATCTCATTATTATTAACCCCATCTTCACTACCATCAAAGTCATTCTCATCATCATCATCATCATCATCTGATAGCACATTCTCATCCTGCAAAATTTAAACCAAAATAATAATAATAATAATAACCACAACAACAACTGTTATATGTTTGAAAAACGAACTGAAACAGCCATATATCAACAAATAGTACTCTACAAATTATAGCAAGAGCAAGACTATGAGGTGCAATCATGCTCAATTTAGACTAATGAACTGAAACAGCCATATATCAATAAATGGTACCCAGCAATTCATAGCAAGAGCAAGACTATGAGGTGCAAATATGCTCAATTTAGACTAATGAGCCTGAGACTACTAATATATTGCTTGGATCATCACAATTAACTACTTCTTTACATAAAATTAAATATACTCATGCCGAAAAAAATCATCACTGTTTTATTGTATTTTGGTTCCTAACCTCTTGTCGTATGCTTAACACATACTAGCTTCAAATTCAAGTTTACTTAGCTTGGACTACTTATCCACAAAAACTTCTTGAATCCAAGTTTCACCTAACTGCTGAATTCAAAGCCTAACATCAAGCATTTCAAACCTCCGAAACTGGAAATTCAGCCAAGTTTTTCATATTGTATTGAAATTCATCTTTAACTGACAACAAACCTCAAACTTCTCAGGCAGCTCGTACTCGTAGTTCTCCACAGGATCAAACCGGCGGTTCTTCCTCGACTCTTCTTGAGGCAGTGGTTCCTCGTACTCGTAAAAATCATTGCCTTCATCGGAATTTATTTCTTCGTCTTCGTTATCGCTGTTGTTCAACGAGCCTGTATCGTTCATGCGATCGAGTTCTTTGCGCAGCGAAGCTGGCAAGCGCGGACCGCTCCCCCTCCTCTTGTCGCCGCCGTGTTTCTTGCTCTTGTGCTGCTTCTGCTTCTTGTGAGCACTGGTTCTCTGATTAGTTGTCTCGGCGGTCTTTCTTTTCTTCTCAGCCATGGCTGTCGATGATGGCATTGGCGGCTAGAGAGGGAGGTAACCTATAACTTGTTTTTATTTCTCTTTTTTATTTTAAATTTAATTAGATAAAATATTTTTCTGGTGGGTCGGGTTGGCTCAATCCACAACCCAACCTACTCTACCCAACCTATGAACTGGGATGGACTTTCCCCAATGTTGGGCCTGGAAAGTAGACCCAATTAACTTCTCCCTTTGAGCCCCAATGTGGTTTTACGTGGTCTCCTCTAACAATTAACACTAACCTATTTGGGTTTCACTTGTTATTGTCATAGACCATGTGTTGTGTTAAGTTATTCTATTCAACTTCTATTTTTAAACTCTTCATCCCCCACTTCTAATTTCACTCGTAAAAATTTTAAATCCCTATTTCTTTTTCATTTAACCTCACTTGATTCCCAAATTACCATTTTATTATATAAGTTAGATTTTCACACTATCTCAGTTCTCAAAGCCACCAACAAATGGCTTGCTTCACATTCACATGAGTGTCTTTAAAAGCTTTATGGAATTTCTACACCTCAACGAATGGATCGTTTTTATATATAGCCATAAATCAAACCATATATGGATAATGGTGAGCAAGCAAACTGCGAGCAGACATGATCGCCTAAAAGGCCCTCAACTCTGGGCTTTTTATAGCATCTACCAGATTTTATCCCAACAACGTGACTACTTTTGTGGCCTGGGCATGCTTGAAGATGAAATTGCTGAAAATCTGTGTTTCCAGTGCAGCCATACAAGGTGAATTTGGGTTGAGCTCTGTTCTAAATGTGGATATGATCAGCCTGCAACCAACTGTCATGATGTTTGCCAATGGATTAAAAAAAATGTAAAAATTAAGAATAATAATACTTCAATTATTTGGTTGTCTAGAAACATATGGAGATTCAAATCCCATGTACTCATAAAGTCTTTCAATAAATTTTTTTCACGTGTATTTTCAGAAGAGATTTTTGCACTCTCTTGAATATATTATTGTTTGGCTTGCAAGACCTAAGAATTATTAGTACTCCATGTGCCAATAAGATAATTATTTTTCAAACTATTGTATCTCAAAATAACTTCTTTGATTATGAAACTTGATAAAAGGTAGGAGATGGTTTAGAAAACGATATTAATTAAGATGATAGATGATGAATTGTTATTTCAAGTCCCAAAATATTATCTTAATATACATTAAAAATCGATGATTGAAAGATCAAATATAGGCTTTTCAAGTTCAAGCAGCTAAAAGTTAGGGTGTGTGTGTGTATAATGTAATTAAAATTTATTTAACCTATTTAGTAATTTCATTCTAGGATAAAATAATAAAAAATCTAAAAAAAAATGGGGATGAGGAGTTAGAAAATTGGGATTGAATAGAACTACTCTGATGTATTACATATGATCAAAGAGCATTATTATTTAAGCCTCCTTAAAACTCTATCTAAGCCCCACTTTTCATAAAGAGTAATGCTACTCATACAAACTACTTATACAAACTCAAACATACAAACTGATGTGAAAAATCTGTATTAATAATAAATGTCATTAATTAACGTGGATGATGTGACGATCATATAGGAATGCCACGTCAGTTTGTATGTGTGAGTTTGTATAAGTAGTTTGTATGAGTAGCATTACTCTTTCATAAAATTTGTTAAAAAGGTATATTTGATGGAAGCTAACCTTTTCTCTTTCTTCTTAATTTAAACTTTTAATTTGTTGGATAAACATATTCCAACTCTATAATGAAATTTTTATAAAGAATTGGAAAGAATTGAAAAATAAATTTCATTATAATTAATTCTTTTTCAAGTAATAAACTTTGTAACAAAATCTATCACAAATTCATCAATGGATAGCCGTTGACTGATCAACCAAATGAGAGGGTTTGTAGGCAATAGCAACAAGGTAAACAAAACAACTCGCCGTGGATTGCGGGCTTGCTCGCGGACTCCGCTCTTGACTATTCAGGGGGCTGTCCCTCCATGCTTGCTTCACTGGACTTTCATATTATCGAAGGTATCACCTTCCCAGGTAGTAGGGGTGCTAAAATGGGATCTCGAAATGAAGGGGGCTCTCGGCAAGGTGCTGGGTGAATCTGCCAATTGATGAGTTTTCTGCAATACCAAATTCTATCAATGGAGTTTTTAGGTTTTAGGAGTTTTTGGTAATTTACATTTGATATATATTTTAAATTTAATAAAAATTAATAAAAGAGGCTTGACAGGCTCAAATTGCAACACTAATGATTAAATCATTGAGTAATTCCATTCAGTCGTTCGAACTCGTTAGCCTTTATTATAATTTCTTATTTTTGTTAGACACTTTTATCCCAAATACAATTCCTAAAGAGAAAATATTTAGAGTTTTTAATTATTTTTTTAATTTTTCATCTCCAAATTTGTGTCAAACTCTTGGTTGGACTATGATGGTAAGACACCAAGCCATTTAAAAGTTTAGCGCGGAACACGAGCACGAAAGTGAGAAACCACGAAAAATAAAAACAAAAATCGTGCGAGTTGCTTTGCAGGCTTACGTGCTTTTGGTGATTGTTTTCTACTCCAACTCCAAATCATTGGCAACCAGCAAAAGGAAATATGAGAAGAAATTAAAGACCAAAAAATACTAACGGGATGTAACTATGTTCAAAGAATAATGCTAAAATGAATAATATTCAAGAGTTCTTATAGATTTAAAAAATTGATTGTGAAACTAAATAATACTGAACTACTTGTTTAAAAACTAATTATCAAGGCTGACGATGAAAAGTTGAATTAAAAGTGAATAATAGTACTTTAAGAATTAAATGAGGTTTAATAAGAAAATAATATTAAATTATAATTTTTAATGTGGTAAATTTAGATATGGAGTTTCAAGAGTTAAAAACTAGCGGCTGATTATAACTATTCTAAATCTTTCCTATACGGGTTGAATGTACAATTATCTAGTCATGAAACATATGTAACACGTACATGCAGATATGGTTACATGTATATATGAAAGTCACTCTCATTATATAGATTTTATTATTTACGAGTGATTAAGATTTATTATATTTCCTCTTATTTGATATAATTTTGAAAGGATATATATGTCAATAATATATGTCGTTATATCCATTTGTTAGTATAAAAATTTGTATAGACAATCAGCTTTTGTTATCATATGCGATAAATAGTGACAAAATCCTGCTTAGCAGTTGTACTCCATGTTCTGCATGAAAAACAAACTTGTTCATGATCAATTTATCAATTTCAGCCATAAACGGAGCCAAGAAGGGACAAGCAGGGGCAATTGCCCCTCCTTGATTTGAAAATTTTTTTGGAAATGAAATTTTTTTAAAATATATTTTTTATTTTGCCCCTCCTTTATTTTAAAATTACAAATTTAATTAAATTTGATTTATTTTTTATTGTTTTCTTCTTCCTTATCTGTGTACTCAGTAAATTTAAAACCATATTTCATGTTTTGTGGTCCTATCTATTTACATAAAATAAGAGATTATGTCTTCTTTTTCATCTATTTATATAAAATAAGAAATTATTTCTTCTTATTTTTTTTTCACTTCACTCGACACTTTTACCAAATCAAAACCTATCTATCTTGTTTGTTTCATCTATTTACATAAAAAGAATTAAAAGTTAGTATATGCAGAGTTAAAAATCTTCTTCTTATCCTTTATTTATTGGTTTTTATATATTAAGCAAATGTACTCTAATTTAATATTATTGAAGATCATTTTTTTTTATTCTTCATCTTGGTTTGTAATTTGTGGCCATTTGTTTATTGTCATTATATTATCTATGAAAATGAGACAATTATTTATGTAATTGCTTTATTCTTTTGTCCAATGACTTATTAGTTATTGTCATTGTTAGTGTATTATAATTTCTATTTATACAATCTTTTTATTTCGTATATATGTATTTATAAATTTTTTAAACTGTGTTAATGGTTATGATTTTGAATATTTATATAACATAAATAAAATAAACATAGACGCTACATACTTCATCTATTATTCATTTACATCGTAAATTAAGTATTAATAAATTTAAATTTTTATTTAATTATTACTAGAGAGCTTAAAGTATTAATGCTAAGCCCATAACTATAAATTTAAACTTGAAAAAAAGTGGTAAACTTAACAATTATATTATTAATTATTTTTCTTTTCATCTGTTTTTTATTTAAAACTTAAAATTGATATAATAAACTTGAATTTGTATTGTTAAATAAAATATTATACATTTTCTCTAAATTTATAATTATATTTTATTTATATTAATTTATTTTTTATTTACTATTTATTTTGCCCCCTCTAGAAACAATTATCGGCTCTGTCTCCGATTTCGACAACTATCATATCGTCACCTTCAATATAATTGTTGTGATTATATCGTTATTTCTTGTCTTTATATCCCGTTACCCGTAGTTTCTCTCTTACACATTCCGAACCCATGAAGATAACTCTCTCCCGTTGCTTCTTTTCTCATGTATTTGCGATATTTCAAGAGCCCCTCAATCTATTCTCTATGCGATTAGTTAAGACACATTTTTTTATTGCTTTTAGCTTGGTCACTTTTGTGATGCAGAAGGGTATTACAGTAAGGTGATATAAACTTGGAATAAAAAAATAGGGTTGGAGAAACAGACTGCGGGGGCTATTCAGCAGTACACTTGATGTGAAATTTAAAATTACTTTTCAGATTTCACTATATCAATGCAGACTTTAACAGAGTTATGTTACAAATCCCCGTTGCAAGTTTAAGGTAAGAATCTTATTTAACGTTTTAACCCAACATAATCCGCCTAATTGTCCCAATCAAGCCACGCGATGACTACATATTTTGACTCCAAAATGACCATTATTCTCGTCTTGTCGTTGAAACACAACTTTGTTCTACAAAAGCAAAAAGTGATAGCAAAGAAAAGGGGAACCGGCCCTCTTCTCAAAAATCTCATCGGTAATTGTTTTTAAGTCCAGAAAGATTTTCAACACCCCACATGAACGAACAAACAAACAAACAAACAATACACCTTCCCAAAAGCACCGAAAACGACATAATTTTTTTGCTTCTCATTACTCCTACCATTTCATTCTACACTCTTCACAAAAACTTTCAGCTAAAATTACCACTTTTACAGTTTCACTATATCGCTTTTCAACTCTCGAACGTAGTGTGGACTTTCTCAGCTGCCCTTTTCTTTTACTTTCTTTTTCTACATTAAACTTTCTTAACGTGAGTTGTCAAAAGTCTGTTAAAGGCGAGCAACAGGAGCAGCAGCAGCACACCAGCTTGAGCCGGCAGGCGCTGCTGGCTAAGGCATAACAAAAAACCATGTACAAAAGTAAGTCAAAAAACTTTGAAAAACTTTCACTTCATCTCACTGCTGCAGCTGCTGCTTTGTTAATGTTGATGATGAAACATTACTCCCCATTGCAGGTGACCAGAAATCAGCCCCGTTGCTGTTCGCCACGTGTACGGTGCATGCCAGTGGGACCAGGCATAGTCCCCTGCTCTTCAAGTCCTTGCTTGTTTCCTCAGCGCCTCCGTTCTCTCCATCCTCCTGTCAATTATCACCAACACAGCAAAGAAAAGTAAAAAATAATAATAATTTGTTTCAGTGCCGACGGTTGACTATTGACCGTCAGAGTCACTATCATTTTGGTCAAATTTTCCACAAGATAACGAGTCTGAGAAGTTGATCAAACATGAAATCCATTGTGGTCCCCATTAGGTGAAATTGTGATGAGTGGAATCTCACGGTCCACAATAAGCGTGCACATTAAATGGGCAATTTGGCATTTAGGCTAGACATTAATGTGGGTGCATGTGGAGTAGCCAATACTCTATAAATGCCTGAAGGGAAGCAGTAAAAACAAAAACATAAACAAAAAATTGTAATGAAAAATAGTAGTCCGAATTATCGGAGCAAGAGGTGAGTAGTAGTTTGGTACTTACGGGTAGGTGATGTTGCAAGTACGGAGAGCACAGAACCTGAACCTGATCGTGCAGGAACCTGATATAACCCATCGCTTCATGCAGCACCGACGCTGTATCTGTCTGCATGATTATCAATTCCCAAACATCCAAAAACACCAATTCGATTAGTTTTATCAATTGCTTGAGACAAATTGTTAATTATGCAATAAACTTTGCTTGATAAAAGCAAAAACACTTCAATATGTATAAATTTCACCTTGCCAAAGGGTGAAACAAGTTGTTGCAATGCTGTGATTCGTTCTCCTAGCTTCTCCTTCCTCACCTATATAAGAAACCAGTGAGAATCAGTAAATGAAAGATTATTATTACATGTAAAAATCCGGAAAATGACTCGTGTGACCTTTGCATGGCCAGTTGATGAAGGGTTATTATCTGCTTTGGTCTTTTTACTTGTTCTCTGACTTGCCACCGGCGCTGTGGTTGGGAAGCTTGAGCATCGAACCGATTGCTGGGCAGACCCATTTCGCTTTTTCTACAGGAAAAAAAATCAAAACCCGATTAAACCCAGATATAAAAAATAAATAAAAAGCTTATCTTATGTATATAAACACAAAAACTTACATTAGTCTTGGAATGAGTAGTGTTGACACTGCTGTTATTCCCAGAAGAAGCTGAAGAGGAATCACTACAAGTGACACCAGATTTCTGAGTACTTCTAGCAGTAGTGGTGGTGGTCTCACCGTACACAACCACTTCACCATCTTGATGGTCACCAAAGCAAAGCATTCTAGGAGGCTTTTCATGGGCAGAAAACGTTGTAGAAGAATAACAAGAGTAATTGGTAAAGGTCTGGTCCATATCAAGGCTCAAAACGACATCATCTGAGAACAACAACTGAGAGAAACTGGTAGCAGTGTTGCCATGGTCCCCCTCAAATGATCCACCAGTATCCGCCATTAAAAGAGAGAGAACCCAGATGAAGAAAAGGCGAAGATGAAACAATCAAGAGGTGTTGTTCTTGAGATAAATTAATTGAAGAAGTGAAGTGAACAATGTGGCAGTGGATATGAAGAGAGTTATAGGAAATTAGGCAGTGAAGAGTTGTACATGTGTGTGATAGTAAACAGCAGCCGTTACAATAGAGGTGTACGGTTTTTTCAAGGCTTTTTGGCTTTGGTTTTCGGCTAGTTTCAGTCAAACCCACCTGGCCCGAGAAAACCGTGGTTTAGCTCTCCAACGCGCTGTTTCGTCCTTGTAACAGGTCTTTCCCTTTATGAGTCAACTATACCGGCTCACTGAGTGGCTTGTGAGTTCTACAAACGAGTTTTTATGAAGTAAAACTAAGAAGTAGAAAAAAATGAGACATGATTTTTTCCTAATCTTATCTGAGGCTTACAAGCTTTTAAGGAGATATGCTCTTGATTTTTAAGAGTTTCAATGCTCTGTTATTAGCCTAGCAGGGTTATAACTATTAATTAGATTGAACTTTAAGTGAGATGAAATTTATTTATCTTAATTTCTTAAAAGTTAGTTGAAGTATAAATATCTATAAAGTTTTATCTATTTCTTTTTATCAAATTCTTTTATGCAATGTTATCATACTCATAGAAAATACTTTATAAATTATTATAATTGATTTCTCTATAGAAAAGAAAATTGATTTTTTTTTAATCTTAACAAGAAAATTTCTCAAATTTTGTAACTTCTCACTTATCTTTCTTCAACTTTATCGCATTTTATTCAAAAAAATTTTTAACAGTGCCCAAAAAAAATAAACAGTTCTATTTATCTTGTTTGATCAGAGTCTGCAAAGCACAGAACAGATGCATCAGCGGTTGAAAATGGGTGATTATAAGGGACCCATCAGCCACGTGCGTGAGTAGAGAGTTGGTGGTTTCTTTGATTGTTGTGGTAGACCTAATGCAACTATGTAACTATATATGTCTACAAAATTGTAGGATGTCTTGGTTTTGTTATGTGATTTTATATTTTTGTTTTTAATTTAATTTTAGAAAATAATTAATTTTAAATTATTTTTAATTTTAAAAAATATATAATTAATATCAAATATAATTATATTAAAAAATATATAATAAAAAATTGGATTAAAAAACTTACACACCCACCCGTGGTTGTAAGTGACCCACAAAAGCAACCGAGAAAATCAAATGACTGACTGAGATTTGATAGCGGGCCCCAGGTCACCCGTGATCATATCTATAGAAGAAAATCAGAGGTGGATGACTAGTGATGGTGACGGACAGGCTACTATTGCTCATTTGCTCTGTGCATGATCTTATCTTGCGCATGAATTGGTACTGTACTATACCACTATTTGGTTCGATTACGACTAGCAGAGAAGAGAACTGACAACATGTAAATTTTGGTTTTATGTTAATGTACTTTCGTAACATTCATCTATCACATTCACGTCTCTCCTTGTTTTTTTTTTTTTTCAATCACGTAATAAAAAAAAAAGAAGAATGATAGTCTCGTTCTTTTACTCTCACGCTTTAACTTCTCATGTGAATATATATTTCTAAGCTTTAATCATTAATAACTGAATTTATTTAATCACATTGTAATGATTTCCTATCAAATTATGTTATATAAGATTACGAGTTATGTCATATAACTTTACAAGACTCACTTTTAGGTTATGGTTTTAATTAGAGTGCATTAGGAGTTTCGTGCATCCTTCAATTCCGAATTTTTTTAATCGTAAATTGCAAAACATTTTAGATTTTATCTTTAATTTTTTATTTTAAATATTGGATGCATTGAGTGTACTATAATTGAACCGTCAGAGTTACATATGCAATCTTTAAGATTTTCTCGAATTTAGTATGGAAAATCAATAAATTGTGAAATGAAACAATGAATCATATCATAGAGCAGCTGGAAAAGTAAATTTACCGCATCCCATAAAATGACATCGATTTCCAATGAGGAAAAAGGCAAGAGTGCTGAGCCAGGTGCCAAGGAACGCGCGGTGGCCACGAGGCAAATTTTATATAGAAAAGAAAGGACGCGTGGGGAAAACGAGCTCAACGAGTGAGTGGGGTGAAACTGGAACTTCAGAATTCAGACATTTCACATTTGCTTTCCTTCCTTCCGCATCGCATGTCGCGTATTCCGCCACCTCGCGTCGTTGCTCGTTGGCTCCGTTAACGTGCATGTTTCTTCGTTCACCGCCCTCTCCTATGCTCAACGGTAAATGGGAGCCGTTATCTTTTAATTTACAAAATTGCCACTATAGTTTGAGGAGGAAGTTCTCCTGTGATTGTACATAGAGGTGCACACGGGTTGGATCAGATCGAATTTTGTCTAACCCAATTCGACCCAATATACGATCAAGTTTGAAAATTTTGATCTGTAATCGAGTTTTTGAAGTATATAACCCGAGGAGTAACCCGAATGATCAGGTTGGGTTAGTTGGATCAGTCGTGGTCCAATTCATAAATTTTTAAAAGCTTATTTCATGTGATAAAATGGTCGGGTCGGGTCGGGTCGGATCTAGGGTTGGAACCGGGTCGGGGCGGGTACGGGGCGGCCGGTATCCAGCCCCGCCCCCTTGACCCTTTTTTTTGCCCCGCCCCGCCCCTTTGCCCCTTCGCGGGGCGGGGCGGGGCGGGGCAAAAAAAATTTTAGTAGATCCAGACCCGCCCCGCCCCGCCACTGTTTATATTTTTACAATCACACCCCTATAATCTTTATATTTTTCAACTTCATCCCTTGTAATATTTATATCTTTGCAAATAACGCCCTTATCAATTTCTAATCATACCATTTATAACTATGATTATTTTTCAACAATCATAAAAATAATAAATCTTCAAACTAAAATCAAAATAGTTGTATATTATCATTTGATTTTATTAGTAATAATGTTACATATTCCATTAGAAATAATGTTAAAAGTTTATTATTGCTTGTAAACTAGTTAATTGATAATTTTTAAATAGTTGATAATACAATTAAATAATTTTTTAATGACATGTTCATTTAATTTCAATTTAATAATAGTAATAATATGATTGGTATATACCAAATAATTAATATTATAAATATTTATGAAATACTAATAATTTAATTAACTAATTTAAATTACGATAAATCATATATTTAAAGTTATAATATTATTTTTATCATATTTCTATTTACATATTTAAAAAATAATATATTGATTATATTAAACATATATATTTTTAAAATAATATTTTTAATATTACAATAATTTAAATAGTACTTAGTAATCTATATCAAGATTGTATATGTTACACAAATTTAATTACTATAAAATATAAATATTTACTTACCATTTGATTTTATTAGTAATAATGTTACATGCTTTATTAGAAATAATGTTAAAAATGTATTATTCTTGTAAACTAGTTAATTAACACTTTTTCAATAGTATGTTAATTTAATTTCAATCTAATAATAGTAATAATATGATTTGTATATACTAATTAATTAACATTATATGTATTTATGAAACATTAATAATTAAAGTAATTAATTTATTTAAGAATTTACGATAAATCATATATTTAAGATTATAAGATTATTTTTATCCTATTTTTATTTACATATTTGGGAAATAATATATTGATTATATTAAAGATATATATTTTTAAAATGATCATGTTAATATTACAATAATTTAATTAGTACTTAGTAATCTATATCAAGATTGTATATATTATAAAATTTAATTATTATAAAATATAAATATTTAATTATCATTAATTGTCATTTAATTATATTAGTAATAATGTTACATACTTTATTAGAAATAATGTTAAAAGTGTATTATTGCTTATAAATTATTTAATTGACAATTTTTTAAATAGTTGATAATACAATTAAATAAATTTTTAGTAACATGTTGATTTAATTTCAATCTAATAATCGCAATAATATTATTGGCATATACCAAATAATTAACATTATATATTTATGAAACATTAATAATTTAATTAATTAATTTAAATTACAATAAATCATATATTTAAGGTTTTAAGATTTTTTTTATCATATTTCTATTTACATATTTAAAAAATAATATACTGATTATATTATAGATATATATTTTAAAAATAATCTTGTTAATATTGTAATAATTTAATTAGTACTTAATAATCTATATCAAGATTATATATATTATACAAATTCAATTATTATAAAATACAAATATTTTATTTTTTCATTATAATATGAAGAAATTGATGTTAATATACTAAAAGATATTAATTATTAATTAAAATGTCATTTTTATTAAAGTTATTTGCATTATTTGTAAAATTATTAAGAATTTATATATATGAAAAAGTTTAACAAATATAACCTAAAAAATTACATAACAGTCCTAAACTTTAAAAATTTTATAAATATACCCCTAATCTTGCGGGGCGGGGCGGGTCTACGGGTCCAAATGGCTAGACCCGGCCCCGGACCCGCCCCGGCCGGGGCAGAAATTTTCTGCCCCAGACCCGCCCCTATGAATGCTCCGGGGTGGGTCTTGACCCGCCCCGTTGGACCGGGTCCAACCGGGTCCGCGGTAGGTCCGGGGCAAATGCCCAACCCTAGTCAGATCGGGTATAAGATGCAAAATAAACCAATGATAATTTGACACGTGACAAATTTTATTTCCCTAAAAAGAAAAACCTCATCAGGTCGGGTTTTAGCAGGTCGGATGTATAAAATCTGATTTTAAACATGATTGCAAGAAACTCGATTTAAATAACTCGATTTCGGGTTTTTTAAAACAATAACCCGCCTTTAACCCGACCAATCCGATACAACCCGATTGGGTTGAGTCATGTCAGGTAATTTTGAACATCCCTAGTTGTACAATTGAAGGTAAAAGCTATTTGGGATTATGAAACAGTAATTAAGCTTGATGATTTGAATTTTAGTTATTAGATAACGTGGTTAAATCTAAATATCAACAATAAATGTATTTTTAACGTATTGTGAAATAATAATGTTATATTTATAAAGTATATATATATAATTTATATTTAAAGTTAATACAATATCAAATTAATAAAAGATTAATACTAATTATTAATATAATAAATATTAATGAGTCATATGATATTAAATTAACGGTATTATATTACTTTTATATATAAACTTTATATATAGATATTGTAAATATATTCTTACTCATTATTAAATATATTGCTAGAGAACATTAATCGGATTTATCTAATTATTTAATGTTAATCATGAACTACTTGTTTAAAACGCGAAGCTCGCTTAACAATAACAAGGTGATCCATAGCGACTAAGTGCCAAGTTGACGAGGCCAACTTGTTAGCTTAACATTATGTATTTCAACTCGTTTCGCAGCCTATTTGTAAATATATTTTTGTATCTTAAAATTAAATTAAACAAATATTTTTAAAAAAAAATTGAATTTTACTTAAACTAAAAGAAATTGCTTTCAACTTGCTGTTAATGCAGTGGACCGAAGCTGTTGCAATGCAAAAAGAGTCCATCGACCGGTCCTTTCTTTTTTGACTACTTGGTTAAACTAAAAAGAAAAATTGTAGAAAATTTAATAAAATCTCTTTTTATAACTATTAAGACACTCAAAAGTAAAGATTTTAAAATAAATCATTTATTTTTATTTTTAAATTTAGAATGTTAATAATACCTCTATTTGATTTTAAAAATTACGAGTTATTTTAAAATAGATTCTCTATTTGAATATATGATCTGATAAAGTCATCATTGAAATCCTGCTCCAGTACCATAAAGGCGAAAATAGTATGTCAATTACATGTGGAAAAGAAAATAATGCTTAAATTTCAATTGTGAAAATATTCTAAGATAGAGAACAAATCTTAAAATAAACTCTGCAATACTTGATCATGAACGCTCTTGCTTAATGGATATTAAATATATATGGGTAGAAAGCACTAAGCTTTTATTTTGATTCTTTAATTAAAAGGAAAAATACTTGCGTTTTGATTTTTGTCCTTATTTTATATACTTTTTGGACGGTGAGAAAAGGCAAAGATTTCCGGACCCTTACCACCAAAAACCTTGTATATTATAATCCCTACTTACCCGAGGTCCCGAACCATAAATGAAAAAATAAAAAACTTAAAATATGCAAGACATGCCCCTTACATCATACGTCTAACACGAAATTGAGACAAAAATACATCGTCTTACTGAATTCGATTTCAGAGTGAAACAGTTTAATCAAAGTTTTTATATTATCCACTAAATTGCTATTCTCGCACATATTATAATCACTACCTTATCCGTGCCACAGATTTTTTTTTTGTTATGGAAAAAAAAAAGCCTAAAGACAAATTTAGTCCAACCGGCACCTTAGAAATAGCTTAAAAATGAAATAACTTTAGATTATGATTCTCTCCTCGTCTTAGTTTTGCTTGAGCTTTTAAAGAGATGTTGACACATAAATTTTCATATGTATAAATAATTTAGATTTATTTTCACTGTCTTTCTTCGTTAATTCAATTTTCCTAACCATCAATCACATTTTTTAAAAAGTTAAAAAAAAGCTAAAGTTACGATTAGGATCCTGTCCAATAACTTTCAGTTTCTTCCACATGACAATCTATTCACAAGTTTTACCTCAGCAGTACCAAATATAAAGATAAACAATAGTAAGCCAAAATATGAACCACAAATAAAAGCCAAAGAATAGACTACCAACGTCAAAAACTGGACCCTTTAGTCTGCCATTCCAAAGAAGCTTGATTTCATGAAAAGGTTTTAATGGGGATGCTTTGTATGAGTCTAATCTAATTAACAAGGAAAACTTTATCAAACAATTATTCGGTCAAGATACTCTACATTTTGAACTTTATTGAACAATTTCCGTATATGCATTTTGAAATTTCCGGTCTTACAGAGTATTAGCACTAAAAATCACTAAAAATCAGACTAGTTTAATGCCAAAACTTCAGTCAGGAGAAGCAGAAAAGGAGTCAAAATCCATCATAAATTAAATCAATCTCTTGAAATCGAAGTGCGCTTAAGCATATGCACTGCACAAATCTTCAAAGCAACTAAACCAGAAAATTCAAACATAGCATTGATAGTGTAAAAAGACTTCACAGAAAGGAAGCCTTTGGTTAGGGGGTTTACTTTTATGGGAATACGATTCAAATTACTGAGAAAGTGATTATGGGAATCTGATATCTGAGAAACTAATATTATTGTATTTGGTTGCTAATAAGAATCTTTTATTTGATTATTACGAAAATCAAATAACTGTGTTTGGATATACACAGGAACATGAAAGTATTAATTTTATTTATAATATGTTAATAAATTTTATAATTAATTTTTTTTAATATTTCAAAAAAATTTATTTTATTTTTATATTATAATATGAAATAAAATAATTTAACATAGAGTTATTTTTAATTTTTTTAATGTGCTAATTTTGAAAATTTTTACATTTATTATATATATGTTGATATAAATGTTATGCTATTAAAAAGGAAAACAAATTTATTTTTTCCTCATTTCTTGCCTTCGAAACGGTTTCAAGCAAACCCATTTTTCCCCCTTTTCTTCTTTTCTTCTTCTTCATCGTCAATTTTCTCATCCCTGCCTTGTCACTCCATCGCCCGCAACAGCCAGCCCTCAATGTCGCCGCCTCGTCGCTGCCATCACCGACCAACAGCAGCCCTTCATCATCGGCATCTTGTCATCGCCACTCACAGTCGGCCCTCGTCGCTGCCATCACCCACGGTAGTAGCAGCCGAGCACCATCAACCATAGCCAACACCACCATCACCCACAACCACCACCACCATAAATCGTTGCTGCATAATACACCACCACCACATTCTATCGCCACCCATAGCTGCTACGACGACCCACGACCATTCCGTTCTCTCAATTTTTTTTTTAATTTATGTTTTATTATTTGATTTTTTATGGTTTTGAATTTGTGATTTTGGTTTAGTGAGTTGAAAAGGGATTTTGTGAGAGAAGGTGATAAGTGTCTATTTATATATCATTTTCATATTAATTCGTCCATGTTTCTTTGCTATATTCCTTGGTATTTTTATGTTTTTGTGTGGTTTTGATGTTTGTAGGAGTTTTGGAGCAACTTGCACAAAAATGGAGTAAAACCCTTCATTTTCACCTCTGCTAGTCAACCATCTTCTCGGATTTAATTGTATTGATGTACAATGAACCCGATGACATATTATATACCGTTGGAAAGCTCTCGAAGTCTATTTTCTGGAGAAATTTACGGTTTATAAATCCATTCAGTGTACAAAAAGTTGTAATCAAAACAGTGTGAGAAGTATAGAAATGTAATTCCACAAATCACTGTAGCATGTATAATACGGGACACTGTAGCAGGTTACTGTAGCAAAGTATTTAAACTCATTTTAAGGTTTTATTTTCATAACTTGAAGAGGGGAGAACGTGGTGGAGGCTGAAGCTCTGGAATTCTTTCATCTCTTGGAGTTCTTGAAGTAGAAAGGAAGCTTGGAAAGAGGAAGAACTACAATCCAAAGAGAATTACATCAAATTTGCTAAGTTTTTCCCTTCCCTTTCAGTTTCTGGAATGTCTCCATGTTGTATTGTATTTACCACGTTCTTAAACATGTGTAACTGAATCTGAATTGGTTGAGGGTGATTTCAAAGCCCCTGATATGGTTTTTGTGAGTTGATTGTGCAAGAAGTTGTTATCCAATTCTCTAATTGAAGTTGCTTGTATTTTCCCATATCTAATGCTTATGATTACTTGCTGATTGTATTTGGAATGGCCATTTGAATATAATCTGGTTGTTGTCTATTGCTAGACTAGAAATCTTGATCCGTAATTGTCTTGAATTTCTAAACCTTAGTAGCAAAATTGTGATCAGAGATTGCAATTGGAGAATACAACCTAAGTTAAATAATCCGAGCTTGTGTGTTTATTGCTTAGATCAATCTGTCTTTCTTTTCATAATGCATCCATTAATTAAATTTAGAGAGCTTGTTCTAGGTTGTTTAATGGATAGAGATTAAGTAAAGAGCCTATTTTATTTAACAACAAAGTAAGGAAAGATTGGGATAACAGAGCTTGTTGTTATCTACGGTTGATAATTTCAATGGTGTTATTTGATGACAATTCTATGATTAATTCGCAAATCCATATCTTGTGGTAGAGAAGGATCCCTTACCCAGATTTCCCTCATTGATCTTTTATTCAAATTAACTTCTGTTTTGTTATTCTTAATTTGCGTTCTTATTTCATTTAGTTAATCATTCAACAAACCCCCCCATTTAGTTAATTGTGGTTGGAAAATAACAAATTCAGTTAGAATCAATCCTCGTGGGAACGATATCTTACTCATCACTTTATTACTTGTGCGACTAGTATACTTGCTAGTTTCGAACGCATCAAGTTTTTGGCGCCGTTGCCGGGGATTGATTTTCTAATCGATTTGTTATTTTGTTTTCATTGTTTATTCATATTTTCTTTGTTTTTCTTTTCTGATTGTTTGTGTTTAGACAACATGGCAGTAAACTTCTATCAATTCAGTAGCGGATTTGAGCCACAAGTACCATGGAGAGTAAATTAGGTAAGAATTCCGAACATTGAACAACAACTTTCTGAGCTAACCTCTCTTGTGGAAAACATGGCTGTAGGAGATATACAAAAATCTCATAAATGTGGGATATATTCTACGATGGAGCATCCAATCGACATATATCCAACTTTACAAGAAGAATATATGGAACAAGCCAATGCCATGGGTGGATTTCCAGGACAAACGAGGCAATGGTATGATCCTTTCACTATCACTTACAATGCTGGATGGGAAGATCAACATAATTTCAGTTACTGGAATCATCAACCAATCACTCCAAATGTGATACCAAATCGGCCACAAGGTTTCAATCAACCTAGAGTGCAGCAACCTTTTCAAATGCAACCACCACCAATGCCACATCCAGCACCGCACCCAGCTTCACAAAACTCAGGTATGTCTCTCCAGGACATTGTTAATGCACTTGCCACTAACACAATGCAATTCCAGCAGGAAACTGGGGCAAGTATCCAAAACCTGGCAAATCAAATGGGACAATTGGCCCCTAGCATGAGCAAATTCGAGGGCCAAGGCTCAGAAGAATTATCTTGTCAAACGATGATCAATCCAGGAGAGAATTCTTGTGCGATAACTTTACAAAATGAAGAGCAATTAGATGTCCTGCCAAAGAAATCACAAACTGATGAAGGAGATGACACCACTTCCACCATGAACAAAACACTGACTTCTCAGGTAAATCCTATAACTCCCATTTCTTCATATGTTTCTCCTCCACCATTTCCTAGTAGATTTGCACAATCGAAGGAGAAACAAGAACAAGAAATCCTGGAAACTTCTCACAAAATCGAGGTAAATATACCACTTCTGGATGCTATTGAGCTAGTACCTTGTTGTACAAAATTTCTCAAGGAGTTATGCACCAACAAGAGAAAGTTGAAGGGAAATGAGAAAGTAAGTATGGGGGAAAATGTTTCAGTTGTATTGCAAAGAAAAATTCCTCCGAAATGCAAAGATCCAGGTACGTTCACCATTCCATACACCATTGGTAAAACCAAGTTTAAAAGAGCTATGTTAGATTTAGGAGCATCTATTAATGTCATGCCATTTATTTATGCTTCTTTAAATCTTGGACCTTTTGCGAAAACTGGTATTACCATTCAACTTGCTGATCGTTCTAATGCATATCCGAAGGGAGTTGTGGAAGATGTGCTTGTGCAGGTGAATCAATTGGTTTTCCCATCAAACTTCTATGTTCTTGAAATGGAGGATGAGACATCTCCTAATCTAACACCAATTCTTTTGGGGAGACCATTCTTGAAAACTGCTCGAACTAAGATTGATGTTAATGATGGCACTCTCACCATGGAATTCGATGGCGAGGTGATTCGTTTCAATATTTTTTAGGCAATGAGGTACTCTAATGACTTACATTCTGTTTTTGCAGTTGATGTTATTGATTATTTACCACAACAATGTTTTGAGTTAACTCGCAAGAATGGAGTGGATGTTGCTATTAGTGAACACATAAGGATAGAAAGTTTCAAAGAACCAAGAAAGCTGATACAAGTGTCTAAAGAAGTGGAGGAAGCTGTGACAAGCTTGGATGAGACTAGAGCTATCACCACAAATAGGTATGATATTTCGTACATTGAATTGCCTTTATCTAATGAGAAACTTCTTCCTTTTGTGATGAAAGCCAATACCTTGGAGCTTAAGTCACTTCCAGATCATTTGAATCATGGATTCTTGTGTGAGAATGATACTTTGCGAGTTACAATGGAAATGGGCCTTGCACGAATACAAGAAGATAAACTCGTCCGAATACTTACAGATCACAAAATAGCTATTGAGTGGACAATTGTTGAAATCCAAGGCCCATCCATATGCATTGACCGTATCTTGTTAGAAGAGGGATCCAAGCCCATTAGAGAAGCACAACAGAAATTGGATCCTCCCATGATGGAACCAACGTCGGGCTGAGGACGTTAAACCAAGCGCTTATTGGGAGGCAACCCAATGTTTTTGAAAAATAAAAAAAAGAATAAAAGAAAAATAAAATGAGGTAATAATGATCGATTTTTGTGTCTCAAGAAGATTCCTTTCGTAGGCTATCAAATTGATCAGGTTTTATCTCTCTTTGCCATCTGTCTCATTTGTTTTTATATTTTTTACTTGTTTTTAACTTTTGTTTGCTATTGTGTTGTTATCTCTTTTATGTGTCTTTAGTTTCGTTTCTGCTCTTTTCTTTTCCTTTCTTTTGTTCAATTTGATTACTCTGTGCTTTGAGCTCATTTGTGCAGCATCTTGTGGGAAACATCCAACGTAGTAAACCATTGCCCGAGTTTTGAAACGTGCATATCTGGGAGAAGAACAAACTCAATCGCATTATCGGTATATCTCTCCTTTTCTTCTCTTCAATGGATGCTGATATCTTTCTATCGAACCTTCGTAAATATTTCCCTTCACTTCCCCAAAATGCTGTGTTTAAAATTTATAAAGTACGGATGACTAGACTTTGGGCGTTGATGCTCCTAAATGTGCCTGCTGATAACCGATGGCTTATCGAAGCCAAGGTGAGATTGTCCGGTGAGCCGGACATTAATCTCGCAAAATACATGCCTGGTCTAGGGAAGAGCTACTACGCCAAGAGGCGAAGAGCGAAAAGGTTACAAGTATGTTATAAATGTGCTAGATGGAATTGTAACCAGACTTGTCGTTCATTAGGTTTTGCGTCCAGGAATAGAGAAGAAAACTTTCATTTATTAAGACGAGTCGGGCTTGATAAGTACTGAAGTCCTCATGTAATGTTTTGTTAGACTCACAGTTACATCTGTGGACTTGTTCAGCGTGAATTGCTTAATCTATGGAAACAATTTCATGATGAATTGCAGTGTTATAGTCTAGGGAATCTGACTAAAAACGACCCTGTTTGCCAGTTATAAGAAAACTGGATGGGAAGCAAATCCCCGACTCATAGAAGGCGTTTCAGCCGTTACTGGACGTAAAACCAGAGGAAGATGTGAGCCACAATCACAACTACTTGTATATTTGAATGTGTGTTGTCGTTGTCAAATTTCTTTTTTCTTGTTTTGTTTGATCTGATTACCAATGTTGTTTTTGTATTATTGTTGTTTGTTGATTTTGTTTGTTTTAATTTCAAGTTTTCTTTTTGACAAACCATATGACTACCTTATGGCATAAGTACACGTGGGAGACAAGTGTGGAGGTTTTGTCAACCTCCACCGAAAGTGTATCTCCATTTTTTTTGCTTCACGTGGGAGACAAGTGTGGGGGTTTTGTCAACCCCCGCCGAAAGTGTATCTCCATTTTCCATGCTTCACGTGGGAGACAAGTTTGTAGGTTTTGTCAAACCTCGCCGAAAGCATATCTCATTTTTTCAAATCTTGGGGCGATAAATCTGCATCGAGCAACCCCCACCGAAAGTGTGTCCCCATGTGTCAAAATTTGAGAGTTTTTATGGGTGTATATATACATTCTGCATATTTTCATATGTCATTCCATAACCTGTCTTGCAATTGAAAAGCATAATATCTAACGTGTCTTACACAAGATTAGAGCACTTGTAGAAATGGAGAAAAAACCAATTCGGCGATTCCGCAATATATGCGTATTTTGCGGATCGCAATTTGGTAAAGATGGAGAGTTTACCACAGCAGCTCTTGATCTTGGTAGGACATTAGCTGCGAGGGGTATTAATTTGATTTATGGAGGGGGTAGTCCTGGGTTAATGGGGTGTGTGTCGACAGCTGCATCCCTAGGAGGGAGCAAAGTTCTCGGCATTATCCCTAAACCATTAGCTGTACTAGATATCGTAGGCAACACAATCGGGGAAGAGTTACAGGTCTCTAGTATGCATGAGCGTATTGCACATATGGTTGTTAAGTCCGATGCATTTATAGCTTTACCCGGTGGTTATGACACATTAGAGGAGATATTTCAAATCACCTCTTGGGCACAGCTAAACATCCATCGGAAACCCATTGGTTTGTTAAATGTCAATAATTTTTTTGATGGTTTGTTGTCTTTTCTTGATCAAGCTGTAGAAAAAATTTTTATCTCGCCATCAGCGAGGCAAATCCTTGTTACAGCTTCAACGGCAGGGGAGTTAATTGACAAACTACAAGAATTCGTCTATTCGCCTGATACAACAACAGCTCAGATTGATTGGTTTGGAGAAGGCAATAAGAGGCGTAAACTGGATTTAACACTCCATCTGTAATCTCTATTTGCTGGTTTGCTTCGTTTTTGTTTGCTTTCTTTTTATTGTGTTTATTTGAAGTTTTTCATGTTATTTATTTTGAGATTTTTCAGGTTGTTTCTTTCATCCCAGGTAATATTTTCTAATCTCGGTTTTTAGAGTAGTGGCTTAAAAAGTTCAATTCCTCTTGAAACGCATTTTGGATCTCTTCAATCCATAATGGCTGAATAAGGAGGCTAACTTCTAAACTTTTTTAGACCCATTCTAGCTGACTTGTTTTTGCTTGCTGGCTTGTTGGACTTTGTTATTTTATGAGTAAGTTTAGTTTTGTGTAATTTAGAGTTGTTGTGTGTTTTTGTCTTTATCAGTTTCGATTCAAAAAAAAACATTGTGGAAAAACCTGAGAATGGCAGAATATGGGGTTTCCTTAACTCTTGAAACGCATTCTCTCCAAATAAATCTGTAGTTTGTTTATTTCATGTTGTTTTGAAGTGTCTTGTTTCTCGTTTTGTTCTTTCATAATAAAGGTATATAGGCTGAAAACCATAAGTCTGCGGGCTACTGGTCCTAAGGATTGTTGAAATATACAATCTTGACTCAGGTGTAACAACGCCACGTACCTCTTTTCTTGCATTTTGTGTGTCGATGATAAGATAATGATTGAATTAAGAATAACTATTGGAAAATGATAAATGATGCATGGATCTGTGTGCTTGAAATGTTTATTGGTTTTCGCTTTGCTTTTGATTCCTTGCACAACATTGAGCACTGAGCTATTATCACTGAGTTATTTTGTTCACTTAGAGAAAGTTTATGTAATTTAAATGTTTCTTCAGATTTCAATGAATTCTAGAACTTGTTTGATGGTCACTCGAGGCGAAATCCTAGACTGTGCAACATTGGGGAAATGATTTAGGCCATCTTTGGACCTTTTGAGCCTTAATAGCCAACCTTGACTGAAATTGATCCCTAGTTACCCCTTTTGAGCCTTTGTAAGCCTTTTTCTTTGTTAACTCACTAAAAGATTTCCTAACCTCAAATGAATTTGTTCCAACCAGTTTATCCCTTACCTATGAGCATGTAGATCATTCACAATTAAATTTTGAGCTATGTTCTGGTTTTGGGAAGTTAGAGGAGGTTGGGATGTGTCGTGAGCAATGCAAGTGAGTCCTATTGTGTTGGTAAAAAAAAAAAAGTCAATCTATACTTATCGTCCACGTACTTACACATTGAGGACAATGTGTTGTTTAAGTGTGGGGGAGGGGAAGTGTAATAAAAAAAAAAGAAAAAAAAAGAAAAAAAAGAGAACAAAATAAAAAAAAAGAAAAAAAAAAGAGAACAAAAGAAGAAGAATAAGAGATCTATACCCTTAAGTGTTCTTGAAAAGAATGAAACAACAAAGTGTGGGGGTGTAGTTTTCTTTTTGTTTTCTACAAAAAAAAAAAAAAAAAGATTGAGTGTTCTAAATAAGTTTGGGGGAGTAACCTGGTGAATTGAAATGAAGTTTTGTTATAGGCTTGAGCTCTACAGAGTCTTGAATGATTTATGTGTTTGTGGGTGATTTGAGCCAAATTATTATCCTTTATCATACTTCACCCAAGCCAAACGTTACAAGCTTAATAAAGTCCTACTTGATCCTTGGTGTTGTGCATGTCTACATTAGTGGAGAGTGACTTGAAAAACAGGCCTATGGAGTTCATTTATACACACATCTTCAATATTAAATATGATTCATTTTTATGCATAAACTCATCCGGGTTACAAGTGATTAGGTGAGAATGGCTCTACACACACACACCTTGAGGAATTGAAGTGAAGCGAAACTAATTTTTGAGATAAAATTCTTGATCAAGTGCATTATTTTGAAGTATTCCTTGGGTTATAATTAAGTACAATCTTTGAGGCCTATTTGCAAGTTAAAACATGTGTGTTTTAATTTTTTCTTTGATTCTGTTTATATTTAGTTTTGTTTTCATATCGTTGTAGTTGCTCGAGGACTAGCAAAGTCTAAGTGTGGGGGAATTTGATAGGTGTCTATTTATGTATTACTTTTATATCAATTCGTCCATGTTTCTTTGCTATATTCCTTGGTATTTTTATGTTTTTGTGTGGTTTTGATGTTTGTAGGAGTTTTGGAGCAACTTGCACAAAAATGGAGTAAAAGCCTTCATTTTCACCTCTGCTAGTCAGTGATCTTCTCGGATTTAATTGTATTGATAAATAATGAATCCGATGACATGTTATATACCGTTGGAAAGCTCTCGAAGTCTATTTTTTGGAGAAATTTACGGTTTATAAATCCATTCAGTGTACCAAAAGTTGTAATCAAATCAGTGTGAGAAGTATCGAAATGTAATTCCACAAATCACTGTAGCATGTATAATACGGGACACTGTAGCAGGTTACTGTAGCAGATTATTTAAACACATTTTATGGTTTTATTTTGATAACTGGAAGGGGGGAGAACGTGGTGGAGGCTGAAGCTCTGGAATTCTTTCATCTCTTGGAGTTCTTGAAGGAGAAAGGAAGCTTGGAAAGAGGAAGAACTACAATCCAAAGAAAACTACATCAAATTTGCTAAGTTTTTCCCTTCCCTTTCATTTTCTGGAATGTCTCCATGTTGTATTGTATTTACCACGTTCTTAAACATGTGTAGCTGAATCTGAATTGTTTGAGGGTGATTTCAAAGCCCCTGATATGGTTTTTGTAAGTTGATTGTGCAAGAAGTTGTTATCCAATTCTCTAATTGAAGTTGCTTGTATTTTCCCATGTCTAATGCTTATGAATGCTTGCTGGATTGTATTTGGGTGGCCAACTGAATATAATCTGGATATTGTCTATTGCTAGACTAGAAATCTTGATCCGTAATTGTCTTGAATTTCTAATCATTAGTAGCAAAATTGTGATCAGAGATTGCAATTGGAGAATACAACCTAATTTAAATAATCCGAGCTTGTGTGTTTATTGCTTAGATCAACCTATCTTTCTTATCGTAATGCATCCATTGAATTAAATTTAGAGAGCTTGTTCTAGGTTGTTTAATGGATAGAGATTAAATAAAGAGCCTGTTTTATTTAACAACACAGTAAGGAAAGATTGGGATAACAGAGCTTGTTGTTATCTACGGTTGATAATTTCAATACTGTAATTGGATGACAATTCTATGATTAATTCGCAAATCCATATCTTGTGGTAGAGAAGGATCCCTTAACCAGATTTCTCTCATTGATCTTTTATTCAAATTAACTTCTGTTTTGTTATTCTTAATTTGCATTCTTATTTCATTTAGTTAATCATTCTACAAAACCCCCCCCATTTAGTTAATTGTGGTTGGAAAATAACAAATTCAGTTAGAATCAATCCTCGTGGGAACGATATCTTACTTATCACTTTATTACTTGTGCGACTAGTATACTTGCTAGTTTCGAACGCATCAGAAGGGAAGAAGTTTTTGTTGGCGATGATGTTCTGATTTTGGAGATGAGATTCATTTGTTGGTGTTGAATTGTTCCTGTAGTGATGAGATTAGGATTCCCAATAATGTGAAACTCATGTAATGAATGGGTTTCATATTTCCCCATTTTGTTGTAATTTAAAACCTGTGAGAAAGATAGATTCCGGAGTTTAAAAACACAATAAGAAAACCGAACAAAGAGTTGGCTTAACTTTCCCATTCCCGCGTGGATAACTCCACATACCAAACGCCCCCGAAGAGTTTTACCTAGCCACGGACGGATCCCATCCCAACAGACCAGATGCTTCAGTCAAAGCATCTCCCCATCTCTGCACCTCCTCTTTCATCTCCTCAAGAGTCCTTTCCACAGCTTACATGAACAAGCTTTGCTATTTCATTGAAGCACCGACTGGAAGGAAAGTTTTCTGAGAAAATGAGAAAAAAAAATACTCAAACTTCGAGAATATCAAACAAGAAATTCTAGCATCAAACTTAACAAAGGTTATCAAACTCAAACTACAATGAGAAGGACGACAGACCCACTCACGATCTACGAAAAGAAAGTAGCTTGATATTAGTTCAAATCCAATTCGTGAGACGAGAAGAAATGTTAGTCGAAGGCGGAATGAGAGTGAAATGGAGTACTCACGGTTTGAAATCGGCTGTTAGCTTGACTTCCTTTCCTTGCCTGGTAGTTTAATAAGGCTTCTCGGCTTCCTTTCAAGTGAGTTCTTTATAGTTTTTCCGAGGGTCGAGATTGGCTCGAGGCTTCACGGAAAAGCATTTACTTAAAGGCGTTGAAGCAAAGTGAACAATAAATGCAAGAGAAAAGGAAATAAATTAATTTAACAAGGCCCACAAGTCTTGAGGATTACAGCAACGCCCCAAAAGTGAGCTTACATTAATAATGTAAGCCAACACACGTGCAAAATGAATATCTCACGAGTTGAAATATCTGTTAAATATATAAAACATTTCGTTTTATCTGGTAATTGTTTTTCACTAATAGAAACTAGCTAACTTTTCAGCATATATACACAAATCCTCCCCAATAGTTTTAATATTTCTACATTTTTGAAACACAGGAACACCTCCAATATTCAAATCGTTAAATATTTTAAGTTAGTAGTTAACTTTTAGGATTTTATTGATAGTTTTAAAACGTGTGGGGAATGAATGGTATCTCTAAGGGTGCTACTTGATGTGGGATAAACAATAAAATGCAGGGTTGAAAGTAGCCGAAACCGGTGAAAGATCACTGCAGTAATTGACAAATTATTGCATGTGAGATGAAATAAAGCAAGGTTTATGGTGCGTAGATAACGATTTCTGATAGTTTTGACTTTCTTTCGGTATTTTTTTAAATTTTATTTTTTTAAAAAAATATATTTTTTAATATATTTAAATTAATATCAATCACACAATATTTTTAAAATTTAAAAAATATTACAACTAATCACACGTTCTTTTAAATTTTTAAAACAAACACTTAAAAAACAAAAACAAACACAATCTTTGATTTTAGCCCGTGCGTGTATATATATAAAAATATTACGAGAAGAATAATATGTTTATAAATTTTTTTATAATTTTAATTAATTAAACATTAATACATGAATAATTATTATATCATATAATTTAATTTTTTTTAATTTCTTTATTATTTTACTTATTTAATGACTTTTTAAGTTAAATTGTAAGAAATAGTAATTATAAAAAAATTATAAATATAATATTACTCGTACTATAAAAACTTGTAACAATTTACATCAATTGGGTATCTATGAAATTCATTGGCAAAGAAAAATGTGAAAATTCATTTGCAAAGAAAAATGTGAAGAGTGGCGCTGTTATTTCATGTAGGGTAAACAATAAGACAATGTATTTTTAAGATAAAGAACAGATTATTTAAATAAACTCTGTAATACTTGATCATGAATCTAAGTATTTTTACTTTTAATATTTATTGGAAAATTACGTATTTTTTACTTTTATTTATGCTAAACATAAACGTGCACTATATACATGCAGGAAACAGTAACAGTAGCATTTGGCATATTCCGTATATCTCTTTAGATATCATCTTCGAAATAGGGATGGCAAAATCCGGGTGCGGGTGCGGGTTTCGCATTTTCGCGCCCGGACCAGATTTTTTTTTTATCCCCGGTCCCCGGATTTTCCCTGGATATTTTGCATGCGGCACGGGTACGGGTTTACTCGGATATAAAATTTCTCTCCCCGCACCCGGATTTTACTCGGAAAAATTCCCTGCGTTTCCCCGGATTTCCCCGGTTCTATCCTTGGGTATGATTACCCCATAGCCCACACCAAATAATACCACATACCAATCTGTAATGCAATTTAGCAGTTAGCACCATACCAAATTATACATCAAAGTCAATTTGGATTGCTGTATTAGAGTCATATTCCATCTTCTATAGAGCAAAACAAATAGCAAATTCAAAAATCTGATTTTCAAGATCAAATTTCATAGTCTTTATCAAAAGTAAATACAACCAACGAATCAATATGCCACAAAGATGGTAATAAAGCAACACTAAATTGAATTAATTAATCTTGCAACATTTAATTCAATTAATTAATCTTTGTTAAATTCCAAGCTCAACGCCAACGCAGATTCTCTTTGATGAGCTAGAATCAAGGGCTAACCTGCAAATCTAAGCGCCGATCTTATCTGGCCGTGGGTTGGTGGCTGACCAGCAACAGCGAAAGGACAGGGTGGCCGGCTGGTTGCAGTCATGGCGAAGGATGGAAGGGCGTCCAAAGGTTGAGAGGGTGGCCACACCGCCGCAGTGAGAGGATGACGACCGGAGGCTGAGAGGCGTGACCAGCTAGCTAGAGGATGAGGTAGCAGGTAGCCGCAGCGAGAGAACGATGATGGAGGCTGAGAGGCAGGCGTGACTGGTCGACAACGAAAGGACGAAAGCCAGGGTCGTGAGTTCAACTGATACATTAGGGATTTAAGAGTTAAAAGACATTATAGGAAACATTTTATAAGAAATTATTATTTTATTATATAAATTATTTTAATTTTTTAAAATATATATATCTGCGATACGGGTGCGGGGCGAGGAGGGTGTATACCGCACCCGGATTTAAAATTTAATTTTTCACCCGCACCCCCATTTAATTCCCGCAAATCCGGGTAAATTTGTCCACGGAAAATCCGGGTAAAATCCGGGTACCCAGACTATCCGGGTTTTTTTGCCATCCCTACTTCGAAAGAGTGAACAATCCCATAAAAACCTGAAGAATATTAAACACATATCTAGACATCATTAAATTTAAATCTCAAGGCTTTGATACCTACATTAAATGGGGATTTCATCATTGTGGGATTAATCTTGCGAAATGCCATGGTTTGAAGGAAATGGACATTTTATTTTTCAGTTATATAATTATTAAGTTAAGAGTCATTCACCGTCTCTAAGGTTTCGTGTTATATCACCTAGAAATAAAATTTTATATTTATGTCATTCTAATAATAAACTTTATATATTTGTATCATTTAGATACAATTTATTAACCCTATCTACATTAAGTTAAAAAATGACTGATTTACCTTTATCATAAAATAAAAAAAAAAATCAATAATTTTTTCTTCTTCTTTCTCTGCCCGTCTCTCCTCTCATCTCTCACTCTCAACCTCTCCTCTCCTACTGCCACAACTGCCCGCCAACACCCCAGATAGCCACCCTCCCTCCCGCACCATCACAACCACATTGCCGCCCCACACAGCCGCCCTCCCTCTCGCTCTCGGTCTCGGTCTCCCTCTGTGGATCTCTCGCCCGCAAAATCAAACTGCCCCCTGCTGTTTTTCTCCACCGCTGCAGCCGCCTCCCTTGCTGTTTCGTCTCCCTGCTTTCGTCGCCCTCTCTCTCTCTCTCTCTTTGTACCCATCTCTCATCTCTTATTCTCTCTTTTGTCTTCTCTCCTACCTCACTTTCTAATTCCTCCAACGTCTTTACCGTATCACCCATCACGTCTGTCACGGCCATAACCACTACCAGCACCTCCATATCCATCTCCATTGTTGTTGTAGCTGTCTTCGTATCTGCCATTGCTTCTGCGTGACTAAACCTTGTTCACGGGAAGGCTGTGTTATGCATGGGTTTGATTTGTTTGATTGGGTATGCGAATTGTGATGGTTGTGCAGTGTGTGATTGAGGTCGTTTGTTGTTATTTTTGTTGATTGTGTGTAGCTGTTGTCCGATTGTGTGGTGTTTCAAATTGTTTAATTTATTTTTGGAGGAGTGAAGGTTTTGTGATATATTCAGTGTGGCTGGCTAGCTGGGTGGCGGGGTGGGTGGTGGCGGTGCTGATCCAGATTCATGGAGAGGAGTTCAGAGAGAGAGGAGAAGCGACGGGCATATGTTGCCATGCACTATATTTTCACGAAATACCGTGCTCTGTTTATAAAAAAATTAACGAAAAGGCTTCGATGATGCAAATATAAAAATTTTTTTTTTATCTGGATCATATAAATACCTAAACTTAAATATTAAAATGGTACAAATACAAAACTTCGTTTTTTAGTGATATTATTCAAAAGCACAGAGATGACACAAATACAAAACTTCTTTTTTTAGTGATATTATTCAAAAGCATAGAGATGGTCTATGATATTACCCGTTTTCAAATATCATGATTAATATTCTTATAGAGAATAATAAAGCTAAGTGGAGAAAATATAGAGGTCGAGCGTTTAGCTAGCAGGCTAGCACCTAGCATTGAGATTTGCAAACGGGGAACATTTTGATTAAAAAAAAAATTGAAGCCACCGAAAACACAAACTATTCAAAGACGTTCAGTGTTACTGCTTCTCAAAATAAACTTGTAATGGAAAGAGTTATATATTCAGTTCACATAGAATAATCCAAGTTCACTTCATGAAGCCAAAATGACATAAAAAAAAAAATTAAAAGATTTTAAGGAGAAGATAAAAGAATCTTAATTGAAGATGCCATGGTTCGACCTCAAAATTTTTTCTTTAAAAAACAATCATGGGGAATTTTGATAAATTTTGCTCCTATTTGTCTTATTTTATTTGCAACTTTTCTTATGTCAGAGGACATTTTGGTAAATAATAGCCATTAGATGTTGGTGGTACAAGTTGTCTTATCGCATATACATTAAGGAGCCATTTGATACGAGAGTATGTCCTCATGGGAATGAAAAACCAAAACCCATTCCATTTTTGGTATGTTTATTTATTGTTTTTAACCCAGGAATGTGCTTTTCTTGTGAGTTTCAAATGACTACCGAGAAGGGTAATATGAACCCCTTTCATCCTTTGAGTTCGAGATTAATGAGAAAACAAAACCCATCTCCACCAAAACTCATACACCATTGGAATCCCACCTCAACATCAACAAAACCATTTCAACATCAACAAATCGTCTTCGTCCTTCTTCCCTTCTCTCCAAAAATGTAGTTCCAACATCAACAAACCAAAATCCCAAACTCAAAACCGACAAAAAATCAATTAAAAACCCACTATTAAACAATCCTAGTCGCCTGTGTCTCTCACTCTATTTTCCCCTCTATCTTCCCCTTGTCTCGGTTTCTTAGCAACCCAAACCTAAAAACTACTCCTCTCTCTCTCTCTCTCTCTCTCTCTCTCTCCCTCCTACCTGTTTCTGTCTCAATGGCGCTTGTGGTGGCTACCAGCGGCGATAACGACCAAAAACCAATAAGGTCGCACGCGGTTGGACAGTGGTGGTACGATATTTTGCGGCTAGATTACGGCGGCAAGGATTTTGGCTAATAAACCAATGGTTGTGCAGTGGTGGTTGGGGTGGTGCATGCAGTGGCAGTGTGTACGATTTTGGATGGTAGATCGGTAGTTTTGCGGTGGCTATGCGATTTTTTTTTTTAATTTTAACGTGGTAGTGTGCGATTTTGTATGGTAGATCGATGGTTGTGAATTTTTGTAGTGGTGGTTGTGTGATTTTGCCGTAGACGTGAGGCTTACAGTGCGATTTTGGATGGTAGATCAATGGTTGTGTGATTTTTATAGTAGTGGTTGTGTGATTTTACAATGGATGTGCGGGGTTACAGTGCGATTTTGGATGGTAGATCGATGGTTGTGCGATTTTTGCAATGGTGTTTGTGTGATTTTGCCATTAACGTGAAGGGTTAAAGTGCCATTAGGTGTTCTAGTGGCCATGTGATTTATTTATAGGTTTCTGTCTTGTTTGTAAAAAAATTAGAAAGAAAAAATTTCTTTTTTTTTTTTAATTTGATTTGGGATTTGTGTTTGTAAATTCCAGCATATTTTTATTTCTAGGTCTAGAATTTGAAATTTCTAGATATTGTTTTGTATTTTTCAATTTTTTGGAATATGATTGAATGAACAATTCAATTAGTCAGAACCAATTTCGGATTAGGAATTTTTTTATTTTGTTATGTATTTCTAATGTTTTTTTTTTGAACTTGGATATATTCAAATTTCTTAAAGATTTTAGACAATAAGATTTATTGGATAATTAAAATTAGAATAATATATTTTTTATTACATACTAGAACTTGAAAAATAATATAAGTATTTTTTACATATTAAAAAAATTAATTATAAAGTTTACTCACGTATCACATATCAAACAAAATAAACATTTTTTAATCTGACCTTTATAATACAACAAACCAGAGAATTATTAATAAATTTAAAAATTTAAAAATTATATGCAGTAATTTATAACAAATTTAAAAATCTTTAAAATTATTATCCTCATATATTCTCTTTTTTATTGTATACTAGTGCATAAAGAAAAAACATAAGAATTTTTGATATATTGGAAGAATTTTAATACGTTCCTATGTGTAATCAAATACAGTAATTTGATTCTATAGAAATCAGGAATCAATGACAAGATTCCCGTATGTAATCAAATACAGTAATATTACTTTTCCAATGAGCAGATTTCGATATTTTATTTTTCTAATGACACGAATCCCGTTCCCAATAATCCTTCCCCATGTACCAAAAGGCCCCTAAGCAGTATAACAGACTTTTCGCACTTCTGTTACTGTCTGTTGTTCCTACTCCTTCTCTTAGAAAATCTTTTTCATATAAACTTAAGAGTTTGTATAAAATCCAATACTTTCCCTATAGTTCTCAACTTCCAACTTCTAATCTCTCATATCTTAATCCATACCGTGTGTATAAAAAAACCTTGTCTTTCTTTCATAAAACGATAAAAATCTTGATCAATCCTTCTCCTCCTAAAGTAAAAGAATATGTTCAGTGTAGTAAGTTTAATGCTTACCAACTTCTTGCCACTCAGTCTAAACAATTTGTCCAAATAGATATTTTAGATCATTTAATTGATCTTTGGAAACAGGAATGTTTTCACTCATCTCCATTTTGGAGGAATCCATTTTGCTCTTACTTACATGCTCGTAGAGGTCTTTCTGTTACTTCCAGAATTGCTCTTCTAGATACCAAATTTCCAAACTATGAGCATGTATGTTTAGGAATTGCCCAAACCACTCTTAATTCTGGTACTGTGATGATTATCATGTTCCCCAACTTCAATATGCCGATAAATAATCCCCAACTTTGAACACTTTTGAAGTTACAAGTTTAAATTGTTGGCGCTGCTCCTGTTGGTCCAACCTACATGGCTACTCTTCACTACCAAATGGTGTACAAAGTTCAAGATCATGTCATGGACCTCGCTCTTCTAAATGAGACAAATGATTATATATTTATTAATGTAGAATCAAACCAAGTTCAAAGTTGCACTTTTGTTCCAAAGTAGATTGCTTGCAAAAAGATTAAAAAGTCGATACCAACCAAATGGGTTACCAACTATAGGGAAACTAATGCTGCTTCTTCATCAAACTAACCTATGCAATCCACAGAGCCATCTTTCAAAAGAACATCAAGTGGAAAGCTTGAAATCCACTTTGCCCCTGAAAAGCCTTCAACACAACCTTTTTCAACCCAATTTGGAATTTCTCCCTGTGCTCCAGCTGAAATCTATGCTTTCGATGAGTAAGGAAATCTGATCTATATGCTCCAAGAACATCAGCCTGGCAATCCTTATTGCAATTGTCTTGCTTGCTTAGAACATGCTGATCCTTTCAGACATTGAGTACAAGAAGAGCGTATAGGCTTCCAAAGCCTCGAACATCCGATGCCTTCTACAAAGCTTATAAAGAAAAAAAACTCTTGGTTGTGATTTGCTAGGAGAGCCAAGTGAAAAATTTGACTTTGTGGTCAAATACACTGCCCTAGTCCATCAAATACTTCCAAAACATTCTGGATAGGATGATTTAGATTATGATCTTTCTTCTACTGATTTTTCAGATCTTGAGCCAACGATTCAGATCTCTACTCCTCAAAAGAGATGTGTTCCTAAAGCTGTTTGGATCCCAAAGAAGTACACAAACATAACTCTGCCTTCTATAGCTATGTGTCAACCAGAACTTGCTTCATTTCCCTCTCTCAAGTCCAGAGAAGATCTAGTCACTAGAGAAAAATCTGCATGGAAGATCAAGCCACCAACTTGCAGAAAAGCAGATGGACAAACCTGAGCAGATGACACAAGCTAAAGCAATGTTAAACTGGCAGTCCGAAAATTTTGTGGTTCAAAACCAATATCTTAAAAAAATAGAGGAAGCTATAAAGAGAATCAAATCAAAACTAGATTCTCAGCAACAAAAGGTGCTGACTCCTTTTGAAACTCTGAAGAAAAGAATTGAAGATCTTCATCATGTTATTATCCAGTATATGAATCAGCATATTTCTATTGATCATCTCCAAGTTGAAATGAACAAGTTAAAGCAATGACATATGGGATTAGAAAGAATGATTGCTTCTGCTCCCCCTCCACAACATCCTTTAGACAGACTCTTTAACCCTGTCTATCCTCCAGCCATCTTAACCAAAACACCATAAGAATTGGCACAACCTGATCTTACTTCTATTTTTTGAAATAGTGCATTCTTCCTAAAAAATCAGCATCCTTTACCGCTGAAACCTTAAAAAAAGAAGTCTTCTTCCAATTAAAAACCTCAAGCAGATTACAACCTCAACCAGATCGACCAGCTCAACTCACCATAGCTCCGAATCCAATCACCACATACCTTCAGAACCTTACCATTTAACCTCAGATTTCAGAACAATCTTCTTCTTTAGAAGATACATCTCACCATAGACAATTTGAAAATTCTAAAGAGTTTGCAAACTCTGATTCTGATCTTGAAGTTCTTCCCATCATGATGCAAACTAGAGATGGTGATCCTTAATCTTCTTATACACATGCTACTGTTCAAGATCCTTCTGATGAAGATGAATCCATTGAGGATACTATTCATATCAATGAGCCACCTCATCGACATACTCATCATAAAACTCTTTTGTTCACTTTTGATGATTGTAGTACTGATCAGCTAAGAAACAAAATTCATGAAATGACATCTTGGTACAACACAGAGATTTTACATCTTGGATCCATAGTTAGCGATGTTATTCTTGATTTTGTAGCAAGAATAACAGGTTCCTTGCAAGAATGGTGGTTAAAACTCAGAGACTACCGCCATACACAGATTGTGGGCTCTACAGATGTCAATTAGTTTATGTTTCATATCTATTCAAATTTTTTAGGTAGTCATACTCACATTGAAGATAAGGCAAGAGAAGAATTTTTAAGCTAAAATGTTATTCTTTCAAGCCTAAGCATATTCAACGTCATTTCAAGAAAGTCTGTGAGACATTTTATGTCATTGAAGGCTCGAATGATCCTAATCTCAAACAGGCCTATCTCAACCAACTTCTAGATTCTCTGGGTTCAAAAACTTTGAGATTTATTGCCTTCAAAGGCATGACTCTTTCCCAAGTATCCTTGGAAAATTTATTCAAATTCGTGCTTCAACAACCCCAGAAGCTTTACAATAGCTCCAAATTTCTTACTGAATATAGCAATCTTCGGAAGAAACTTGAAAAAGTTTGTCAAAGGCTAGATCTCAAGTTGACTGTAAAGGTGAAAAGACTTGTCTTTGTCTAACAAAGAAGAAGAAGCACTTCAGAAGATTTAAACAGCAGTTTTCTTAGTTCAAGAAAACAAGAAGATTCTTCCATAGAAAGAAAACAAAGAAGAAATCAAACAGATGCTATATCTGCAATCAAAAGGGACATTTTGTAAAACAATATCCTCAGAAGAAAAAGAAAAACAAACTATTTCTCAAATTACAGGAATCCCCTGTACAGATGATGACCTTAAATCAATCTTCATAGAACAAGAAGCAAAAGATAAAGACACCCTTTTTATGATCAGAAAGCCAGATGACTATTCAGAAAAAGAGTTCTATGATTCTTATGAAGCTCAACCAATTGCCATACAACCAACTTGTGAAATCTCAAACTTCATCGTTCCTATTATGTCGGTCATAACAAGAACATCCAAGTTTGACAAGTCAATCAATTTGCTTGCTCTAATTAGCACTGGAGTTGCAATCTCAATTCTTAATCCAACTGTTCTTCCTTTAGAATATTGGCTCTCTCATCGACAATATTTTCGTGCTACAAATAATGAGGTTTTCTCTGCATAAATCATAAGCAAAAATGAACATCTTGCAAATTTTCCAGGATTATCTTTTGCTTATAAATTTCTGGGTTTAACCTTACCAAATAGAGACCTTGTTATAGGTTTTGACTTTTTAGCCCAATTTTTCACAAAAAGAGTCCTGATCAAACCTGATGGGCCTAGGAAAAAAAACTATTTTCATTCATGGGTTAAACTAGATCCGTCCTATTCTTTTGACCTATTAGAAAATCTAAAAGACCATATCCTTTCTACCTCTGTAGCCAATAGTCATTCTAAATTCCTGATGAAGTGTTCAAACCCTCTTCGAAAAAACTCAGAATTCTTCATTTCTCTTCCTTTTAAGAAAAATGAAGATGTTAGCCCTACAAAAGCTAGCCACAGAGGAATGAGTCCTGAACATTACAATCTTGCCATCCAAAAACTTGATGAATTACAAGCTCAAGGCATAATTGAACCTACAGAATCTGTATAGGCTTGTGAAGCTTTCTATATCAGCAAAAGGCCTGAACAACTTAGAGACAAATTGAGACTAGTGGTTGATTTTCGCCGTCTCAATCTTTTCTTAGCTGACAACAAATTCCTAATTTCCAACACTCATACATTCTTTGCCAACCTTGTTGAAGCTCGTATTTTCACTAAAATATATCTTAAAGCGGGATTTTGGCAACTAGGAATCCAAAAAGATGAAAGATTCAAAACAGGATTTTATATCCCAAATTATCATTTTCAGTGGACTGTTATAGCTTTTGGGTTGAAAACAACCCCTTCTATTTTTCAAAAGGCCATGATCAAAATATTTCAACTCCCATGTCTCATATGTTGATCTACATTGATGATCTCCTTTTGTACTCGTCAACAACAGAAGAACACTTAAAGCTGCTACAGCAGATGCATTCCATCCTTGTCCAATATGGTATCATGGTCTCTCCCAAAAATGTATTTTTGTGGTCCCAGAAGTTGATTTTCTCGGAATGATAATTTCAAAATGAAAATATCGCCTTCAACCCCACATTGGAAAGCAACTACTAGATTTTCCTCATGACAATCTTTCCAAGCAACAGATTCAACAAGTAGCAGGAATCATCAATTTTATTGCAGAATTCATTCCTAAACTCTCAATGGTGGTTCGTATTCTTCAGCTCATGCTCAAGAAAAATACTCCATCTTGGGGACTATAACTAACTACTGCAATGTCTCATATTAAAAAGATTGCTCAAGATCTTCCTCCTCTACAAATTCCCTCTACCGAGAAAAGAATTTTGCAAACTGATGCTAGTGATTTCTATTGGGCAGCAATTCTTCTTGAAAAAAAGAATAGAAAAAGAAATGTTTGTGGATATAAAAATGGTTCCTTCTCTAATGCTGAGATCCATTATCACTCTACATTCAAGGAGACTCTTGCAGTCAAGAAAGGCATTGAAAAATTCCAGTTTCATCTTATCGCCCATTACTTCCTAGTGAAAATGGATATGAGTTTGTTTCTAAGAATGTTGCAATTCAAGCAGAAGCAACTACAACATCCTCAGTTACTCAAATGGTCAACATGGTTCTCACAGTTCAACTTCGATGTCAAACATATCAAAGAAACTAATAATATTCTTGCAGATATGTTATCTCGGCCTCAACAACAAAAGAGCAGTCAAGACAAATCTCTGCAAGTTATTCCAATAATTCACATGATGCGTCATGCTATTTCTTCAACAAATGAGTTGAATTCCTTCCTCCAGAAGTTCCAGTTTTGATGGCAAACCAATGTCTAGAATAATCTCATCATCGATAAATGATGGGGTTTCAAACCAAGATTCTCACTCAATATGGTCCATTCCCTCTTCGGAGTGTTGAAATTCATCCAGATTTTCCATACATAAAAATTTATCAAGTCAGAAATATTGAAAAAAGATTTTAATCCAGAAGTCTTATAGTTTCTCTGGCATCTTATACAATAATTTTCAATTTGAGTGGAGTTCAATCTCAACTACATGCTGAACAAGATGGCTAATACAAGCTTTTTGCATAGTCATAAAACCCTCAGCACTCTTTTTGGATGTTTTCACATTTTTCTTGAATGGTTTCATCCTTTTTCATGGTGGAAAAATCAATTTGAGCATTAAAGGCAAAAAAATTTCAATCTTCGAGGCCAAAGAGCATTATATGATCTACTTATTCAAAAGAACAAGCATTACCACTAACAGAAATTTGTAGTTCTTTTCTCATTTGCAAGAATATAGCTTGACTCCATAGAGCTTTGCACAGCAATAGGAATCCTATCCTCATGAATTCAGAGAATTTCAAAGGAGAATTTTAAGAATTAATTCAAGGATCTCTCCTCAGATTTGGCCATCTATTGAAGACGATGCACATTAGAAACAATATTCTTCAAAATACTCTGATCAGCTTAGACAATACAGAAAGTATTATTCTAAGCACAAATATGTGAAAAAAGGAGAAAGTTCTCAATCTCAGCAGGCCCAAGAAGATAATGACTCATTCTCACAGCTCAGCCTCTAGAACATGCCACAACCATCTCAGAGTCAGTCATATCCATCATGCTTTCAAGATTCGCAAGATCCATAAAACCTATATGAACGTTATCTCCAGAAACTTTTGGAAAAGGAATCTTCGCCAACTCAAGCAAAGACAAAGAAGATGACATCCTACAATTTGACATGTTGATATGATAGGACCCAGATAGTAATGATGATTCAGACGAATATCCAAGAATTTTCAACATCACTACTTCTCCAAAGTGATAAGGATGATCTTTAAAACCTACAGACTATGCGACACTTATAAAATAGCTTTATGTAAAGTAACTTTAGACTTTTGTCCTATTAGGCATTCTTTCACGAGAAAGTAACTTCATTTTACTTTCCTTTGTTTTGTTTTATATGGAAAGGATAAGCATCTTATCTAGATAAAGGTGATACTTATCTTCTAGGGAAACGTGTCCATAGAAAGAATGTCTAAGTGTCCAAAGAGATAAGTATCTTATCTCTTTTTATTATGTAAAAAGGCGAGTCCAATGAAAGTATGTACAAGTGTCCTGTAAGATTAAGAGGCACCTAGTCTTCTCCCTATTATAAATAAACACTCCAGCTTCTCTTTGAGAGGTAGAGATAGAAAAACTTACTCCTAAAGCGTTTTAAGTATTATCTCTCAAAACTATCCAAAAAAACACTTATGTTGTTCTCCTTTCACAGCTTGCTTTACCTTCTTGCTATGATTATGATCCTGTTTTGAAGTTGATCTCAGAACCATAAGAGTTCCCTTATTGACGCGCTAAGTGTCAGAAGGGTTGAGAAAGTGCCTTTGTTGGAAAATACCTTGATTTCGGGATCTCCTTCTCATATATAGAATCATTTTTGTCCCATTTGAAATAGCGATATCCATGGCATGATCTTGAACGTTGTACATCATTTGATAGTGAATAGTAGCCATGTAGGTTGAACCAACAGGTACAGCACCAAAACTTGAACTTATAACTTCAAACATGTTCAGAGTTAGGGATCATTTATAGGCATATTGAAGTTGTGAAACATGGTAATCATCACAGTACCAGCATTAAGAGTGGTTTAGACAGTTCCTAAACATGCATGCTCATAGTTTAGAGATCTGGTATCTATAATAACAATTTTGAAAGTAACAGGAAGAGCTTTACGAGCATAATAAGTAAGAACAAAATGGATTCCTCTAAAATGGAGATGAGTGAAACCTTCCCGTCTCTAAAGATCAGTTAAATGATGTAGAATATCTATTTGGATAAACTATTCAGACTGAGCGGCAGAAAGTTGATAAGCATTAAACTTACTGCACTGAACATATTCTTTTACTTTTGGAGGAGAAAGATTGATCAAGGTTTTTATGGTTTTATGGAAGGAAGACAAAGGATTTTTATATACACAGTATGGATTAAGATACGGGAGATTAGAAGTTGTAAGTTGAGAACTATCGAAAAAATATTAGATTTCATACAAACTATCAAGTTTATATGAAAAAAGACTTTCTAAGAGGAGTAGGAACAACAGACACAACTTTCTCACTAACATTTGTCATGGCTCTAGTACCAATATGAGAAGGAGAATTCGAAACCAAGGTATTTCCTAATAAAGGTCTCTCAGCCATCCTGACACTAAGCGCATCAATAGAGAAACTCTTATGGTTCTGAGATCAACTTCAAAACAGGATCATAATTATAGCAAGGAGGTAAAGTAAGCTATGAAAGGGGAACATCATAAGTGTTTTTAAGATAGTTTTGAGAGTAGTACTTAAAAAGTTCTAGAAGTAGGCTCCTCTATCTCTGTCTCTCAAAGAGAAGCCAAATCGTTTATTTATAATAGGGAGAGGACTGGGTACCTCTTAAGCTTACAGGATACTTGTACATATTTTCATTGGACACGCCTATTTATATGATAAAAAGAGATAAGATACTTATCTCTTTGGATACTTAGACATTCTTTACATAGACACGTTTTCCTAATAAGTATCACCTTTCTCTAGATAAGATACTTATCTCTTACATAAAAAACAAAAAAAAAGGAAAGTAAAAGGAAGTTACTTTCCCATGAAAGTATGTCTGATAGGACAAAAGTCTAAAACTACTTTACATAACGTTATTTTACAAGTGTCGCATAGTCTGTGGCTTTCGAAGATCGTCCTTATCACTTTGAAGAAGTAGTGATATTGAAAATTTTTAGATATTCGTCTAAGTCATCATCACTATCTGGGTCCTACCATGTTAACATGTCAAATTATGGGATGTCATCTTCTTTGTCTTTTGCTTAAGTTGGCGAAGATTCATTTTCTAAAAAGTTCTAGAGATAAGATTTATCCAGGCTGTATAGATCTTGCGAATCTTGAAAGTATGATAGATATGACTAGCTTTGAGATGGTTGTTGCATGTTCTGGAGGCTGAGCCATAAGAATGAATCGTTATCTTCTTGGGCCTACTGAGATTAAGAACTTTCATTTTTTTCACATATTTGTGCTTAGAATAATACACCTTTCCTATTGTCTGAGTTGATAAGAGTATTATGCAAAATATTGCTTCCAAAGTGCATCATCTTCAATAGATGGCCAAATCTGAGGAGGGATCATTGAAATAATTTATGAAATTCTCCTTTGAAATTCTCTAAATTTACGAGGATAAGATTCACATTGCTGTGCAAGGCTATATAGAGTCAAGCTATATTCCTGCACATAAAAAAAGAACTGCAAATTTCTGTTAGTGTTAATGCTTTTTTTTTTTTTAATATGTAGATCATGTGATGTGATGCTCTTTGGCCTCGAAGATTAAAACTTTTTTGCCTTTGATGCTCGAATTGATTTTTCTACCATGAAAGAGGATGAATCCATTCAAGGAAAATGTGGAAACATCCAGAAGGAATGCTGAGGGTTTTATAACTATGCAGAAAGCTTGTATGAGCCATGTTATTCAGCATGTAATTGATATTGAACTCCACTCCAATTAAAAATTGTTGCATAAGATGCCAAAGAAACCATAAGACTTCTGGATTGAAATCTTTTTCAATATTTCTGACTTGGTAAATCTTCATGTATGAAAAATCTGGATGAATTTCAACACTCCCAAGAGGGAATAGACCATGCCTCACTAATATGACTCATCATATGCATTATTAATTAGGCCCTATTGATTAAAAAAAAGGTAATACTCTAAAAAGGTAGCCATACGAACTATGAAGTAATGTTTTGTGCAACTTTAAAATAAAGCTTAAAGAATATTCAATAATATTAGTCCTTCAGAACTCATGTCATGTCAGATCACCTAAAGCACTATATAGTTTGACAAATGATCGTATGTTAACTATCATATAAAAGCAATACATTATTTGCTACCATGTTCATATGCCAAATATCATACCTATAACAAAATATATTCGTCATAGATATATATTTTAATCCCTACTCCGCCCATGCCTCATATAAAAAACCTTAAAAAGACAAATTTAGTCCAACTAAACTCTTGAAATCACTAGAGTGTGAAATAACGAGTCTTGTTACAGTACAATTACTGTACCGGTACAACAACTCTATTAAATGTGTAAAAGTCGTAAACAAATATATAAAAATTATAAATGAATGTTTATATTTTTTATTTATTCATTTACAACTTTATAGTTTTTATTAGCTCATTTACAACTTTTATACATTATTTAAGATTTTTACACATTTGATACAGTTGTTGTACCATATCTTTTCCTGAAATAACTTTCACTTTCTTGAACAAATCTCTGACAATTTTATTAACAAGCTCTACCTCAACCCTACCAAACATAAAGATAAACAATAGTAAGCCAAAATATGAACCACAAATTAAAGCCAAACAATATACTACCACAACAAAAACTGGACCCCTTAGTCTGTCATTCAAAAGAAGCTTGATGTCATGAAAAGGTTTTTAATGAGATACTTTGTATGAGTCTAATCTAATTAACAAGGAAAACTTTATCAAACGATTATTCAGTCGAAATACTCTACATTTTACACTTTATTGAAACAGTTTCTGTATATGTATTTTGAAATTTCTGGTTTTACAGATTATTAGCACTAAAATTCAGACTAGTTTAATGCCAAAACTTCAGTCAGGAGAAGCAGAAAGAGTAAAAATAAAGCATAAATTGAATCAATCTCTTGAAATCGAAGTGGAATTAAGCATATGCACTACAGAAATCTTCAAAGCAAGTAAACTGGAAAATTCTAACACAGCATCAATAGTGTAAAAAGACTTCACAGAAACAATTTTACCTAGCTACGGACGGATCCCATCCAAACAGATCAGATGCTTCAGCCATCTCTGCACCTCCTCTTTCATCTCCTCAGAGTCTTCTTCACAGGCCCCATGAACAAGCTTTGCCAGTTCATTGAAGCTCCGAGTGGAAGAACGAAAGTTTTCTGAGACAGTGAGAAAAAAAAAGAGAAAAAGAAAAAAAATGGAACTTCAAGAATATCAAACAAGAAATTCTAGATCCTAATGTAAAATAAGTAAAAACAAAAGCAAGAACATATAAAAACTCCAATTTGATATTAGAGGGAGTATAATGAGGACGACGACTGACCCACTCATGATCTAGTAAAGGGGATTAGCTTGATGTTAGCTCAAAATCTAATTCGTGAGACAAGAAGAAAGGTCAGTCGAAGTCGGAATGAGAGTGAAACGGAGTACTCAAGGTTTCTCGGCTTCCTCTCTGGCGGGTTCTTTCTTTATAGGTCTTCCAGGGACTAAGGTTCGCTCTAGACTTTACGGAAAAGCATTTAGTGAAGGTTAAGGGGTTGTTGAAGCCTATTATTAAACAATAAATGGAAGAGAAAAGGCAACACCCCAAGAAGTGAGTTACATTAATAAAAGGGTAAGCGAACACACCTATGCAAAATGAATGTACTAAAATAACCTTAGATATCTCGTGAGTTGAAGTATGTGTTAAATATGTTTTATCTCAGTAGTTGTTTTTCATTAATAGAAACTAGCTAGCTTTCAGCATAAATACACAAATCCTCTCCAATAGTTTTTGTTATGGCCATAATAATATTAGGCCTCAATTATTTCTAATACAGTAAGCCCATTACTGTAGCCCATTATCTGGGCCCATTATCTGGGTTCCACAATGGCCCATCCTGACTCCTATATAAACCCTCCGGATTATTGCTCAAGGTATGCACACTTTTCTGAACTTATTCTCTCTCTAAATTTCCTTCACTTTTGAGAGCTTCTCTCTCTAGGAAATTCTCCCAGAAAATTCTGGAGTGCCGAAAACTGACTTGAGCGTCGGAGGGTTCTCGCCGGCACCACCGCCGGCACCCCTGACTATTTTTCTTTGCTCGCAGGACTGGACCCGACGTACAACCCGAGCTCTGACCCGCTTCCCGACCGTCCGAAAATCGTGCATCAACAGTTGGCGCCGTCTGTGGGAAACGACAATCTAAGCCTCTTTAGTTGTTGCTCCCATCCAAACGTATTTAAACACATCATGAGTCACGAATCCCAACACTCAACCTCTCTAGAGGTTGACGAAGAAATCGAGGTTGAAGCACCTCCCCGACGCCGAAGGGTAGTTGATACGGGGAGAGCTTTAGTTATATCCTCTGGGGTGGGGCCTAACCTCAGGCAACCCCGGCTTCCACTTAGAAGACCGAGGAAGAGCAAGACGAATCGATTAACTACCATGGAACATACCATGCGAAATTTCAGTGAACAGATGAATCGTATGGCGACTATGTTCAACCAAGCATTTGGGCAAAGTGCCCAGCCGGCTGCAAACACTACTGGGAATAACCCAATTAGTGCCATGGTAGTACCAAATGTCCAGACGGATGTTGGTGGGAATCCCGATTTAGTCGCCCAGACTACTGGATTGCCTCACCATCAGGTCATTCAACCGAATCTTTCCCATCCTATTATTCAAGGAGGGGATGGTCGTCCACAGATTCCCTCTCCCTCGCATATCATATCTGAACAACAATTGGCAGCAGTAGACCTTCGACACTCTCTGAACAAGAAGCGCCATACAAGTGTTAAACAGATACCAAGGGGAAGTAATGTTAATCAGCCGGCCTATTCTTATCATAGTCCTTACGCTCCAGGGGGTAATTACCAGACAAAAAGAAATCGCCCCAGCTCGCAACCTAGAGTTAGGAATCATCGCCCAGGTGTTGCCCCAATGGATGTCTCAGAGGAGGAAACATCAGATAACCATTATGCGGAGTTCAAGCGAGAAATGGATGAAAAAATCCATAAATTGAAGAGGTTGATTAAGCGTTCAGGAGGAGAGGAAGATGGTCGTCCACAATGGGAATCACCCTTTGCTGAAGATATTCTAAGGGAAAGATACCCATACGGATTTCGGATGCCGCAACTCGAGCTTTACCAAGGGACAACAGACCCCCGAGAGCATTTAGACTATTTTATTTCTCATATGGAGATACAAGGGGTCTCAGGGGGAATCATGTGCAGAATTTTTTCTCTTACCCTTGGAGGACCAGCTAAGCAATGGTATAGAAGGCTATCAGCTGCATCCATCTCCAGCTTTGATGAGCTTGCCCGTAGTTTTCTCACGCATTTTAGCAATATGAAAACAAGAAGTCGACCAGCACAGAGCCTTCTTTCAATCAAGCAGGGTCGTAATGAATCCCTCCGTGCGTTTTTAGACAGATATCAGCGGGAGGTTGCCCGAGTGGATCTATTTCATGATGGTTACGCTATGCAAGGCTTGGTTCAAGGAATCAGAGGGGAGCTCCCTCTAGCATGAAAATTCTCCGTTAACCTCCCACGTACGTATCAAGAAGCATTAGCAAGGGTCTCTAGCCATGCTAATGCAGAGGAAATTTTTCAAGCAAATTATCCTGGACAGACTCCGATGGTACCTAATTCCTCACGTACAGATAGACGACCGTATGATAATCATAGAGGAGAATCTCATGATAGAAATCGAAGGCCAGTTCCGGATCGACGCTCTGCGCGAGATACAGTCAGAAATGATCGCTTCCTGTTGCAAGGGTCATCCACCCGACCCCGCCAAGAGCATCATGATTGACCTCAGGAGGAGCATCGTACATTCACGTTACTTAATATGCCTCAGCAGGATATCTTGAAGGAAATCAAAGATAAAGGTCTACTGAAAGAACCTGCTCCTTTACGGTCGAATCCAAAAACAAGAGACAAAAGAAAGTTTTGTCATTTCCACCAGACTCATGGTCATAATACTGCGGACTGCTTCGAACTGAGGAGACAAATCGAGGGTCTTATCAAGGATGGCCAGCTACAAGAATACATTTATCGGCCCCCTGAACCATCCAACAAGAGTGATAAAGGGAAGGAACCATTAGAAGAAGTAGCCACAATTTTTGGGGGAGTAGTGGCTGGTTCAAGTTCCCAAGCCCGAAGGCACCTAGCTAGGCAAGCAAGATGTGACCTCCCTCACCACGAAATCAACTTGACAGCCTCTTCCACCAATGTAAGAGATCATGATGTTTAGGAGATCATGATGTTATCTCCTTTTCATCGCAAGATGCGCAAGGTATCCATCATCCACATTGTGATGCCTTAGTCCTCACAGTGATAGTGGCCAATAAAAGGCTACGAAGAGTGTTGATTGACAACGGGAGTTCGACTGACATAATGTCGTTGGATGCATTTGATCGATTGGGTCTCAACCGTAGAGATATGAGAGGCATCCAAACTTCTCTGATGGGATTCGCGGGAGGAAAGGTTATTCCCGAAGGAGTAATCTCATTACCTGTGACCCTGGGAGAAGGCTCCCTACAGACAACCAGGATGGTGAGTTTTCTCGTGGTAGATCATCCGGGAGTTTATAACGCCATCCTTGGTCAGCCATCACTTTACGACTTCAAGGCCGTGATGGGTGTCTATCATCATGTCCTGAAATTTCCAACACCTTCAGGGATAGGAGAAGTAAGAGGTGAACAACGAACTTCTCGGGAATGCTACAACATGGCTTTCAAAGAGAAGGCACATAAGCTATGGATGATTCGTGGAGAGCCTTCCGAGGGGATGGATGGTTTGGATCCACGGGACCGAGAGAAAGGGGAGGCTGTAGCTCCAATAGAAGGGATGGATAACGTCCCTGTTTGCTTGAATGATCCGGAGAAGACAGTGAAAGTGGGTGAGAATCTTTCTCTGCCAATCAAGGATAGGTTGATTGGTTTTCTTCGAGAGTACAGTGACGTTTTTGCATGGTCTCACGAAGACATGCCCGGTATAAACCCAAATATAGCTGTCCACCGCCTTAATGTCAACCCTGGAGCTCAACCCATTCGACAAAAGAGGAGGCACCAAGCCCCAGAGCGTTCAGAGGTGATTGCCTTAGAAGTGAGCAAACTCTTGACAAGTGGAATCATTCGGGAGGTAAACTACCCCGAATGGCTCTCTAATGTTGTGTTGGTGAAGAAAGCCAATGGAAAATGGCGTGTTTGCATCGACTTCAAAGACTTGAACAAGCATTGTCCAAAAGACAGTTTTCCACTGCCTAGGATAGATCAATTAGTTGATGCAACAGCTGGCCACCAACTACTAAGCTTTATGGATGCTTATTCTGGTTATAACCAGATTCCCATGTATTCAAAGGATGAAGAAAAAACAGTTTTCATCACTGATAGAGGGTTATACTGTTACAGGATGATGTCGTTCAGATTGAAAAATGCTGGAGCAACTTACCAACGGTTGGTAAACTCCATGTTTGCTCCTCTCCTAGGAAAGACAATGGAAGTTTATGTGGATGATATGCTCACCAAGAGCATGGACGTTAGATCCCACGTAGACAACCTCCGAACAACTTTTGACATCCTCCGGAAGCATGATATGAAGCTGAATCCCACCAAATGTGCTTTTGGGGTATCCTCTGGGAAGTTCTTAGGATTCATTGTCACCCAAAGGGGGATAGAAGCCAATCCTGAAAAAATCCAACCACTTATGCGGTTGGAGTCCCCCAAAACTCCAAAAGATATACAAGTCCTCATTGACGAGTGGCCACCCTGAATCGCTTTATTTCTAGAGTGACTGACAAATGTCACCCTTTCTTCAAAGCGTTAAGGAAGTGCAAGTAGTTTGAGTGGACAAATGAGTATGAGAATGCTTTCCTACAGCTGACGAAGTACTTAGGTTCTCCTCCTCTCCTCTCCAAACCAATTTTGGGGGAACCACTTTTTCTGTATCTAGCAGTCTCTGCATGCGCAGTGAGTGCAGCTCTTATCTGTGAAGATCAGGGAGTTCAGAGGCCGGTCTATTATGTAAGTAAGGCCTTGACAGAAGTCGAAGGTAGATACCCTCCTATGGAGAAGCTGGCTCTCGCCTTAGTCGTTGCGGCATGAAAGCTTCGCCCATATTTTCAAGCACATACTGTCATGGTCCCAACTGATCACCCTTTGCGACAGATACTCTATCGTCTAAAGCTTTCTGGAAGACTTGTCAAGTGGTCCATTGAGTTGAGAGAGTTTGACATACATTATGTTGCAAGACCATCAATCAAAGGGCAGGCAATCGCTGATTTCATTGTCGAATTTTCAAGTAATATAGATAAGGAGGATGAAGAAACCAGTACAGGGTCACATAATTGACCAATGTCCATGGGAATCGATCCACAGAAGGCATGGATCTTGTTCGTAGATGGGTCATCTAACAAGATTGGTAGTGGAGCTGGCTTGATTCTGTCAACCCCGGATAGAGTAGAGGTAGCTGTGGCACTACGTTATAATTTTAAAGCCACAAATAATGTCGCAGAGTATGAAGCTCTCCTTGGAGGACTTAGGCTGGCAGTTGCCTTGGGGGTAGGAGAGATCATCATCCACAGCGATTCCTAACTTGTGGTTAACCAAATCCGTGGAGACTATCAGGCAAAAGGCTCTACCATGATAGCTTACTTGGGTAGAGTTAACTCCCTTCTACGCGGTTTTAAAGGTTTCGACATCGTAAGAGTCCCAAGGGTGGAGAATTCAAAGGCTGACAGTTTAGCCAGAATTGCTTCAGGAATAGACCCCCTTCTACCGACCGCCTATCACATGGTCGTTCTAAAATCGCCAAGCATATCACAACATGAGCTTCTGCCAGAAAAGACAATGACCATAAATGGTAGCCCTTGCTGGATGGACCCTATCATAAAGTTCTTAGAAACGGGGGAACTTCCAGCTAACCGAAATGATGCGATCAAGGTAAGAGGGAGAGCGTCAAGGTACACTATGGTCAATGGTGTTCTTTACAAAAAAGGGTTCAGCCTTCCTCTTTTAAAATGTCTTCGCCCAGAAAAAGCTGATTATGTTCTCAGAGAAATCCATGAGAGGATATGTGGTAACCATTCTGGTGGTCGATCTCTAACTCATAAGTGTATCAGGCAAGGATACTATTGGCCAACCATGAAGAATGATGCTAAGACATTCTCAACTAAGTGCCACAAATGCCAGAAATTTGCCAACATTCCAAGGAAAGCTCCTGAAAACCTGACTCCAATGACAGCCCCATGGCCGTTCGCCCAGTGGGGACTAGACCTTATTAGACCTCTTCCAATGGGTAAAGGTCAAGTTAAATATGCTGTTGTGGCAATTGATTATTTCACTAAGTGGGCAAAAGCTGAGCCCCTCGCATTGATTACTGAAAGGAAGACCACGGACTTCGTAAGGAAGTCAATTGTCTATAGGTTTGGTATCCCTCATACCATCATTATGGACATTGGCAAGCAATTCGACAACTCCAACTTCAGGAACTTCTGTAAGGAGCTGAACATCTCTTTGTGCTTTTCATCTCCAGCTCATCCTCAAGCAAACGGTCAGGTGGAGGCCGTTAACAAAACCATTAAACACCTCCTCAAGACTAAATTAGATGCTAGGAAAGGTGCATGGCCAGAAGAGCTCCCACAAGTGCTTTGGGCATACCAAACCACTGTCCATACAGCAACAGGAGCAACCCTATACTCCTTGGCGTTTGGCTCGGAGGTAGTCATACCTGTTGAAATTGGCCTTCCATCGCCTCGTACTGAGGGATACGATGAAGAGCTTAACCATAGAAGCCTTCAATTCAACCTAGATCTTCTTGAGGAGGAAAGGGATCTCACTAGTGTCAAGGTTGCTGCTTACCAAGAGAGGGTTACTCGATATTTCAACTCTAAAGTTAAGTGCCGATCCTTCCAAGAGGGAGACTTGGTTTTGAGACAAGTACTGCAAAGTACCCGAGATCCCACTGATGGAGCACTGGGGCCTAACTAAGAGGGTCCGTATCAAGTCAAGGCAGTCATCCGGCCAGGCACCTACAGACTGGTCACCATGGATGGGAGGTCGCTCCGTCATCCTTGGAATATTGAGCACTTAAAGAAGTACTACCCGTAATCTCTCCATATGTGCAGTAACTCCTTCCAGGAGCCTATGCATGTGTAACAACTCCCATAAGGAGACCAATAAAGAGATTATAAATAAAGTGTTCAGTTTATTCAGAATTCTTGTGACTATACATCCTAAAAGCACATGTATGATCAAATTGCAATGAGATAGAAGGAGTAAAAGAATACAACACCAGAAAAAAATTAAAGTTCTTAGAGTTCTTATTATTTCAATATTGGTTAAGGAGTGCCATACATATAGTCCAAGTAAGGACAACTCCTCACCTATAACATTGAACTGAAAGCAAAGACAATAAAAGGTAAAATCAATTCCAACTAACTCTAAGAGGTGGCCTCGTCATCTCCTTCTTCATCTGAAGACGATGAGGTAGAGTCGCCTTGCTTGGCCTCCCAGGCTGCTGTGTCCAATGTCGACTCATAATCCTCATCTTTAAGGATGAGGCGGTGGAATTGTTCAGGATCAGAGTTCGCTGTCGGGATAGACTCTGCCACCAAGTTTAACTCTTCAGCTATGGGTGACTGATCAATCTCTGGGTAGCGGTCAGGGAACCATCTGTGCACCCCATTGACTCCATCAATGTAGGAGCGTTCCATAGCTTGCTAGTAGATTCGACCCCTACGGAAGCGAGCAATCGCCTTGTCGATCCTACTTTGCTCAGCAACAGCCCTCTCTCGAAACTCTTGGCCAAAATCATTGGCCCTCTTATGTTGGATAGCTGCCTCCTTCTTGGCTTCGAACAAGTCTGCCTTCATTCTGCCCATCTATTCCTTCATCTCTGCCATTTTTCTTTCCGTTTCGGTTAAGTTGTCGAGGCAGACTAGATGTTTCGCCTTCCAGTCGTCAACCTCAGAAGTGAGATGGTTAACTTCTCTGAGGAGGTTGGTGTTGGTAGACTCCCCTTGAGCTAAGGGTCTTGTCGCCTACAGAAAGAAAGGCAAAGAGAGGGAAAAAGATAAGGCATGACTTTCAAAAGAAAAAAAAAAGAGAGGGTCTCAGTAAAACCTGACCTGAAGTATGATGCCCATCCCGACAACGATCGCATCAAAGTATGTGAGTTTTACATTCTCTGGAAAGACATTGGTAGGCATGAGACGTACAGTACTTTGAGACAATTCCCGAAGGTAGTCTCCACATGTTGAGCCACTCTGAAAGCCCGTACTGTCAAAGGTAAAACGCTTGGGTAGTTGAGAGGCTGAGGGTAACTTGCTCCCAGTAGGCTTCGAGGCTGCCACTTCCTCCGCAGGCTGAACGGAGGTTGACCTGTCAGGAACCGGCTTTTGTACGAGAATCTCCTTGTGACCACTGGCTCTCCTCTTCGAAGGTCCAAGAGTTGGAGGACTTCCGCTCCGTTTCTTCTGGGAAGAACCAGGCCTGTCATGAGTGAAGGGCTTAAGCAGTATCTTGGCTTCAAGTTGAGCAAATTGCTTCTTGGTAGGGTGTAAAGGAAATAGTCCTGTACGAAAATAAAACTGGTAAGACAACAAGCACATGCTTGATGAAGTAAGATCAGAAAATAATGATCGAGCTTACCTTCCGGAGGAATTGGAGGTGATAAGCCAAGACGGACCAATTGCTCCCGATCAGTGAGGCTATTCACGTTCTTCGAGTTCACGGGTAGCTTGAATACCACTTGCAAGTCGTCTCTCTCTTTCTGAGATAACAGCGGACGTTTGGTCCAAGGAGCTGCAATAAAAACAAAAAAGAATGTCAGTTGATCAAGAGTTGTCATAACAAAGACGGATAGGGAGTCATTGTAATATGGTACCACAAAAACCAAAACGCCTCCTGATCCTCAACTTCTCCCCCTTTGGACGAGCACCTTCCTGATACTTCCAACCGCCACCATACCATAATTGTTTATACTTCCATTCTTTCACATGGGAGGGGATGCCAAAAAGGCGGTTGGCGTCATCCGTCTTCCCTCGCTGGGATATATAATAGTAACCCGTTTTCTCTCCATTCGGTGGATGAATGGCGAAAATGTGCTTAAACCAATAACTCATAGCGTCGAGCATACGACGAACATAGTTATCAAAAGGCACCCGGAGACCAGCTCTCAATAACTCTAAGCTTAAACCAATGACACCTCGTGGTGGCCTACTCCACCGATCACCTTTCCTTGGAAGAAATAGGATGACTGAAGCCGGGATAAGGAAATGGGCTCTATATATTTTTAATCGATCGCTCGAGAGTTTATTATCAATATGGTCGGCCTCCCACCACTTTTCAACCTCTGATTCACTATCTGAGGAAGCAGAGGACGACCAGTCGCTATCCCCCTCAGTATCTACCACCTTGTGGTTAATAGAATTCTGTCCTAGCTCACGACCCTGACCGAAGAAGTTTTGGTAAAACTCATTTACTTCTTTACGGTTGGTCACAGGATCCTTATCCCTTGAAGACTAGGTTTGATGACTCGATTCCCCCCGTAGCATTTTCACAGTGGTTTTAACTCTAGCCATCTGCACAGTCAAAGAGGGGTCGTTAGTCATCAAACCAAGTCTACCGAGGGAAGGAAGAAAAAAAAATGCTGGGGGACTGTATTGAAAGTTTCGAAAAATACTTTAAAAAATTCGCGGGAACACCCCGCGAATAAAAAATAAAAGTTTGAAAATTCGCGGAAACACCCCGCGAATAAAAAATAAAAGTTTAAAAATTCGCGGAAACACCCCCGCGAGTAAAAAACAAAGTTTGAAATTTCGCGAAAACACCCCCGCGAAATGAAAATCAAAGTTTGAAATTTCGCGGAAACACCTCCGCGAATAAAAATCAAAGTTTGAAATTTCGTAGAAACACCCCCGAGAAATAAAATTCGAAGTTTGAAATTTCGCGTAAATACCCCCGTGAAATAAAAAATTGAAGTTTAAAATTTCGTGGAAACACCCCCGCAAAATAAAAATCAAAGTTTGAAATTTCGCGAAAACACCCCCGCGAATAAAAATTAAGGTTTGAAAATCCGCAGAAACACCCCCACGATTTTAAATAAAAGTTTCAAAACTTTGCGAAAACACCCCTGCAACTAATATATATGAAGCTTTAAAAAATTTGCGGAGAGGCCCCTGCAGATTAATAATGCCTCACGTAGCCTGCATGCAAGGGTTACGCGATTTTTTGGCCTTCGGCCACATCGCCGCCTGCCTCTCCCCCTCGCCACTCGCCTGCCTCTCCCTCTTGCCCAACACTCAATTCGCCTGCCTCTCCCTCTCGCCCAGCACTCAGTTTGCCTGCTTCTTCCTTGCGCCCAGCACACAATTCGCCTGCGTCTCCAGCAATTCGCCCAGCACGCCTCGCCTGCGTCTCTAGCAGTTCACCCCGCACACAGCCCACTCTGCATGATCGCCCCCAAGCACCCAGCCTTCGTGAACTCGCCCATGCAAGCAGGCATGGGCGCTGTGGGCAGGGTGGCTCGGGGAGGGGACTGCGGGTTGGGCGTTGTTGCTGCATGCATGGGAGCATGCAGCGCCCAGCTCGTCCAGGCAAACTTGCGGAGCGCTCATGCGCACTCAACTCGCCCACGCGAGCTTGCGGAGCGCTCATGCGCGCCCAGCTCTCGCTGGCATGCTGCGCGCAGCTCGCCCTCGCGAGCCTGCTGTGCATGCCGCTCGCCCGTGTGAGTTGGTACTTCTACACACGTTCTCACTCTCCCTCCTTCACACCCGGCTACTTGTTTCTTCCTCCTTCACGCCCAAGCACACAACACATTGGTTGCTTCTTCTTTCACACCCAAACCCGCAAAGAAGGAAGCATGCAAACACTTGCATACCCTCACACGATCACATACACACACATAGGGCATAATCCGTACAAAATTTTTGCATTGAAAAAAAAATAGACAATACGATAATAAGCGCAAAAATTAAACCTAATCCATGCATTCTAAAGTATGTACACAAGAAAAAAGTACTTACTTGTGGCGGTTGGAAAATTCTGGCTCAGGTTGAAGAGTTCTGTTTGCTGGGGTCACTTGCACTGCTTGCCTCCCGGGTGCTCTCTCCTATTTTTGAGTAAACCCTACTCCCCAACACCTGTGTCTTATATAGAGTACCAATTTAGGGTTTAATGAATCACATCTTTGGGCCGGCCCCTCAACACATTTAATTTATAGCCCAGAACAACTAAATAGTCCCTACGCCGACCCATTGGTCAACTTGGGCCTCGGGGAACTACTGTTATGGTCATAATAATATTGGGCCTCAATTATTTCTAATACAGTAAGCCCATTACTGTAGCCCATTATCTGGGTCCCACAATGGCCCATCCTGACTGCTATATAAACCCTCCGGATTATTGCTCAAGGTATGCACACTTTTCTGAACTTATTCTCTCTCTAAATTTCCTTCACTTTTGAGAGCTTCTCTCTCTAGGAAATTCTCCCAGAAAATTCCGGAGTGTCGGAAACTGACTTGAGCGTCGGAGGGTTCTCGCCGGCACCACTGCCGGCACCCCTGACTATTTTTCTTTGCTCGCAGGACTGGACCCGACATACGAACCGAGCTCCGACCCGCTTTCCGGTCGTTCGAAAATCGTGCATCAATAGTTTTATTATTTCAACGTATTTGAAAGGCACTAATGCGTTCAAAATTGGAAATTCAAAATATTTAAATCTTTAAGTTAACTTGAGGATGTTATTGATAGTTTTAAAACCTGTAGGGGTCGAAAAGACTACAAAAAGATGCGGGTTTTGTCAACGGGGTAAACAACAAACGAAGGCTTGAACGCAGAGGCAGACGGGTGAAAGCCACAATAAATGATTTATTTAATGATATATTTAACTTAAATTACAAGAAATATTAATTATAAGAAAATTGTAAATATAATATTATTTTTATTATAAAAATTTGTTAAAAGTTCACATCAATTGGGTGTCTATGTAGGTCATTTGGAAAAAAAAAAAAATGTAAAGAGGAAGGTGTTATCTCATGTGAGGCTAGCAATAAATGAAGGGCAGAAGAGTAGCAGTGAATGGGTAAAAGGTCATTGTCGTTGAATTTGTAGTTCACGATTATTTATTGTTCGTGCGATGAAATGAAGCTAGACTTAGTCTTAGTACATTTACGAATCTAGGTTTTATTTTTTATGTTATATATTTTTTAATATAATTTATATTTAATATTAATTATATATTTTTTAAAAATTTTAAAATAATTTAAAATCAATCATATATACTTAAATCTAATTAAAAATAAAAATATTAAATTCATAAACGAATATACCTTTGACGTGTGCTTTTAAATATTGATGCTACTATGTATATCATAAAAGTTTTAAATTATTAAATATAATAAATGTACCTTTTCACGGCTGTTTGATTTCGGTTTTTTTTTTCTTTTTTAATCATTTTTATTTTGATTTGAATATATGAGAATTTATGTAAAAACTGTTTATTTAGTTATTTTTATTTTAAAACAAATAAAACATAAAATAAATTGTAAATATAATACATGTGAAATATAGTTTTAAAAAAATAAAATCAGAAAAAAATTCGCTCTTCTCCCACTCTAATTAATTTGGTTTCCTTCCTTTTTTTTTCAAATAAGTTTTATAATTTTAGTATAAATAATTCTATTCATTATATATTTTATTTTAATAATTTTATAATATTTAAAAACAAAAAATATTTTAAATTTTTTCAACCATCATTTATTTTAAAAAACACGAAATAGACGTGATCAAGCATATTCCCTATCAATTATTCTTCTTAGAAAACGCATACACATATCTTTTTTCTTATTTTAACAAAAATTATAAAAATAAAAACACAAAATACATATATTCCTTGCTTTTGTATCCTTCCCATCCCATCTTAAGTTTAAGGCTAATCTGGAAAATAATAAGTTTTAAGAACCGCACATCTCCCATGATAACTAAAAGGAAATCCACCAAACTAAACTGATGCTTGAAAATAGTATTTATTAAAATTTTTATAGTAATAAATTTTAAAAATTCTTATTTTGCGTTATTATTTAACCTTTCTAAATAAAAATAATTCCTTCTATACAATAAGTAAGAATACAAATAATAAAAACAAATTTTAGTTTAAGATTGTCTTCTAATTAACTACTACTAATATAAAATTATTTATCTTATTATCAAAACAGATATAGAGGTGATGTTATCAAGAACCTCACTTAAGGATAATAAATAGAACCAACAACTACTACATTATTATTTTCTATTTTCCCCCTCACCCTGAAGATCATTAAATATATATCTAAAGGCTTTGACACCTTCATTTAATGTTTTCATCATTGATGGAGATTAAAACATACACTAAATAGAGGGGTGATTAATATATTTTATTAAGTTATAGTCATAATTGTTAATTTAATTTTGTGAAATGCCATGGTTAAATTAAAAGAAATGCCATGGTTAAATTAAAAGAAATGGACATATTTTATTTTACAGTTACATATTTATTAAGGTTTGTGAAATGCCATGATTAATATTCCCCTGGAGAATAATAATGCCATGATCATTCTATAGCTTGATAATTCAATCAAGTAACACTAGAGATTTCGTAGCTCGAGTTTTGGATGCCAGATATGAAAACATGATAAATCAACATAGAGAATTTTAATATCAATAACCTTGACATTCTGATTTCTATCAAAAACGTAAATTGATGAATGAAATCAACAAGTATGTCAAATACAGGTAGAAAAGAATACAAGACTTTCTTAACCTTTAATTGTGATCGGTATAGGGCAAAGCTGTCCAGAGTTAGGACCATTGCCCAAATCAGTATCAGGCTGTACAGTTTCTATTTGGCACAACAAGTGCTCCAGAAAATGTGTACTCAATGGTGAACATTAACGCACTAGTATTATCAAAGCTCAAGCTGCCAAATGGAGGACATATTCAAATAGGTTAGCAATTAAATTACCAAGTCTAACAACCTAAACTCTCCTAAACTCACAAGAATTTAGTAGCAATCCCCAATGTCAGCAGCAGCCAACAAGAAACTAAAATTTACCAAAAACAAAGCTGATTTTTTTTTTTTTAATTAATAACTACTCTTAGTGCATAATTTCTGAAAAGAGCTTCTACCATAAACTACTACGAACATTAATTTGAAATACAGCAATTAATAAGCAAGAGTATTGTCCCAACGCAGAACTGTCCTCCATAAATTAAATCATCAACTTCTCATTATTTTTTCAAAGATTTACTTGTGAGATGCACCACCTGTGCCACAAAATCCCTGAAAGATCACATTTTGCAAAACAAGAGAAGAAAACCAAACATGCAACTACTCAGTTAGCCATGACAACAAACACCTTGATGACACAAGCATTCTTTAACCGCAACAAATTTTCTTCAACCCATTCGCAGCTGATTCATCCACCGAATACTGCAATCACAAGAAGCTTCAAATGGGTCATCAAAGAAATCCAACACAACACGTTTAAACATGCACGCATATACACAAACAGATGATACGCATAAAAGGCGCGTACCTTTTGGAGGACCCAGAGGGAGTGATTGTAAGCTCTCTGGAAGAGCTCTTCAAGAGCCACTGCGTCGTTGGCGTCCACTTCTCTGTAGTTAACGAAGTTTTCGCGAGCGTATTTGGCGTAGTAAGGTCGAGTGTCCTCTGGTAAACGACGAATCAGCCTCAGAACGGCACCGTATACTCTTAACGCTTTCTCCATTTTCTCTCGTCCAAGTACAAAACAACAGCCACCCAACTAGTATATTTACTAAGTTTGAGGATACTCTGCTTGCACGTTGCTTTCAATTGGAATTGGACCAAAAGCTCATGTTATGGGTCGATCTAGCCCAATTTTGGGGTCCAAAACGTTGTACCATTCCCAAGTCAGTTTAAATTAAGCGCTTTCAAACATGTTAAATGCTTTTAAAAACTGCTTTATCCTCCTACTGTAATTGAGCATTACAAAATAGATAACGATTAATTTTAATTAAATTAATAAAATTTTAACAGTTAAAAATCCCTCCAAATGTATCTTTCAAATATTTTTATTTTGTGCAATATTTTGGTAGCTCAATTCCTTACCAAAAATGTGATAGCCTTATCCTCTCGCAATAAAAAATTAAGTTATTATATTTTACGAGCATATGGGAATTACCCGCGTGACCACTCCAATACTTAACTAGCAAAGGTAAGATGAAAAGTGAGCTTTAAAAAAGTGTTAAAATAATAATAATATTATACTTACAAAGTTTATATACAAAATTTATTTACAAAGTTGATATGACATATAATAAATAGAACGATGAATATAAAAATCTAAACCAAAGCATAGTCCAAAGTAAATAGAATGATGAATATAAAAATGCGAACAAAAAATTATGAAAATGATAATAAGGATCGAGTGGTTTTGTATATAATATTTTGCTGCTTTTCCTTGAAATCAGTGGTGAACCTCTTTTTAGGCCTATAGGGCCCGGGCCCTATTTAACAAAAAATTTGTTCACTGAATTTCCTTTAAAATATTAGTATAATAATTATACAATAATAGATTTTTCTATTCCGGCCTCTCCACATCTTTTATATCTGAAGCAAGAAAATCAATTTCCCTCAAGTGCTCTCAATAAGAGATATGACAATAGACCCGCAGCCACCCGGCCCGATTTCTTGGCCCTATCATCGTAGTAGCCGAGGCCTTTTGCAAGGCAAACGCATATTCGTAGCTGATTATAAATGACATTTTAATTAATGGGTTCACCAATTTTTTGCTTTTATTAGTTTAAATTAATTTTCTTTCAAATTTTATTAAATAGGAAATTATGCAGTACGTCCTAATTAAATAAAATTTTCTTATTTTAATAGATTTCCTATATTGATAATTAAATTATCCAATATAAAGAAAGGTCATTCCTTCTTTTTTATCATTTAATAGAAAAAAAAAGAACAATTGCATTCATATTGTTAATTTGTAGAAAAATAGTGTAAAAAATTTTCAACTATACTTTCTCCTCCAATTTACACTATAATTAATGGCCATTTTCAACTATCCATATAGTCAAGATTAAGCTTTGTAACAAAATATAGGATGATTACTTTCTCATCAACTCTTTGATTACATATATTGAAAGATAAATTTTAGAAAAATTGAGTACGGAATAAATTGTAGAAGATATTCAAGTTTCGGAAGAATGTCGAGTTACTTTAATATATGATTAAGTTGATATAATTTTTATACAATTATTATAATTTTTTCTTTTACAGTCAAGATTAATAATGTCATTTTTTAATTGTATAATTTTATTTATTGGTATATTTTTTTATACTTAATCTATAATAATTTTTTTATGACTTGGCCCGTCTAGAAGTTTAATCCTGCGTCTGTCACCGCTTATTCTTTAGATCAACAGCTTATCTTGGGAGAGTCATCCAGGTTCATGAGCTATAGATAAGCAAGGACTTTTGCTCTAGCCGAGTCAGTTCTTATAGTCTCTAACCAATATGTTTCGTCACTTGGATTTTTGATGATTTTCTTGATAGTTGATGCTGATGTCTAGGCTCTTGCACTCCAGAAATATTATCAATCTATCTCGAGCACTTGCATCCAAAGCAACTTAAGCCCCCTGATTCCTGAAATCCTGAATATAATTGCCATCTGATGGGACCAACTCTTGATGCGCTAAGAATACAAGAACGCAATGTTGAGATGGTGATGGCTAGGGCTAGGCCCATACAACCGTGAAACTTTTGTTTCTTTCTGGTGTATAGAAACAAATTTATTAAGCCCAGAACCAGAATAATATATTTAAATCAAATATGTCACAGGTCACAGGCTGTTTTGTTCTCCTTCTATCCGATGCTGATGGCTACTTGTAAACGATAAGACTAATCTTGAGTAAATACATATTGGCGTAAAATTTTCGATGAAGTGGCAAACTTAACATATATATCCTTATAACCATTTTCATAATTTTTTGTTAAACAAGTTTTTGTTAATATTGCACCTGGCTCGATCAGACCTCTCTAATTAAATAGGGTACGTAGAGTTACTAAAGTAGTACATAAAAAATTCACAATGTATAAGGCATACATCGATTATAATCAAGTAATTAAAAATCTCAAATAAGTAACGGGGAACAAGATATATAACCGAAATATATATATACATATAGAAAAATAAAGACGTATAACTTATAAAGAATGAAAAATTGTTATGTAATTTATTAAATGTGCAAGTCTCACCGAAAAGATTCAATTCTCTCATTGACTATCATTCAGTTTATATTTCCAAATTAATTAGATCGACTAATTTCATATCATTTTGAATTTTTTTTCTTTATCTTATTCATTTTTTGTGATTCAAAATTGAACATGTAAATCGACCAACACGTGTAAGCCACCAGACGGAAGACGTCAAAACTCCACGTCCTGTAATCTCAGTCATGCAAAACCCTATATCGAAGCAGTCAAATTTGCAGACAAGATAACGAAAGAATTTAAGGAAGAAAGTGAGAGAAAATCACAAGAAGTTAATGCAGGATCAAGAGAAATCCGTAACTCACCGCTTAGAAGCCACCAGTTCCATGATTTCCAGTACGTGGTTTGTGTTACTTCCATGTTGTCAGCACTATCATCACTCATTTTTATTATATAAACCCTGCCACTACAAGAATCTATTCTTCACAATTTTCCCACCACCCAAACACCCCATTAAGCCGAAACCAAGAACTCAACACTCAAACTACCAAAATGTTGAGTATTTGGTCATGGATATCCGAACTCCCTAACTTGACCGAGTCTAAGTGGGCCGAGTCAGACTCCTCACTCACATTTACACTCGCCAGTTCCACGTCGAGTAAAGACAACTCAACTCGAGCGATTCAGCTCAGAGCTGAGATCACATCCAACTCCGACGTGTTGGTGAACTTCAAAATATGCTCGCAAGGCTTTCAACCTTCAAGTGACGATCAAAATCAAAACACTCTCTGGGTCTCTGACGCGTGTCATCTTTCTTCAGACAAACCGTTCCTCCCGCTGGTACTCCAGCTGCTCCAAGAAACAATCACCCGCTTGCCCACTGCGCATGATAGCACTTGTCCACGTTCCCAGCTTCAGAAACTAAAACCTGAACCTATATCATGGATCATGGACTCTCACTCACCTGAATCTTTCTCGAGTTTCTTCGATTTAGTTTTCCTCACCCGCTTGTTTTGGCTATGTGTTTGTGACGCGCCTAGTGAAGTCGGCTCCTTCTACTTCAGTTCCATCCTGGGTCCCAACCTCGAAGCTTTGACGTGTAAACACGCTCCTGTCCTGCGAACTTTTTTGGTAACGGTGGGGGTGGATGCTGAGCTGTGCTTTATGCGCACGTTAGGGTACATCCTCGCAAAATGGCTGATTTTAAAAGAGATGGGGGGCGTAGGTTTACAAATGTTAGCACTAATGCCACGTCAGCACCTAGGATTATCATACGCCACGGAGGCGCATGGCTTTTGGATTATGAAGGGATACGCGCCAATACCTGCCATGACAGTCACGAGCTCCAATGGTAATAACGGTAAGTTTCCCTTTATAGAGCCGAAAGAGGCAGTTCTGAGATACGTCTTGGCGCATCAACAGCTCGAGGCAGTGCTTCAGTTAGAATATACAGTCGAGTTCCACGAAGCGTACATTCAAGTGAACGCACGTGTCGACAATCTACGCTTCCACGTAGCAAAATTAGGTTATAACAAAAACGACGATGTGGAATACGGAGAGGAGAGGCACTTCCCGTCGAGAATACGTGTCTGGGTCGGGCCGGAAGTGGGGTCCACTTACGTGGCGGGGTTGAGCTTGGGTCGCTCCACGGACAACGACGACAAAGAAGTGGAAGTGCAGAAGATTCTGAAGGGTAGTTTCGGGAATCCAAAGAATCCGAAGGTGAAAGCTCGGGCGAGAATGACGACAAAGACAAAGATGAAAAGCTGGAGGTGGGATCAGGATGTGGAAGGAAACGCTGCCGTTTTCGACGCAGTGCTGTGTGACAACTCGAGTGGTCAAGAAATGGCTGTATGGAAACATAATGGTAATAGCAACGGTAGCCATGGTTTTAGAAGCAGGCATGATATGGGGGCGAACAGAGCGTTTGCGAAGACGGGAGGGTTGGTGTTTGCGAAAAATGAGTACGGAGAGGGAGTGGGATGGAGATTGGGCAGAGAAATGGAAGGAAGTGTGTTGAAGTGGAGAATTGGAGGACAGGTTTGGTTGAGCTATTGGCCGAATAGTGTGAAGAGTTCGTATTATGAGACAAGGTGTGTGGAGTGGTGCGATGAGGTTGATTTGCCATTGATTCCTGGAAAATAGAGGAGAAACTAGAACAAGAAACTTTTGTACATGTGATTATCTATTAAAGGAGGATATGTCATATATATGTACGTAACTGCATGTTGAAATATATTGCTTATAAGTTTGATCCTATAGCATTGATTCCGATTCTCAAATATGTACACTTGATTCCTTTGTTTAGCTCTGCTAATTGCATCTTGGTCAAATATAAAATAATTATCTAATTTATCCATGACACCATATTCTTTACACAATTCCTTAAACATTTTTTGAAGCATTATATATTTATGTATTTTGGAGAAGTGAGATTAAATCTAGCTTACATGATTAATCTCAACCATCCAGCTACTTATATTAGATCCAATGGTCTAAAATTTGTGTCAAAACGGGTGTAAAAAATATGGTTTTTCTTCAACCTCATCCTTCAATTATACGAGACAGGATTTGTGACACTATATCTTCAAATGATTTCTTATACAATTTTTGTACCAATAGATGTAAACACTCGTAGAGATATGAGAAAATCTAGCTTTGCGTAATATTGTAGACAATAGCATGAATTAGCTACACTTAATTACAAATCCTTAAAAACTTAATGGACATCGACGCAGGAGAATCAATAAAAGGATACGATGATAATATCAACAGGGATAAATAATTAGTAAATAATTAAGCTTGTCAAGAGACTGAAAGTAATAATTATATTTCTCTTCCACGTTAAAAAAAAAAAAAACAAAAAAACAAAAAAACTGGAAACAGGGCAGCCTTTCAATTAGAAGCACTTGGTATTGTCTGCATAGGTTGTTCGTTTCGCGTACCCTGATTTTGACCATTCATCTTCAAAGCTACCATTACAGTTACTTTGTTAAAGAGAAGAAGTTCGATTTTTCTCATAAAGCTTTAAATATTGAGTAGCTGACCCCATGACAAAAAATATTTACGTGAATATATATGTAGTGACAACTGACAGATTAACAGCCATTCTACTAAACAAATTAAGCATCCTATTAACCTTTAGTAATGACTTGATTGAATGATGAAAAAGAAGGGAAAACAGACAAGCCTGGCGAAGAGCAGGAGAGGAAAAGGTTCTCAATTGATGTTAAATCGATTAACTTTGATCAGTAACAATGAATAAGTGCAAAAATAATATAAAGTATATATATTTGATAATATAATATTGATTAAAAAAATTCGTAATTATTTTTATAATTCTTAATATCATGAATTTTTATGAAATAATGCAGTGAGTCAGAAAGCGGGTTCTCCGATTATTGCTTTAATGATTAAAGCAACTTTTAAGGGGAAAACCTTAATTGTACTAAGAAAATGGTGAAACTGTATCAGCACAATTCACAAATTCTCTCCTTTGACTATTAGCTTTTGCCTATCTAGCTAGTAGGTTGCAATAATGCAATACAATCAATTATTCGTGTTCCTCTTTTTAACCTTTAGAAATCGATAATTATAATTAATAAATTACATGATCAGTAGAGTACTCATATTAAAATGCATTTATACAAAGTACTTTATTGTGCAAATTGTAAATAAATCTGAATTTTCTTCACACAGAAAAGGTAGAGATCAAAGTTCAAGTATCCGAGACAACTAAAGCAACCGCACATCACTAATCTGCACTTAATTATACAACTGATGAAGAACTTAATACTAATAAGCTATAAACAGAATACCATTATTTAAAAGAAATCTTAGTACTTCAATACTTTCTAGTGGTTTCAGCTACCAAATTCACATCATAAATGTACACTAAGCTCCCCTTTCATTTTTCAAGTATGAGGATTCGCATACCCGAGCCAAGCAAAGAGAGTCTGGATCATAGTGAGTAAAAGAAGAATGGAGGCAGCCAAGGCGGAGATGAATGACCAAGGAGTACTAAAATACTTGTACTTAAAGCTCGCCCATCTCACATTCCAATCATTCCAATAATATTCGTTCACATCTTCGATCAAATTCGATAGATAGCTATTCCCTATGTCGAATGGCACATCCTTGCCAACATCGGCAAAGAAACAAGCAACTTCCTCGTCAGTTCCGAAACAATTTTCAACAATTTTATGGTCAGAAAGGAACCCCGCATCACTCGAAGTGCGGATGAGGCAGCCCATAAAGGTAGCGTAATCCGTCATGAACTTGTTGCAATGACCATAACATTGCTCAAAGGCAACAGAATTGAGAATGAAAGAGCTAAGCGTATCATCCATAGTTAAACGTGGGATTCGAAGCACTCCATTGCTGAATTTAATGTCCAAGAAGCTGTCTTTGTTATGCCTTGTTATGAACTGAATTCCAGCTCGATGAAGCTTCTCTGCAGGCTGGATAGACATCAAAAGTTCATCCCTTCTATCAGCTTTTGATCTTTCTCCAGCTGGGCTAAAGCTCAGGCGAACTAAATCAAGTAAATGTTTTGGTTTACGAAAATCGTGATCAGCTCTATTCAGGACAGACTCAGGTCTTTCCAGTACATGATCACTGAAAAACTGTAAAATGAGACGACATAACGATCCTGAACTCGGGACCAAAGTTGCAAAAAAATATTCGAGAACAAAAAGGGGGATTTGGTTTTCTAGCTTGAGAAGATCACGCATGAGAAAAGGCAGAACCCATCCCATCCTGAAGATGGGATCATCAGGAATTTTTCTTGTATTATCCATCTCAGAAACTTGACAAGCGAGCTCGATGATGAAACATCCGTCAAGCACCATCATCTGAACGAATTCCTGGCTACTGAACTCGTTACTCTCTGAGTAACACTCTCTTATATCACTCTCCCGCGACGCTATCGTTTCGAAACAGTTGTTGATGACACTCGTGTCTCCATAACTACCTGATCTTGCAAGGAGTGAGCGAAGAAACCGCCATTTGTGCTCTTCAATCATCTTGAGGTGCTCTGAGCCGTGGTGGTAAGGGCCGATTGAAACCGTCCGGGGCTGGTAAGCCTTCTCATTGATCTCGACCAGGCTTTGTGGGACGCTGAAAATGCAACAATTGTCTTTACCAGCTGTCTCGCTTAACAATTTTGGCTTCTTCTCGAAATTTCTCAGCATTTCTCTCTGCCAAATATCCAAGTCCACCGCTCCCGCGGTTCCCACAGAATGGTTGGCGCGTCCCTCTTCCTGGTTTCGGTTCCTATGGTGATTCATGTCGAGTGAATTGTTAATTTTGAAGAATTTGGATATGGCAGGCAGATGCTGGCAACTAACTGCACATCAGCCTCTCAGCTTTTCCACAAAAAGCAAAATAGAATTTGTGTTTTCATAAAATAAATTTTTTAACATAGTGGTGGATGTGCATGTGGTCTTGCGAGACAAGACATTGTACCAATTTTTGTCTAATGAATATGGACAGGACGCATTTTGAACTACACATGGTTGATATATTCAATCATTCAAACGAAATAATTTTTTTCCTGAAGAGATGTATGTGGCTTGTGAAACGAGGATCATGACATTAATTATATTATCTAGTCAATACACATGATATTATCTTTATTAATTTGTTAGATTAGCTAGTCTTTTAATTTTAATGTTTCTTTCATTTTTATCATCTCAAATTATATATATAATTTTGCTTAATACTTTTTTATTGAATGATTTTGATTTCTTTAAATTTTAAATAAGAATTGTATTTATTGTCTATATTTTTAGAATTAATATCACTAATTAAAACCGGCAAAGATGCCTATATTGATTTTGTTTTTAGATCTTAGATTTCACCTAATCCAGTACAAACATAATATATTATGTGATCAATGGGTTGTAAGAAGAAATATAATATAGATGACTAATAATACATAAAGTAACTCAAAATCATTTAAACGCACAACAAGAAATTAAAATATCCAAATTTGATGAAAATATTAAAACAGTGATCTTGCTTGTATCCCAACTTTACAAACACAACATTACTGAAAATAGAATTATTTGTAACAAGTGAAGGGAAAATAATATTACTCGTTAAAACCTATCATATCCTTATAAAGTACTCGTATTGGCTGAAATTAAAATTCACCAACCCACTTTCAGATTCGTTTGAAAACTTCGAAGAAAGGACGAAAAGAACTTTACAATTATTACTAAAGAGAGGAGATATCTTTCATTCACTATTATTGCAAATATATACATGGTTATACAATGAACAAGATTGGAATCTTACTAAATCAAGTAGAAATAAGAGAGATTACAAATATACAAGACAAATATACAGTGTATGATTACAAATATTGAGAGTGATTATGTTGCATGATTTGTGCCAGAATTCTAGTTTGAATTATGAGCTTGCAGTAACTGTTAAAGTTTTAAACATTAAAATATATATGTTAATACTGATTGGGTTTACATATACTAAGAATTGCAATATCGCATGCTTTCAAATCATTATAGACAGAAACTTATTATTAATTGTTTTGTTTTATTTAAGAGAATCTATTTACCTAAGCAAATTAAGTGTGGAGTAGTTATCTGATGACTCGGAGTCTCCGACGACTAAGACTTTTCAAAGTCAATATGTTTGTCTTTAATTTAAAAATTATTGCCACTTTCATTAGCTTTATGACTTTTGTCCTTTTAGAGAATCAGAAAGACAACTATTAATCACGTTTGCAGCTTCTTTTGCCTTTCTAGCCTCTTCCTCCCTTGCAACAAAAAAATACCGAGTGTTGCCACCGGAAGGAACCGTGTAAATGCTTTTCAGTGCATTTAGCTACGTAGTGTTGGAAAAGAGAGTTTATAAGTTTTTTTCGTAGTTAATACTCTATTCTCACATAATAATTACATATATTTCTCATATATAAATTCTAATAAATTGATTTAAGTTAAAAAAAAATGCTGGGAAGATATACATATGTTATTGCATGTTGGGATGCTAAGTTTGACATTTGCCTGTTAATCCAAAAGGAACAACAAATAAAGAATAAATCAGTAATTAATTGATTGATTAAAAATAATTTTATCATCGCAATAACACCTTTCACATTTAGTAAATCAACAGAGTCTTAGCAGCCATTAATATTGCGTAGTAAGGAAAAAGGGAGCTTCGCATCCTTAATTTTCTTGATTAATTAAATTTCGCAAGCTTATATAGAGAAAATTAAATCCTACCCACCTAGTTATCTATTAATAATTCCTCTCATACTGACAAACGTTCCTCATTTGATCTCGACTCCTCTATCCAATTAATCTTCATCCTGTGTTATTACCACCAAGTCAAGCAGCATTGAGGCAAATATATTTGGTTTAATTAATTAGCTGTCACAGATCTATTACTTAGCAGTTGTTTGTTGACTAGTTGGCCTCAATATGCTAATTAATTCCACTCTTCTGAAGTTTATGAGACGTGTCAGAAGAGTATAGGTCTCATCATATAGCTATTAAATATTGCTTTTAGGGTCAATATATTCTACAAACTAGGTTTGCTAAAATCCCAGTACATGAACACCTCTGATTATGAAAATCATACATACTTTTCCTCTATGTTAAAATTTATTAAATATTTCGTTAAATATTTTTTAAAATACCCATATATATGGAGATCTTTTGATACAATTTTTTAACACAAGTATATCTCTTTTTTTTTCTAGTGGTATCACTCTCTTGTTGCTATAGACTTTAGTTTCAGCTTCTTCAAGATTGAAAACACAAGCACAAATATATAAAGTCTTTTTATATTTTGATAACTAAGGTGTCCGGGTCAGTTTATACGTACGTCAACTAATACAAATACATGAAGTTGAACATATCAACTAGCTAAATATAGAAAGATTCTAAAGAAAAGATATTGCAATCTGATTGAGAGATTAGAAGTGATCAAGTTTTTTGTTCATAACACAACTCAACCAAAAAACTTGAAGTATAGTATAAACTTAACAGATTGCTGTGTAGTCACAGCGACCGCACATCATCTTTCCATCTATACATTCTTAAGTGCACAGGAAACCACCAGTCTCATGATTGATGGCATATATAATAGTAGCCTAAATTAACCTGTTGGATCTCTACAACTAATTAAGTTCATGATCATGAGAATCATTTAATTAGTATTAGATGGATGAGCATAAGAGTACCAAGCAAAGAAAGCTTGAATTGAGGTAAGGATTAGGAGCATGAGAGCTGCAGATGCCGACATGAATGACCACGGAGTGTCAAAATACTTGTTCTTAAAGCTCGCCCATCTAACATGCCAATCATTCCAATAATACTCATTCACATCTTCAATCAACTTCGACAAGTAACTCTTCTCTATGTCAAATGCCACATCCTTTCCAACATTGGTGAAAAAATAAGCAACTTCCTCGTCAGTTCCATAACAATTTTCAATGATTTTATGGTCACAAAGGAACCCCGCATCACTCTTCGTGAGAATGAGGCAACCCAGAAAGGTAGCATAATCTGTCATGAACTTGGGGCAGTGGCCATAACATTGTTCAAAAGCAACACAATTGAGGAAAAAAGAGCTAACAAAATCATCCATAGGCAAAGGTGGGATTTTAAGCACTCCATTACTGAATTTTATATCCAAAAAGCTGTCTTTATTATTCCTTGTTTTGAACTGGATTCCAGCTCGATGAAGCTTCTCGGCAGGCTGGATTGACATAAGAAATTTACCCCTTTTACGATTTGTTGCTCTTTCTTTGGTAATTGAAGGGCAAAAACTCAACCGAACTAAATCAAGTAAATGGTTTCCATGAAAATTCTCAGCTTTCCTCACGACAGAAGGAGGTCTTTCCAGCACATGATTACTGAAAAATTGTAGAGTGCGGCTGGCTAAGGAGATACTTAAATCTGAAACTAAAATATCAAACAATTTTTGGAGAGCAAAGAATGGAATTTGGTTTTCTAGCTTGAGAAGATCACGCATGAGAAAAGGTAGAATCCAATCCATCTTGAAAATGGGATCGTCAGGATCAATACTTACCAATCCTGTAACTTTACAAACGAGCTCGATAATGAAGCACCCATCAAGCACAATCATCTCAACAAATTCACGACTGCTGAACCTGTTCATCTCCGAATAACACTCTCTTATCTCAGTCTCGAACGAAGCGATTGTTTGGAAGCACTCGCTGAGCATGTTGGGGTCTTGTTTTCGATCGAGGAGGGCTCCGAAAAATCGCCATTTGTGCTCTTCGATCATCTGGAGGTGCTCTAGTCCATGATGGTAAGGACCGATAGAGACTATGCGGGGTTGGTAAGCCTTCTGGTTGATCTCGACCAAGCTTTGTGGCACTCTGAAGATGCAACAAGAACTGTTGCCAGCTTTGGCTCTCAATAATGTTGGCGTTTTATCAGCTTTTCGCCTCATTTGGCTCAGCCAATTGTCCAGCTCTGCCTCTGCGGTTGTTCTAACATTCTGATCACTGGCACGTGCATCTTGTCCTCCTCCTTCCCGGAGTCGATTCCTGCCATGGTTCAAGTGTCTTTCCATGTGTGATTACTTGTTTTTGGAGAATTTTGACGAAGCCCACATCCACATGAACCAATTGATTAGACTATACATTTATGTTTTAAATTTGATGCAAACATGAGGTTTCTTAGTGGTTGGCATGTGATTTATGGCCTCTTTCTTCTGGTTTTTTATTGATTGTGAACAAGGATTCTCTTATATATTCTAATAATCTATACTATAATAAAGTTTTTTATATAAATAAATTATGATTACTGCTGTAGTGACAACATCAAGTTAACTATTTATTCTACCTAACTTCCACAAATTAGTCAAGCCTGGCATCACTTGATAGGTTAGTAGCTGCTTGAGATAAGTGAGTAGATAGTGACAGGTACAATGGATAACACTCACTCATTATGTGTTGTTATTAATAAAAATGCATTTGGTGATGGTGAAATAGACAGCGAATGGCAAATTGATATTGGAGTATATGAAAAATATAATAAGATATGCAGAGTTTATGATGTCAAATTGTGAAATTTATGACTTAAACATTAAATTTGTGACCTCGTGATATCTAATTGAAAAATTACAAGTTTGCCAACCACTAGCATATAATATAAGAATTCCTGCATGCATTGGTAATATATATATATATATATATATATATATATATATATATATATATATATATACCTGTGTGTGTGAAAAATCAAATAATTTCATTCACTAATACATGAAAATTAATATACAAAATGCAAATTAAGCTAAAAGTATATCGCATCATGACAGCCAGCAAATTAAGAAGTTGACCGACGTGATAAATATTAAATACACCCACCCACCGACTTCACTTGCAACTTTATTAATTAAATATCTCGTCAATTTATAAAACTCGGTAGACCGAGACTTTTCAAAGTCAATTTCTTTTGTCTTATACTAAGGAATTATTGTCACCGTCACCAAGCTTGTTGCAAAATGCAAGCTGATTAATTGTTTTGTCTTCAAAGCCTGCTTATTGTCCATGATCAATAAATAAATCTATGCCTGCTTGATTTGTATATGACTTGCGTGACAGAATTCGGGTACAATATATTGTGTGTCTCCGGTTGTATAAAAGTTGTTAAAAACTTGTAATTGTTTATATATTTATTCACAATTTTTATATTCGAAACAATTCTTTTTGTTTATAATTTTTATATATTTATTTTCAATTTTATACAATCGGGTGTATCGATGTATCCGATATACTATAACATGATCTATGTGAACAATGTTACTGATATTGTAATTTTGTTGATTAAGTTTTCATTTTACATTTACTATTAATTATTGCTGTACCATATATAAAAGAAAGAGAACAAACGAATGAATGAAGAGGAAAGGATTTACTTCAAGCAAATGTGAAAACTATGCTCACAATTTAAAGTCGATGGGGAAGAATGAAAACAAGAAAAAAAAATCTGAATAAATTTCTCATAAACTCAAACATGGATAGACTAGATTGAAAAAAAATAGATTTAAATATGAGCGCCCTGTGAAAACCTTATCTATATGAAGTTTTCTTCGAATTACAATGAATGAAAATGTCCATAGGCTTAATACCTTTGTTTAAATCTAAACAGACCCATAGATCTCATTACTTAAAGCACCACTTACATTCATGTGGGTAAGGCTTCGGCCCAGTGTAAAAGCCCAAGAAAAGCTAAAAAAGGGGACTGATGCTATATATCAATTTTTTTTTTCCTTAGTAAGCTTCATCTTCAATTAAAAAAAAATAGTAAAATTATAGTACAATGAAAATTTATGAAGATCTTTCATACTTGTCAATTGTCATAAAGGGTATTTGCTCTTCTAATTTTGCACCTTGGCATCATAATAGTGATTTTGCAAAAACTTTTTTATAATTTTGGTCATCTATCATACAATATTGTATAATGGGTCCAAATAGAGAATAATTAACTCTAATTAAAAAATTATTTTACTTGGTTTTAGAAAGATGTTTACAACGATAATGAAAAAAACTTTAGAGAGAAGAACAAAAAAAAGAGGATATAAAAATTGAAATGAACAATTTTACTCTTAGATGAAGTTGGTCTTACTCATTAAAAAAGTGAGGCTTACACAACTCAGAGTTGGGCTTGACAGGCTCCATATCTTATTGAAGTGAAAATAATATCGTAAATAAATGAAGGGGTGATTCACGTGAATCAGGTAACGCTTAAATTCAAGTAGAAAACTTATTAAATAATCCCATTTGGTCAAAAGACTTGTAATTAAGGATCCAATCATATAAGTAAAATCCACTTAATTTTTTTTAAATATTTCAAAAGTCAAACCTAACGTGATTATATAAATTATAAACTTCTTTATCTATTCACTGGAGATCATTAGTTGATTTTCTATTCACAAGAATTAAAAAAAATGCTTTTTTTTTTCATTATCACAATCGTCATGGGCATTGCTTGTCCTTGGAAAATTATTCAATTGAAAAAATCCCATATTTGTACTTTTATTTGTCCCATAAGTTCATAATTTTTTTTTTAAATTCCCGAAATCTCAATTGCAAGAATTAAGAGTTGTTTGCTATGATTGAGGGCGAATCATTTATTTTTTAAGAATTATAATATTATTTTGTGTGATTACTAGTTAGCAAAGAAATTAAATAACTATTTATCAGATGAAGTAAATAATTGCAGTTTTATAAATAAAATTATCTATTAGATGAGTTAGAATAAAGGGGTGTTTAAAGTCCTTATTTGCAATTTGGATGGATAAGATCAAAATAGTTAAAGAAAAAAAAATTGTCACATCATGATGTTGCTTGATTGTAACAGATTGTTTAAGTTTATCCTCTTATTTAATTTGCAGGAGACAACTTGAGATAATAAAATAAAATAAAATATTTTTATTAGGTTTCTTTTTCGTATCAATTTGGTTAACTAACACGTATAAAATTTAAATATTTATCATAAAAAGGAGTCATTTTCACTCAACGAGACGAGGTTTTAGTTTTATCTTCTCTTCTTGTTATTTTATAGTTAAAGAGTTAAAACTTACAAAAGGATAAGGGCCCGGGAAGTTTAATTGGGCTTTTAGGTTTTTTTAATTTTAGTAACCGTTGTTCTTTTATAAAAAAAAAGTTTTCTAAAATAAAATAGAAATTATATTTTACATCTTTTGTGCTCACAGAAATAACTTTAAAGAATAAACTATGTGAAAACAAATTATTTTAAATTAGTCATTCGAAAATATTCGTATTTTTGTATCAACTCATTTAATTATTCGTATCAAATATATAAAACATGAATACGATATGGTTATTAAATATTTCACTCAGTGATGTAATCGTATCATATTTAATTCATATAATTTATTTAATTGTTTAACCTATTTATACATAGTTCTTTATATTCTATAAATTTATATCAATTAAAATTATTTTATAATATAAGAATATTATTAGTATAAAAAATAATTAAAAACATTATAATTTACTATTATATATATTAATTTTTCTCATAATATAAAATTTTTGATTTTATAATATATATATGCTATAAATACATAATAATTTATATTAAATAAGTTTATAAATAAAAATTGATAAAATATATTTAATTATTTATAATATTAAATAAATTGATATATTAAATATACTCAATATAAATCTTACGCATTAATTATTTGTGTAAGAATATTGTACCGTGTGTCGCTCCTTCTCCTAGTTACTTAGCAAAATATGGATTTTTTTTTATTTTCTTAATCTTGTTCTCGAAAATAATAATTAATAGTGTTAATTCCGTTCGGTGCATTAAAATAGGTGCACGTGGCAGGTTGAGGTGATCAGGTGTTGCGGTTGAGCGAATAACGATGCAGAATTTATTGATAACATAAGATAATAGCAATATATTACGTTAAAAAATCCAAAAACATGATAGCTTTCGTTACTGTTTGTGCCTTTTTGAAAGGCAAAGAGAATCAACATCCCGGATATGCTGCTTCCAGATTTGGGATCAAAGCAAATGCAAATGCTGGAATATTTTTTGACGAATCTTATTGGATTAGCAGATTTATTTATTTGTTTTAATTTCAGATATATAATGATGGGTGCTTTCTAGATTCAAATATCATATTTGTATTATATGTAGACTTTAGGATAAATCTGGTAAATCATTTTGTTGTTAAAAATGCTAACAACATGTGTTTTCTTTCTCGATCAGTTTTATTATAGAAAAATAGTATATATCCTTTTTTTATCTTAGATTTAGTAATTAATTAATAAATCCTCTAGCATTAAATATAAAATTTTATGGCTATATATCAACACAATAAATAAGGAACAAAAGAGTGCATGAAATTTTATTATTACCCATTTCACTAAAATAACATTGACTCTTCTCAAATAATTATATTGTTTTATCATCTTCCTATATAACGCGTTGTTGTAGGATAATACATCCCTATAAATGACACTCTATCTAATAGGTAAGGTTATGGTACATAGCATAGCATAGTCCAAAAAATTTTTGGGATTTAAATTGTATAAAATTTATTATAAATAAATTATAGATATAATTTTTTTTTTAAATCTTGGAGATAACCATGACTTCGAGTGATTTACAGGAAATGCACCAATAAGCCTGGTAAATTCTATACGATCCGTTAACACCATACGAACCCATTCGATAAAAATGTATTTTAGATATAATATTATCGGATTGGGTCGTTAATGGGTTAACACGATAAAACCCGTTTGATATCGGACCGTGTTTGGGTTTATACTATAAAAAACTGTTTCACCCGTTTAACCCGTTAATATTAAGGATAATATAGTAAATTTATTTATGATATATAAAAAAATATAAAAAAATATAACAAATACTAATTTATAACTATATTTAACCTAATTAAAATTATTCTAATACAATTACGTCATCTTTTTCTTATTCGTGTATGAGTATGAAATTTTGATGAGAAATATAAATAAGAAACTTATAAAATATTCTATTTAATTTTCAGAAATCATTCAATAATTGGACATTATCAATTATTTATCTTAAATACACTTTAGATGGATATTAAAATGATGTTGGATACAAAATTTTGTTTATATTTTCGTATTATATTAAATTTGGATATTTCGATATATTTCAAAATATTTGATAGATTTTAAATTTATAAACTATTGGTTGTATTATTTGTTTAAAATTTATACAAATCATGTTACACATATTTTTGTCTAATTTGAAAATAAAAAAACAGATTAAATGGGTTAGATTCGGGTAACACATTAAGTTAACAGTCAGGTTTGGATTTATAGATTTAGACCTAAGAAGTTAATGGGTCAGATTTAGATTAATATAATTTAATACGACACGAATATAAAACAATACAAAATCACTCTAACACGACCCAGGTATATACAACAAAACTCTTATGTATCTTACCATATATCTTTACTATTTTTAGAGAGGTAGGAGATAATTATTTGAGAAAAATAGAATTATTGTTTTTACTATTATGGTATTTGTTTGGGATCTCGTGATGATTATCATTATATTATATTTGATTTTATTTTTTTTATTATTCCTGATAAATAAGGAACAAAATCAGATTGATTACAATAAAATTTGCAAATTTAAAATTTATTAAGTATCATTTACGATTTCGAAAAATCCCACAACAAACCTCAAGACTTATCCTATCGCTTATAATAATTTTACTACTAAAAAAATAGTGAAACTAAAATAACGTTTTTAATCACAGAACGGTGGTCCACGCGGCACTCAGGCGCGTCCAAGTGAAACACAACACAACACAACAGTTACTTAGAATAGTTAAAAAAAAAAAACATGACAATCTACCTAGGCAATCCCGTGATGCTTCTTGTCAGCTGTACCGAATCTCGCTCCGCGTGCGCCTTCTCTTTCTTAAAGATAATAAGCTTAGCTTAGCTGAACGCCATCCTTGCCAGGTCAAGTGGGTCCCACACCGTTTGGACGCTTCACGCCTTCGTATTCAATGCAACGAGACTTTCTGGCCCACTCACTGTCTCTTTCACTTCGTTTCCCCTCCAGCAACGACTTCTGCTTCTACTTCAACTCACCGCAATCACCGCAAAGCTTGATAGCTTTGCTTTGCTTTGTTTAGCTTGTTTTGTTCTGGGCTAGGTTGGCTTGGTTTGGTTTTGAAATGGAGGGGGTTGGAGAGTGGGTTCTGGTGCCGCGAGCTACAGAGAAGGACTTGTGGAACCCGAGTGGTTTTGGTGATGGAGGAGAGAGTTCCAAGCCGTTGAAGGTCACGTTTAGTGGGCCAGCCAAGCATTGGACGGATGCGATTCCGATTGGCAATGGCAGGCTTGGAGCGATGGTGTGGGGTGGTGTTGCATCGGAGATTCTTCAGCTTAATGGTAAAAGTTTAAATCTTTTCCAGTTGATCAAGAAAAAAACTTTTTGAGCACAAGTTGTTGATTTTGTTTGTCATCATTTGCTTCATTTGACGTAAGTAGCATCAAGTGAAATTTGAAGATTGAATATTTTGATTGCTTGATGATGAGATATGGATATTTTTTGCAGACGATACGCTCTGGACTGGTACTCCAGGGAAATATACTAACCCAAAAGCTCCGGAGGCACTTGCGGAGGTCAGAAAACTTGTTGATGATGGCAAGTTTGCTGAAGCCACCGTATCAGCAGAAAAATTATCAGATAGTCCTTCTGATGTATGTTCTCCTATTTCCTGATACAATTCATATTTGAAGTGGAACTGGATTTCCATTCTATGGGTTATACAAATTGTTTATGTTGGCATTTGAAGTTTTGCAGATAAGTGTTCTGAAGGATAATTAAGATCAAAAAATTCCTTTAGTTTTTCCTAGGAAATTTAGGGGTGCTGGGGATGATATGGTAATTTTCAATTTCTCCAAATGTTAAGAAAGTTGATATCCTTTTGAAAAGGTGCTCAAAAAATATTGTAAATTAGATTTTTTTTTTTAATTGAAATGTTTGATGTCTGACTGACAGAAACTTCTTCTAGGCATGTGTTACATTGGATATAAATCAGCTTATTGCTAGAGAGTTTTGTTCTTGAGTAGTTCAACTTTTATCTGGGCACTGGGGGTTTCTTAACTTTCTATTCTGATGGAGAAGTTTATGAACTTCTTTAAATGTGAAAAAGATTTGTTCTCTGCATGCACATTCAATTATGGCCTGATGAGGTTTTTTTTTTTTTTTTTTTTTTTTTTTTTTTTTTTTTAATTTAAAGGTTTACCAACCTCTGGGTGATATTAAGCTAGAATTTGATGATTCTCATCTTAAATATGCGGAAGAGACATATCGCAGGGAGTTAGACATAGACACTGCTACAGCTAAAATAAGTTATTCTGTGGGTGATGTGGAGTTTACCAGAGAACATTTTGCTTCTAATCCCAATCAAGTAATCGTGACAAAGATTTCTGGAAGCAAACCAGGTTCTGTGTCATTTACAGTATCTCTTGATAGCAAGTTACATCATCATTCGCAAGTAAACGGCCAAAATCAGATTGTTATGCAAGGAAGCTGTCCTGGTAAAAGGAGGGCTCCAAAAGTGATGTCAAATGACAATCCAAAGGGTATTGAATTTTCTGCAATCCTTGATATACAGATTAGTGATGGAAGAGGCAAGATACAAGCTCTGGATGACAAGAAGTTCAAGATTGAAGGTTCTGATTGGGCTGTGTTGCTTCTGGCGGCTGCTTCTTCATTTGATGGCCCATTCATTAAGCCTTCAGATTCTAAGAAGGACCCTACATCAGCGTCTCTCAGTGCCTTGAACTCCATAAGAAATCTGTCGTATTCTGCCCTTTATGCAAAGCATTTGGATGACTATCAGAATCTTTTTCATCGTGTTTCTCTGCGGCTGTCAAAAGGTTCCAAGAGTGTATATTCAGACAATACAGCTTCAACTGCAGAGCGGGTGAAATCTTTTAAGATAGATGAAGATCCGGCCATGGTGGAGCTTTTATTCCAGTTTGGTCGATATTTGCTCATTTCTTCATCACGGCCTGGAACTCAAGCAACAAACCTGCAGGGTATATGGAGCGAGAAGCTTGAGCCAGCATGGGAGTATGTTCTGCATTTTCCTCCCTTTTCCTCTGTCTGGCATTTCTTCCTTTCCTATTCTTTTCCTTGGTTTTCAATTTTTTTGCATGCTAGACATGTTTGTTTCATCCATAGTCCCTACTTTGCTACATACTTTAATAAGTACTTGTTTCACATAGTTCTAATTTGCTGCAGCTGTGCTATGCATTTATAATTTTAGTAAGTTATCTCATTTCATGTCAAGAGACTCTGTAGATATGATTTTTTTATGTTTCTGATTCTAAATTGATGGCTTCTATTTTAGCTCTCTTGCCAAAGTATATCAATGAAGGCTGAGGATCTTGAAAATTTTATTTATTGTGATTTTCTTTTAACATAACACAACAAGTGATTATTTGGTGTCGGATCTTATAGGAAGGTATGGTTTGTGAAGGTATTTGTGAGAGAGAGCGAGAAATATATCAAAAGTAAGACCATAGTCTACCACTATCATTTGCCCTCTCTTGGTAATTTTGTAAATTTATGGGAAACATTTCATCAGAATCAATAATGCTACATTTACAAAGTCTATATACAAAGATGATGTGGAATCAAGTGAATGGAAGAATGTAAGAAATTCAATGTAATAAATGTTTATGAGTAATATGATATTACAAAGTTGATGTGGCATCAAATAAATGAAAGTTGAATACAAGAAAGTCAACGTAGTAAATGTTGATGAGTAATGTGGCATTGAATGAATGAAACTATATTAAATTTGTAAACAAGTACAAATTTTCTAAGTATAGCATTGTACTTCAAGAATCTGAAGAATAAATTGATACCTATAATGTAACTTTTAACTGAAGTCAATACCACTATATGACCTCTGCTTTTGGAGTTATCAGTGTAAAAATCTTATCTTGTAATTTCAATATATAACCGTCTAATTATTTAATTTTAAATTTCAGTTGTGCTCCTCACTTGAACATTAATCTTCAAATGAACTATTGGCCTTCTCTTCCTTGTAACCTTCGTGAGTGCCAGGAGCCCTTGTTTGATTACATTCAATCACTATCTGTCAATGGGAGTAAAACTGCAAAAGTAAGAATTTCATTTTCTTTCTTACATTCTCTGTTCATGCTTTCCAGTAAGATTTAATATGTAGTCTGAAGAATTATCGGATGAGGTTCTCTTCAAACGGAGTCTACACTGAGAATTATTAGTACTAGATGTTGCAGTCATCATTCTGAATTTTATGTAGCAAATCTCTTTACCTTGAGTCTACCTATTTTGAGACACTACATAGTTGAATGTGATCCTGTCGAAAAAGATATGAATAATTCTTGCCTTTATCCTTGCTGTCCTGCTCCTAGAATGTCCAGTGCATAAACATAAGTGAGTGAAGGATCGCAAGGCCTACATTGCTAAATTGCAATTGCAAACTAGCGCCTGGGAGGCCACTGAAATCTTTGTGTTCTCCAATATCATTTTTAATTATTTATTCATAAAAACCTTCTATAATCTTTGCACATTAATTTTCTTGCTTGGTCAATGAATGTTACAGGTGAATTATGAAGCTAATGGTTGGGTAGCTCATCAAGTGACTGATTTATGGGCTAAAACATCACCAGATTTTGGTCAAGCTGTCTGGGCTATGTGGCCAATGGGTGGAGCATGGCTTTGCACCCATCTATGGGAGCATTACACTTACACCATGGACAAAGTAAGATCCTGATTTTTCATGCAGTTTTGTCATGTTTAGGTTATTTTTTTGCTTGAAATTAGTTTCACAGAGGAGTTTAAGAAATTTTCTCTCATAGATCAGACAAGTGCTTGCGACTTGTGACAACATGATGATGCTGAGACGTGGATACTACCTAGAAAGTATATATTATGATATAACTGCTTAGATCAAGATTTCACATAATTTTTTTTTAGTTCATGCATTCTCCTCTATGTCATATTCATATATATCTTAGATTTAAGTTAAGATTTTTTATTAAATATGTTGGCATTGAAGTAAATTTGTAAAAACCTATATCACCACTAGATTCATCATTGTTAATATATTATCACCACTCTCTGAGTAAAATCCAAAAAGGCAAATATGGGTTTTTTTGAATTCTGTTTTCATTTATGGATGAGGTCAAACTTGGGAAAGGAAATGCTTATGATAGACGTGCACAGTAATGAGAATGGATATACATTTAGGGCATGTTTGATGCGCTGTACAGTGCTGCGTAGTATAGCATTAAGAAATTATACTGCGTTTGATCAGATTTTAAGCGGGATTGTATAGTATAACGTGGGTACTGTAGCGGATACTATAGCGGTACTGTTTGTATAAAAGTTGAGCGTTTTTATATCAAGCCTACCCATGATATAACACCGTATAAACTTATTTTTGTCTCAATTTTCACTAATAAATACAAAAAAAAATTATATAAATTAAATATTTATATATTTAAATAATTAATAAATAATTTATTAAATATTTAAATAAAAATTAATTATTTAAATAAAAAAAATAATTATTTAAATATATAAAAAATTTAATAATTAAATTTTTATTTTAAAATTAATTTTAATTATTATTTAAATTTATTTTATATTTAAATTAAACTTTTCGCATTATAATTTTTTTTTACGTTTTATCTAATACAATGTTCTATCAAATATAGTATAGTATTATGTTTTATCTAATCTTATTCTATACTATTCAATCCAATCCAATCCAAATAAATTTATGCTATCCTATACAATATTATACAGCGCATCAAACATGCTCTTAGGAGTTGAGAGGATAGGATTCTTACTCCTTGTTCACCAATCCCAGGGAAGGAAAAATCAAAAAATTAAAAAAAAAAAAAAAATACCCTAAGGCTTTGTCCAAGAAATTTTGGATGTGGAAATACCTAATTACTTCTCATTCCCAGGTTCATGATCATGAATGTCCTTGACTTTGTTCCAATAACTTTATATCTTTGTTTGAATCAGGAAATTCAATTTTGCGGTAGCATACTGTATATGGTTTTATTTCCACATCAAATTTTCTATATGCAGGTCATTGCTAATATATATGTATATATATTTTTTGTGTATTTAGGAATTTCTAAAAAATAAGGCATATCCTTTGTTGGAAGGATGTACATCATTTCTTTTGGACTGGTTGATTGAAGGCCCTGGAGGATATTTGGAAACCAACCCTTCAACATCTCCAGAGCATATGTTTACTGCTCCTGATGGTAAGCCTGCTAGTGTGAGCTACTCAACAACGATGGACATGTCAATCATCAAAGAAGTTTTTTCTGAAATTGTTTCTGCTGCTGAGGTGAAACTCTTATTCTGCATGAATAAAGAATAGTCAAACTTTTCTGTCTTAATAAGCTTGTATTATCAATCGCTTGAAACTTCATTGGCATGCAGGTTCTTGGAAAAAGTGAGGATTCTCTCATTCAAAAGGTCCTTCAGGCTCAGCCTAGACTTCCACCAGTAAAAATTGCTAGAGATGGTTCCATCATGGAATGGGTGAGTGAGAAGCTTGAAATTAATTTTCTAGAGATATTTACAATCTGTTTATATGGCAGCTATTTGATGAAGTGCTGCTACGTAATGGAGGTCTACAAAAGCTGTGTTACCATTGGCTAATATATTCTCTCTTCTTTACATAAGGCACTAGATTTTGAGGACCCAGAAGTTCACCATCGACATGTGTCACACCTCTTTGGTATTTATCCAGGACACACAATTACTGTTGAGAAAAATCCAGATCTCTGTAAAGCGGCTGATTATACCCTTTACAAAAGAGGTTTGTATCTGATAATTGCCTATTTCTTGTTTGATGCGATGTAGTTCAGCTCAAGGGTGTTTAGAAGCCAAACTGGTGTCCTTTGTTTACCTCAGCTGTTCATGTAATAAGTTCCCAAGAGTGATCTATTATACGTATGCATGTTCATTTATACTATTTTAGCTTAAATTTCAAGCCTAAGTTAGAATGTCTACATTTATATTCGGAGCAGGAGAGGAAGGTCCAGGATGGTCAACTGTATGGAAAACTGCTCTTTGGGCACACCTTCGCAATGGTGAGCATGCATATCGCATGGTGAAGCATTTGTTTGATTTGGTTGATCCAGATCATGAAGGCAATTTTGAAGGAGGATTATACAGTAACTTATTCACATCGCACCCCCCTTTCCAGATTGATGCTAACTTCGGGTAAGCAGAATCCTTTGTCTTATGTCAATGGAATTGCATAACACTTTGATCAGTCTTAAGTTCGTATGACCACTTTTATTCCTGACAGTGATGTGAGCATATATATATGCTCACAGCACTGTCAGGAATAAAAGTGGTCATATTCAAAGTGGTCAGAAATGAAACGGTACAATTAATTGCTTTAAAAAATCATTAAAATCACTTATTTTATTAACTTTTTCGTCATGTTGGATTTAGGAATCACTAGAGAGAGCCTTGAGGGTTTGTGACATCCTTAGTCTTAGTACTTTTAAGTCTCTTAGATTGAAACTTTAATTAATTATACTCCCAAGAATATCAAATGGAAGATAATGGATTTTTTTAGAAAGAAGACTGCCACAAAGTGAATGAAATGTTAATTGTGGGCAAAGCTTTTAATTCCTCGATTTATTTTCAGGTTTTCAGCGGCAGTTTCTGAGATGCTAGTGCAGAGTTCTATAAAGGATCTTTACTTACTTCCTGCACTTCCCCATGACAAGTGGGCAAGCGGGTGTGTGAAAGGTTTGAAAGCGCGAGGTGGGGTGACAGTCAACATCTGCTGGAATGAAGGCGACCTGCATGAAGTTGGTCTATGGTCAAATGGACAAAATTGTGTTAGAAGATTACATTATAGAGGAACAACCGTCACTGCAAATATATCTACTGGTAGAGTTTACACATTCAATAATAAGTTGAAGTGTGTGAGGACTTCCTTTCTCTGAGGAGCGGCTTTTCTTGAATGTTAAAGATCAATATCTTACAAACAGCATTTTTTCTATTAGAATTCCTAACAAATCTGCAAGGGAACTTGAATTGCTTTGCATAAATGTTATACTTTTCTTGAATTGAGTCAAGACTCTTCTTAGGAATTTATAATGTCTTAAATTATTGCAACTTTGTTCAAAAGGTGTAAACATTCTTGATTTATTTATATAATCAATCAGTCACTGATTCTTTATTGATGATCCTGGATTCCTTTTAGGAAGGAGTGTCATCTCTATGACGATTTTACTTCCTTTTACTTTTGTAACTTACTTCGGAATGAGAGGAATATACCCCTCTTAAGTGACTTAAAGTTGGAAAACAACATTTGCCTGGTTGAAGATTCATTTATGACAAATCCTTCTATTTGCTCTGATAAATTTGTTCATCTCAAACGGGCTTCTGAAGGTGAAAAGATGCGATCAAGTGATGAGATTTGAGAAGCTGATAGGTTTGGTTTAGTAAGTTGATGATAATTGTAGGACTGTCATTCACATTTTATAATTTCAACTTAAAAAAAAAAAAAAGAAGAAGGAAGCTACAAATGCAAAGCAAGAATTGTCAAGAAATCATCAATTATTATATGTAGTTGGGTGGTTATTTCTGTTTTTTATGGGCTGGATTATTAGTCAGAATTGCTTCTGGTTTTCATCTTCGGAAAAACACAAATAGAACCAAATTTTAGGTGTATCAGTTTTTAGTCAAATTCTAATTTTTTTTAGTGTGTAAACAAATTTGAACAATTTTTTTTTTAAATATCCTAATCACCTGCCAAGTCAGTTTTTCCAACAACATATCAAGTGTGTTGAGTAGAGTTCGTTCAACAGTTTGGTAACTTGTTAACTGAAGAAAAAGGTTTGGTTAAAACTTAGCAACCTCTTCAATTGATTATTATTTTACAATTTTCTTTGATTTAATCACAGTCCATGGTTAAGCTTAATCACATTAATCTCTTTTGCTTTTAAAATAACCAGATAAATTGCCAAATTGGTGTCACTAACCGATCAATTCACCAAACAAGTGTAAGCTTGAGAAAGATAGAAGACAAAACCATGTTCGAGCATTTTAAATATTAATCAAACTGATGCATTTAAGAAGAAAATAGAAAGTTGCAATTGATTCACTTTGCGCCTTCAAGCTCAACTCAAATAATGTTTAAGCAATCAATTAAAATTTTATTTAATGTAAAAAAAAAAAAAAATCCTAAAACAAGACTTTTGACACTGATAGCACGTGTAAATATTACAGTAACATTAAAAGTTACCGTCCAAGCATCATCATCGTCGTCAGCCTCAGTGACAGTCACCAACTAACTGCCCGCTTTTTTTGTCTCACTCTTTGACTCTCTCAACTTATTTCCATGGCTCCCTCACATGCCTATACTAAATTAACTATTGAAGCAAACCAATGATCTTTTCTTGGCAAAACCGTCTTTGTTCTCTTCCACTCTTATCTCTGCAAATTTTATAATCAGTGAATTGTTCTGTTGATGAATTATTCCAAGCTTTTAATGATGGAGTCTCAGACTACCAACCCTTTAAAGATTACGTTTAATGGACCTGCCAAGCATTTCACCGATGCAATTCCAATCGGTAATGGTAGGCTTGGAGCTATGGTGTGGGGCGGAGTTTCATCGGAGACTCTCCAGCTCAATGGTAAGGTTTTCTCTTATGTTGAAAAAGTTTGTTCTTGGGTGGTGCTTCTCATTACGTGAATGAGTATAATAATAATCTGAATTGCTCTGCTGCAGAGGACACGCTTTGGACTGGGATTCCGGGAAATTATACCAACCCAGAAGCTCCAAGAGCACTTTCTGAGGTCAGACGTCTAGTGGACCTTGGAAAATATGCTGAAGCTACTGCAGCATCTGTCCATTTGTTCGGACATCCTGCAGATGTACGTTGCATACTTCATTGCCTCTTGAACATCTAGTTATCTGTTTTTCTTCATTAGCTTTATTACTCTGTTTAATTAGTATATGGTGACTATGGCTTGGATGAATGCTCAATTTTGAGCTTTTCTAGTACCAATTGTGTAACATTGCATGTGATTGATGATGAAAGCTTTTCATTTGTTATCTGAGAGAACTTTTCTTGGGAAGGTGATCAAGTTAAACAATTGGATTCAGGGCAAGATATTTAAGCGTGAAACAGACGATTAAGATTGAAAAACTCTTGGATTTTTTTTCTTTTTTTTTTTTTTTGTAAAATCAGGAGGCTATAATGATGCCGTGCTTTTGTTGATTCGGTGAATAGTGGGAGAATTGGCATTTTTTATTTGGAGCACGTAAAGCAATTTAGATTGAATTTTGTGGTTTTGTTTTAGGAATTTTTGTATTAAAATGAAAATAAAAGATATGTTTATATGTTTTTCAAGAATAAAGAATGTGTTTGGCTTTGTGTTTTATGATAAGAATGCGTTAAAAAGGTAGAGGAAATAAAGAGAGAATGGAGAAAACAACCTTTTGTTTTTAGTTATAAAGTAAAGACTTTTTGAAAACAATGTATTGTTGAGCTCGTATCTTACCTAAAGCTTTTTTCATATTTCAAAAACAAAAATATATATCCAAATACATTCTGGGAAACACCCAAAATTGAAAACAATGAAGATATGGCCCTGTTCTCTATGTGACTTTCTATCAGCAAAATCTTCTTTTAGGTTTCATCTTGTGGCTGCACTATATATTCAAACCTCAAGATGTCCAACTACGGTGCTTCACTGAAATTCTGTTATTGTGGTTCATGGATATGATGACATAGGTGATTAACCTGGTTCTGGGCATAATTGTTCTAGTGGTTAGTCATCTTGTCAATTAACACTTGAATGTGATGTGGTTATTGCTGCTCTTGTGACTGATAAACATATTCCAGCTAGAAATGTTAGGAATTCATTTTAATAAAATGCTGTGCCTTTGCCTTATATGTGCAAGCTGCTATTATTTATAGTTGCTTCAATGTCTAATGAACTTCTTTTGATTAGTAGGTCTACCAACTTCTTGGTGATATAAAAATAGAATTTGATGATTCCCATACTAAATATACTGAAGAAACATATCGTAGAGAGCTGGACTTAAATACTGCAACAGCACGAGTGAAATATTCTGTGGGAGATGTAGAATTTACAAGAGAGCATTTTTCTTCTAATCCAGACCAAGTGATTGTGACAAAGATTTCTGGGAGCAAAAATGGATCTTTGTCCTTCACGGTGTCTCTGGATAGCAAGTTAGATCATCAATCTTATGTAAATGGGAAAAATCAGATTGTAATAGAAGGACATTGCCCTGAAAAAAGGATCCCACCAAAGGACAACACAAATAATGAACATGAACAAAAGGGAATCAAGTTTTCTGCAGTTCTTGATATACAGATTAATGATGACAGTGGCATCATACATTCTCTAGGAGACAGGAAGTTGAAAGTTGAAGGTTCAGATTGGGCAGTTCTACTTCTAGTGGCTGCATCTTCATTTGATGGGCCGTTCACAAAGCCTTCAGATTCTAAAAAGGATCCTACTTCAGAGGCTCTGAGTGCTTTGAAATCAGTTAGAAATCTGTCGTACTCTGATCTTTGTTCGCGTCATTTGGATGACTATCAGAAGCTTTTTCATCGTGTCTTACTACAGCTTTCAAAAGTTCTAAGGGAAATGATGATACAGTTTCAACTGCAGAGAGGGTGAAGTCTTTTCAATCTGATGAAGATCCATCCTTGGTAGAGCTTCTATTCCAGTTTGGTCGTTATTTGCTTATTTCTAGTTCACGACCTGGAACTCAGGTGGCTAATCTGCAGGGAATATGGAACAAAGATCTGCAGCCAACTTGGGAGTATGTTTTCAATATCATATCTTCTTGTTTATAAATTGCACTGCTCCAATGTTAGCTCTTAGATGTTTTCTGTTTTCTTCTTGCTTATTTTTTCCAATATTCCGCTTTAGTACATTGATTCTTCTATGTGGATGCAATGGAAATGAGTTAGGTCTTTAAATTTTTGTGATTAACAAAATAAATCTCTTTTCCTTGGGTACATGAAGCTTTTTTCTTACTTGTCAAGCTCCCTGGAATCAGTCTATTGTTATTTTTGAGTTATTGGATTGTCGAGGAAATTACCTTTTTATGTTTAAGCTTCTATATTTTATGTTTTGATCAGAATGGATGATATGGTTACATGCTTGCTGTTAACAACACATGTAGGTTTGAAAACGAGGAAAACATTTCATTTCTTGGTTTCATTTGCATCAGAATTTCATAGGGATGTTACTGACCCCTTTGCCTCTTTCCCCAGTTGTGCTCCCCATGTGAACATCAATCTTGAAATGAACTATTGGCTGTCATTGCCATGCAACCTTAGTGAGTGCCAGGAGCCTCTATTTGATTACCTTACCTCTTTGTCGATCAATGGAACCAAAACAGCAACAGTAAGAACTCGTTTTACTGTCAAACACATATTGAAAGAGTTTTTTAAGTTATTATATCATTTGGAGGGATTTTAAGCGAAGCAGTTCTTCCATGGTTGAGTCAATATTAACAATTTGTAGATGCAGCAGTTATAATTAGTTACATTATTTGACTAGGATGATGGAAATATGCTTCTTTTACTAGATTTCCCATGTCAAAAGAGTTTGGTTATCTCAGAATGCAAGTTTCCAAGAAATTGAGGTTTCGAACATGATATTTTAATAGGTCATTGCATATACTTAATCAATGTAGCCTAGTAAGGACTAAGATCAAAAAGATTTCCTTCCAAACCTTGGCCTTCCTAATTTTCTTTGTTGTCTGATTTTCAGTTTGTTGTTCAATGTTTTCAAGGAAAAAATGTTAGCGTTATTTACATGTTACAGGTGAACTATGAAGCAAGTGGCTGGGTTGTACATCATAAGACTGATATATGGGCAAAAACATCAGCAGATAGAGGTCAAGCTGTATGGGCTTTGTGGCCGATGGGTGGAGCATGGCTTTGTACGCATCTGTGGGAGCACTATAAGTATACAATGGATAAAGTGAGTTTCCCATTTTGATAAATTGCCCATACAACATTTCTTTCGTTAATCATTGGCATCAATTATTTGTTCATTGTTAGAGAAAGGTTCCTTGACAGGTTTTAATTCAAGAGTATGTGATAAGGAACGAGGATCCTCAAATTAAGAGAAAGGGAGGGAGATGTAAACAGAGGTAAGGGAAAAATAATAGAAGAAATTGAGAGAGAAGTAGGGTGAAATTGAGGGAGAAAAATAATATTTTTACTAAAAGATAAAAAATCAATAATAACTAAGTCTGAAAATAACATAACTAAAGACTTCTATTTATAAGACTTTAAAATATAGTTCTACTAGGAAATAAAATCCCATTAAGAAATAGAATCTCAATCCTAGTTTAACTAGAAAATACCAAAAATAAATACTACAAAGTCTAGGAAACTATTAATTAGGAAAGCAAGCTAATTAGGAAGTCAAAATCCCTAATAATAGTCAAAATCCCTAAAATCAAATTGAAATCCCTAATTTTATTCGTAATTACAATTCAATGAGTCCTACATCGATATGCTATATTGGAATGTAATTAGAAGCTAGACTTAGAGAGTCTCATGATGTTGTTGCCTCGGGGAAGACCTCTTGCACAAGCATGCATGCACATGGCATGTGCATCACATTGTCTAAGATGAAATTTTTAAAGGTTAAATCTTTGACTGATTTATTAGTCTCTATTCCAATTGTTGTCATTATTTTTTTTATTTTTATTTTTTTGAGAAAATTGTATAGTTTAGGATGATCATGATAATAGTCAGAGGGCTAGTATGTTGAAATGATTGCTAAGAGCGAAATATAGCCCATAGTAGCTTCCTCAACACCCAAGATGGTTGGACTAACCACCATTAATGCCTCATTTTTGTTATTGGATTTATACTAGAGCTTCTGTTTGGTTTTAGTCACATTCTAAGAGGTTTTTTCTTTTTTTTTTTTGGCACAGTACTGCATAGGCTTTAACTAATAGTATTCAGTTCAAAGAATAGTAAATGTTGTATCTGCTTAAACAGGATTTTCTTAGAATTAAGGCATATCCTTTGTTGGAAGGATGTGTGTCATTTCTGTTGGATTGGTTGATTGAAGGCAAAGACGGGTATCTTGAAACCAACCCCTCAACTTCTCCTGAACATGATTTTATTGCTCCAGATGGTGAGCTTGCTTGTGTGAGTTACTCATCAACTATGGATATGGAAATCATAAGAGAAGTTTTTTATGCAATTACTTCTGCCGCTGAGGTGAAGCTCTTATTCAATATCATGCCTTGATAACCATTTTATTCACTTTTCATAAATTCTATACCATAGTAACCTAGTACATGTTTGAGATAGGTTTTGGGTAGAAATGGGGATACTCTTGTTGGAAAAGTGCATAAGGCTCTGCCAAGGCTTCGTCCAATAAAAATTGCAAAGGATGGTTCAATCATGGAATGGGTATGATAGTAGATTGAATATCAGCTCCACAATATCAGAGCTGCTAAATGTTTTATCACCTAAGAAATTTTGTAATTGGTAGGGCAGGCACAAGATTTTGAAGATCCAGAGGTGCACCATCGACATCTTTCTCACCTATTTGGCCTGTTTCCAGGGCATACAATAACCATTGAGAAAAATTTGGATCTTTGTAAAGCTGCAGAGAAGACCCTCCATAAACGAGGTTTGTATCAGTTAAATGACTGGAATGAATATTTGATCTTACATGAGCATAACCATGTATCATAAGAGCCAGGTTGGTCCCCTATACTGAATTGAAATTAAATCCTTTTAGTACTTGTTTCTGTCAACAGATTGGCTACTGAGAATGAGTTTTTTATTATTATTATTAATATTTTTAAATAAAAATATAGAAGAGAACATTTACAAAAGAGTTAATAGATATATAACTACAAGAGTCCTGGCCAGTATTGTCAAATTCAACATAATATCACTATCACAGATGATTTGCCAAGACACAGGGATGCATTCGAAGGCAGCTATTAGAGAAGTTTACCTTCCAACTTCCCTCTTTAGGATTATCTTTTCCTTGACATCTATGTAATTAAACACATCAACATTGGCATGGAAAAATTTTTAAACCAAAGAATCTCATGCTGATTGTTGTTTTTAGTCTACAAAATATTATAGTTTGTTATAATTAGTATTTTCCCTCCTGAAATGCCACCTTGTTGAGATCTTATTTTCTGAACAGTTATGGCCATTTTGCCCCTTCTATCTAACACATTATGAGATTTTTTAGACTGCAGCGAGCATGACATTGCTAAGAGTAATATTCGTACATTGTCATCTCTAATGCTGGATAATTGAAAGCAGGAGAAAAAAGCACTGGATGGTCAATGGCATGGAAAACTGCTCTGTGGGCACGACTACACAACAGTGAGCATGCATATCGGATGGTAAAGCATTTGATTAGCTTGGTGGATCCAGATCACGAGAAACCTTTTGAAGGTGGACTATACAGTAACTTATTTGCAGCACATCCTCCCTTCCAGATTGATGCCAACTTCGGGTAATCAGTACTTACCATGTTTTTGTCAATGAAAATGTGTAGCAACTAGAGGTGTCAAATGGGCTTCATAATTGAAATGTTACAGAATTGTAATAATCTATATAAAATATGAAATAAAAATGTATATAAAAAAATACTAAATATGCACAATAGTAGCACGATACGTAATAAATGCTGTATAATCATCCATATTGTATATGAAAAATAAAATCTATTATACTATTGAGGACCATTTGACATCTCTAGTAGCAACACATATCAGAATATTTTTGCAAGAAAATTTGGAAGTAAAACTTTGAAATATAACCGTTTTAAGCATTTTTTATCGCGTGTAATACCAAACAAAAGTTTAGCATGCTTGGTTAAGGGGTATAGGCTTGTTGCTTTGTGTATAAGCTTGTTAACTTGTGGCGTACGTTATGGCTTATATAGTTTCATACTTCTGATGCATTGATAAGTATCACTAAAAAAAATCATAGATGTGCTTTGAGAAACTCTTGATGATTATTACTTACATCTAGATGGTACTTAGAATTAATAGATGATAAATTTTAGTGCCTTTCAGAAGTTATGATAAAGCTACCATTTGCTCAACATATGGGCTTTGGTTTCAGTTTTACTGGGGCAATTGCAGAAATGCTTATGCAGAGTTCCCTGAATGACCTGTACTTACTCCCAGCTCTTCCCCAAGACAAATGGGCGAGCGGAAGTGTGAAAGGATTGAAAGCACGAGGTGACGTGACAGTCAACATATCTTGGAAGGAAGGAGATCTTCATGAAGTTGGTCTTTGGTCCAAGGATCAGAATTCTTCCAAAACCTTGCATTATAGAGGAAATAAAGTCTCATTGAATATATCATCTAGCACAATTTACACATTGAATGGACAGTTAGAATGCATCAACACATGCTCACTCTCTTAAATCTCTATTTCTTGAATGTAAAGAACAATAAATCTGTTTAAATAACATTCACATAAGCATGCATAGGCATTACCCTCTTATTGGCTTACTGCAAACTCTAAACAGTTTTTTCTCTTCAGTTTGTGCAGTTGTTGTAAATTTAAGCTTAAGGACCCTCAGAATTGTTTCTGGATAAGAGCTTAACGTATTTATACATAAGCTTTCTAATGTTAATATTATCTAGCAAATGAACATAAAATTCATTTCAAGGTTAAGCTTGTAGCTTATTTCATCGATTACCTTTTATCAAGCGAAAGAACTTTTTATCCTTAAATCTCATAAGATGAGACAGTTTCTCCACTTTGTACTGTTACGTAAAAATTTGAGTTGAATATAGAAGAGAAAGTTATGGCTTGTTCATGTATATTTCTCAAACATTAAAGGATAAATTTGTAATTGCGACAATGACCAAGGGGAGAAGCTTTGTTTGATTTTAGTAGATTTAATACTTTCTTTGATTGTCTGAATTCAATTTTAAGGACAAAAATATATTTCTAAATGAGTTACTAGATACTAAAGAGTTGTCGAGTGCTTTAGGAGTTAGGCTTGTCAGCTAGTTTAAGTGCTTTTCTAACTCGAAAACATTTGATATGTACTTACCAGATCATCAGCTTATTAGATCTTGTAATGTCTTATTCTTACATTAACTTGTCTAACAAATCCCTAAGTTTAACGATAAAAAATTTAAATTTTATGTATTTTCAAGTTAAGTAGTACTATACTTGTAAAGTTTATTTATAAAATTAATATAGCATCTCTTATATTATGTCAAATTACTCATAGATAATTATCATATTAACTTTCTTGTTCAAAATACCATGGTAATTTTCTTTTTTATCTTTGTAACTATTTGATGAAACTTTAACAAGGAAATGGTTGTTTACCCAAAATCAAATACTGTTAAATGTTTGGGCCGCTGGCCCATGTAGATCAGAATCGACTAAAAGCCATCATAACCCTTCAGCTGCTTTGCTGAAATCTAAAGGCTTATTTGTTTTCTTCACTTTTCACTTAAGTCTGAATGAAATCAGATTTAAGTGATTAAATTTTTTGTTTGTTTTTCAATTCAGCACTTTTTTTTAGTGGTATACCATTAAAAAGTGAAAATTAGTCACTTTTTTATTTGTCGAATGTCTGAAAATATGAAAATATCCAAATTAGCCCCATATATATAAATTATTTTCATAATTTCATTTTATTTTAACATAGATGCCTTCCGTTCGCTGAATCTGACCTTCGTCCAAGCGTGATCGACTTCTCTGGCGCTTTCTACATCGAGCTGCTCCTAGAACTCTTGTGATCGACTTCTCTGGCGCTGATAACCATCTTCTGATGCTTTTCTCCGGCGCTGACAACCATATTTTGATGCTTTTGCACTGGTACTCTATCGTCTTTCAGATTTGTCTTTCTCATTCATGTCAATTTTTTGATTTTCTATTTGATTTTTGTGTGATTTTCAACTTACTTTGCTATTGCATTTCCATGACTTGTTGTTGCTGTTTGTGTTTCCATCTATTAATTTTCTTTGGAAAATCAAAGATCTGCAGTGGAGAGAAGTTCCTTATCATAAACTACTTTTACCACAAATGCGGGTTACATTAGATTAGATCTCAATAGGCAAGTTAATTTGGGTTTTGTCTGTCGAGGCAACCCTCTTTAGGCTTAGGCAAACTTTCACTTCAATTCTTTTTTAAAAGTTGCGACTCTCGATGGTTAGATATCAAAATAATTCAAATTGAATCCACTCACTGCTCGGCATCCTAGTTTTGTGGACCAACAACAGAGACTGTTAACAGTAATTCATAGGCACTGTTGCTAGTGAACGATAATAACCACAACAATTTAAATTTCAATGTGTTGCAAAAACTAAGGGAATCTGTTTCTTTCCAAAACAATTAAAAGACTGGGTTTCTGAGATCCCTGTATTTTTTAGTAGTTGCTTAAGTATGTGATTTTGAATCGATCAAGTTAGTAAAAACTACAGAGTTGTGTGGTAGACATATTTGACACAATTAGTTTGAACCTTGGCTTGGCTGGTTTTAACTCGATTAATCAATCTTAATGTGAATTTTCTCAATGCACTTACAATGAGGTTTCCTTGGCAATTCTTTTAATGGCAATGACCTGTCTGTTAATGTTGAACTTTTGTGGGTATTTCAACATCGTCTGATATCTGTGGATTTGTTTAATATGATTTGTGAACACTGTATTTTTTTTTTGTTTTTTTGCAATGGTTGAGTGATTGAAACATATTAGAATTGACGTTGAAAATATAAATATAAGATCGAGTGGTATTGATTCTTTCGTCTCTTAATTGTAATAGGACAAGTGGAGGGGGGTGGGGTTGAAATTTCTTCAGAAGTGTGATTGTTTTCTTCTCTATGATTAGGACTTGTTTATTTGTTATGTTTCTTTTCAATAGTGATTGAACCTTTAATCATTGATGTTCTCTTATTGCGTGAGACACCTCTAGATTCAAAATGAAATGAAACATGTTAATTTTGTAATTGAAAACCCCATTTATGTAATGAAATGAAGTTGAAAACATATTTGGTGGTCTTGAAGCTTCATTTCTGTTGCCGCTGATATAATCTAGAAACTAAAGCAAAAGCAAATATTGTTATGATGTTGGTTGAAGGCATTTCATCTTATCCACAGGGTAATCTCCATTTTTATGGATTTTAATAATCATTGATCTGACCTTTTGAATCCCATTTAGTACATGTGCACATGGATGCTTGTTGTACACATTCTTGTTTGTCTCAGTAGTATTTGTGATGGTGAAAATTACAAGAAATGGGACCAATAACGGAGACTGTTAACAGTAATTCATAGGCACTGTTAACAGTAACTTTTATGTGTCGTTGCATAAATCAATTATTATACAAAGATATATAATTAAAAAAGAAAAGAAAATTACCACAAGGGTAAATTTTACTGCTCTTGCCTGTTAGCCAATAGCCAGTCACTTGAACACTATGCAGTATGCAGCATTGCTTTCTTTTGTTAGACCAGTAATTTTCTGCAGCCTAACCTCTATAGCTGACATTTGAAAAGCAGCAGAGATAGACATCATATGTACTCTATGAGAGCACATCACATACTCTCGTGACTAGAGACTTCACTTGTCTAGCTTGTGGGAGTTATTAGCATTTGTCAATTCATGACCTGAAAGACATGTCCATATCTCAGTTTACTAAACAATGATTCTAGTAATGCTATTAAGTAAAAGCAAAAGAGTATGGTGAGAACATCTGCATAATTATGTGATTGGGAAATTTTTTTCTGCCTATATTTTAAATCCGGATTTTGTGAAGAATCGGCAGATATATATGTATAACATATGTAATTTATATAAATCTTTTATTCGGATGGAAGAAATGCTTGATTACTTTTGCTGCTTTTAATTTTTAAAATTTTTTTATTTGTTTGAGTAGGTTTGAGCATGGATATACCGGTTAGCTGATTAGCTCTCATGGTTATCAGAAAGAAAAAATTCCTGCGGTTGAGGTACTGTGTTAGTTCTCATTGCACAGCCATGTTTGAACTGGATTTTTTTTAATAACTTTGTGAGTTGCGTGTAACTCAAAATGTTGTTGGTTTGGTTGGGCGCATATTTGTGGTAACAGCTAAGAGCTTTATCTAATGGTGATACGTTTCATGTTGTGTATTGAGAGTTTTGGTGTATGAGATTTTGTTTGAGATTGAGTCTTTGTTATACTATTAATTGAAGAGGCTATCAATATTCTTTTAATTTGTGATGAGAGTTTGGAACAAATGATGGATTGAAGTTCTGAGCTATAGCCTCTGTTATGAAAGGTTTGGGCAAATGCTGTCAATATGCAATGAGGATTAGTGCTTGGTTGCAAAATTGGAAATGTTACATTGAAATGGCATCATTTTTAATTTGTTTAGTATACTTTATCTGCAAAGTTAATTGTTTAAACTTGCTCTATTGATAAATTTGACATATGAGAAATTTTCGGCCAATGGCTTTATTCAAGGCAGTTTTAGCGGGGTCAGAATCAAATCCAAGGAGATTAATTGCCTTGGATATTGGCAAGACTTATGTTGGTGTGGCCACCTCAGAGAAAGTGTCTACCTATACCTTGGTCACTGTTAATTGTTTTCTTACAAGGAATGTAATATTTTATTTTGTATTGTAGTAATACTAGTTATTTTGTTGATATAATATTTTTTAATTTTTTAATTTTTATAATTCATTGCTACAGGTCGTTTATTATAGTGCAGAGGGGCTCTGAGGACAGTCCTATTCTTGTTGTGCTTACTCTTAGGATAGTGGATTTTGATGGCCCTCAAGTTTGTCCTCCTAGAGTTTATCGGAGAAAGGATGAATATGGTATTGAAATCGGAGATTATTTCTTTACCTTGGTGAGATATGATATTTCTTTCGCAGGTTCCTGTTATGATTGAATTGGTTTTCCATGCTAACTAATCCTTTTTTTTTTTTTTTGCAGGTTATTGAACTAGATGTGGGGGGAATCATCATTGGCTAGCCTGGTGTACCCAGGCGAAAACGTCCTGAGGAAAAGGAATAGCCTATGGAAGAAGAAACAGAGCCTATGGAAGAGAAAAGATCCTCTGGTGATGGAAAAAGGTACTGAGGTGAGTTTTTGTTGAAGCCTATATCTAGCTCTTCTCATTCACAATCACTCCATCTCTTTTTTCTTGTCAAAATCTTTAGTTTTTGGTGAGCTCATGATGTTGCTGAACATAGGGACCTGAGTTACTAAGATGCCACTGGAGAATTTAAATCACCAGTTTGGAATGGTTCTATATTAATGTGTAGGATTCCCAAGCTGTTTGTTTTTGCAATATACAGATGATTTGGGGTTCCCGTCCCTTGTATCATTCCTGTACTAGTGTGTTTATTAATTTGGATCTAGAGGATAGGATTCGGGTTTGATTTGTAGTTTTCTAAACTCACTTATACAGAGAAAAACACATTGTCTTATAGAGTATAATTCTATGTTTTAGCTCTAAAATAGAGTGTGAACCTCTACTGTACTTGGTAAGAAATGTCTTATAGAGTAGAATTGACCCTCTTATGAGTTATTTTTATGTGGAGCTACAATTGATAAGGGGTAGCGCTGTTATTATTACTTTTTTTTTTCAAATTTTTTATTATATGAATGGTCATATTGCTTATGGTCTTTGATCAATTTTTTATTCAAGTTCAGATCTTTTAAGGTGCTGCATATTTTATATTCTTTATATTGCTTTTGTCAGTAGTTATCTAGGAATTATATTCATTTATGATTGCACATTTTCAGTTTAGGCATGAATGGGTTGTTTGTTTTAGTGTATCTTATATCACAATGACAAGATCTGTTTCTGCCGAAGTAGACAATATCACCCTCAATATGTAATAAGTTCAATACATGGTGCTTAATCAATCATATTATGTTGTTGAAACAAATGTTAATATCTAATTTATTGTGACTATTATTCATTTATTTATATATATTTTCTCTACATAAAAAAATGTATGCCAAAAAATGTAAACATATATGATTTTTCTTTTTGACCAATAAGCTTGAATATGGCTGTCATTTGCTGGATTTCAGTGTCTAGATTTTAGGTATCATTCATTCATTGCTTTTATTATTTATTATATTTGTTTATTTGACTTCCAAGTCTGTATCTATAATACTAAACCAAAGGGATATCTCATTTCTTAAATGTGAAGTTTCTAACAAAACTTAATTTATTGTTTTCATTATGATTAGTAAATCAATAGTTTCCTCCATCATTTTGTTACTTTTTAACCTATGATTGCCAATTATGGTTTTTGATTGCACCTATTCCCTCTTTATATTTTCATTTCTATTTTTCTCTGCTAAAGCATAACATAAATTTGATGCAGATTACTATTGATTCATGAAAATGGATTTTCATTAAAATTGGATTTGAGACTTTGAACTGGTTTGGAACTAGGTTTTCAACTTTGATGCTTTCATATTCTTTTGCTGGGATGTTGTTGGTATTCATATCAAATGCTAGTTAATAGGAAATAGGAGCTGGACTAGCCTCGATAGCTTCTACAGTTGGGAGAGCATGCAATTTTTTACCAACCTTTGTACGGAATCGATATTCTTGATAAATCTTGATATGCAGTTCTTAAAAATCATGTGATTAGATTTTCTTTGCCACTGCATGAAGTCCTCCAATGGCAATACAGGGGAACTTGCTTTTTGCTAATGAAATTTGAGTTCAGAAAGTTCTGTTTTATATGCCATTGTATATGCTGTCATCTGGTTTATTATCATACAATTAAATTTATATATTTATTATCTTCTGGCACTGCAAAGGCATGTAATTAGGTCACCGTTGCAGCAATTGTTTATTGCACTAAATGATTTACTTGATTGGAGTGATATATTACTAGATTTTCTCTCATATCAGTGCCTTATTTAAATGGTTACCTAACCCAAATTTAATAAACAGATTGGATTATTTCATCCAAAAATAGTTGTAACTTGCATGTGAAAATTCTATTGTTGCAGTAGTAAGAATCTAGTGAGCTCATAATGTAGACTTCGAAACAGTCTCTGAATCCATGATGAGTGCAGCCTTCTCCATTCCCCTAATAATTTTTTGGAACATTCAGAGTGAAATTTTATTCATACTTTTCAACTTACAAATTGGTTGATTCATACAAAAACCTAGGTTGACTGTTCTCTAGAATAGGAAAAAATACTACAGAATAAAATCTCTAAATGTGTACACATTAAATGTTAAATAGCTGTACACTCTAATAATGATTCCTAAACACTAAGAATCAAATTAGAATGCAATCAAATCTTCTACAAATCTGTCAGATCTGATTTGATTAATTTTCAAATCTGTCAACAATTTTCATTTCATATTTTTTTGATATTAATTAATTATTTATCTTTTTGATTAGAATAGAATGACTACATTTTGAAGTTCGTCGATCACCTTTAGCGGGTAGATGCATTGGCTGCTTTACTGCACTCTTTTTATGATGAGTGTGGAACCACTAATGTAATTTTTTTAGAAATATAATTTATTTATAACTGTCAAACTATAAGTTTCTTCATAGATTATGGATTTTTTAAATCTTGCATCTTTCACAGGCAGCAGAGCGTGTGATGGAGTCAAGAGAAGAAAAAATCGCTAAGCTAGGACTTGACGAGGTTTTAGCAGAGATGCTACTGATGGTAACTACCCTTTTATTTGTGAAACATTAAACTTAATTTTCAGATTTTTTAATTTATTTTATTTGATAATTTTCGAAAATATTTTGGGGATGTTGACCAGCATTGTGGTGGTTATGCGAAATATGCGGCAATGGCGCAGGACTTGAAATTGAATTTATGGGATGGAAAAAGCTTGTATCTGTATTAGTGTAGAGGAAATGACCATTACCATGTTTCGAAAATATGTTATGGCACTTGAAAAAGGGTAAGTGGAGTGGCGGAAAACCACCTTATTTTTCATACGTTGTCATATAGATATTAAACTGGGCATGCAATTGGATAAAATTCGATGTAGATAATTTTACTTTATGTTATTTTAAAAAGCAGAAGTCTAAGGCCATCAACTTGAGTTGAAGGCAATTTTTGAAGGCGATTTTTGCAGAGCATCGTATGATTTTCAAAGGTTTAACATTTATAAATATGGCTTAAGACTGCCTTATTTCGTTATGCTATATTGGGTAGTTTTTGTCAATGAAAATGTATAGCAACTAGAGGTGTCAAATGGGTTACATAATTGAAATGTTATAGAATTATAATAATCTATATAAAATATGAAATAAAAAGTATGCAAAAAAATACTAAATATGCACAATAGCAGCATGATACGTAATAAATACTGTATAATCGTCCATAATGTATATGAAAAATAAAATCTACAAGAAGATTTTGACAAGTAAAAAGAGATTGAGTGATTGTGAATGAGAAGGGCTAGATACAGGCTTCAACAAAAACTCACCTTAGTACCTTTTTCCTTCACCTGAGGATCTTTTCTCTCCGATCCTGTTTCCTCTTCCATAGGCTATTCCTTTTCCTCAGGGCTTTTTCGCCTGAATACACCAAGCCAGCCAATGATAATTCCTCCCACATCTAGTTCACTAACCTACAAAAAAAAGGATTAGTTAGCATGGAAAACCAATCCAATCACAATAGGAACCTGCGAAAGAAATATCACATCTCACCAAGGTAGAGAAATAATCTCCAATTTTAATACCACATTCATCCCTTCTTCAACAAACTCTAGGAGGATGAACTTCAGGGCCATCAAAATCCACTATCCTAAGAGTAGGAACAACAAGAACATGACTGTCCTCAGCGCCCCTCTTCACCATAGTAAACAATCAGTAGCATTGAATTATAAAAATCAAAAAATTAAAAAATATTTTATCAACGAAATAAATAATATTACTGCAATACAAAATAAAATATTACATACCTTGTAAGAAAATAATTAACAGTGGCCAAGTTTAATATTAAATTGTACTTAAGTTATTCCTATAAAAAATCATTTAATCCGTTTAACCCGCTAATATTAAGGATAATTTAGTAAATTTATTTATGATGCATAAAAAATATAGGAATAAATTATAGTATTTTTTCTTAGGTATTTATCAGTGTAATATTTTGATAAGTAATACAAATAAAAAAAATTATAAAATGTCTCATTTCATTTTGTTTGGTACTATAAGCGATAAGAAAAGCTTGAAATGGTTATATTTCAAAGTTTTGCTTCCAAATTTTCTTACAAAAATATTCTGATATGTGTTGCTACTAGAGATTTCAAATGGTCCTCAATAGTATAATAGCTTTTATTTTTCATATACAATATGGACGATTATACAGCATTTATTACGTATCGTGCTACTATTGTGCATATTTAGTATTTTTTTGTATATATTTTTATTTCATATTTCAGATCTGATTTGATTAATTTTCAAATCTGTCAACAATTTTCATTTCATATTTTTTATATCAATTTAATTATTTATCTATTTGATTAGAATAGAATGACTACATTTTGAAGTTCATCGATCACCTTCAGCGAGTAGATGCATTGGCTACTTTACCGTACACTTTTTATGATGAGTGTGGAACCACTAATGTAATTTTTTTTTAGAAATTTAATTTATTTGTAACTGTCAAACTATAAGTTTATTCATAGATTATGGATTTTTTAAATCTTGCATCTTTCACAGGCAGCAGAGCGTGTGATGGAGTCAAAAGAAGAAAAAATCGCTAAGCCACGACTTGATAAGGTTTCAGCGGAGATGCTACTGATGGTAACTACCCTTTTATTTATGAAACACTAAACTTAATTTTCAGATTTTTTAATGTATTTTATTTGATAATTTTCTTAAATATTTTGGAAATATTGACCAGCATTGCGGTGGTTATGCGAAACATGCGGCAATGGCGCAGGACTTGAAATTGAATGTATGGGATGGAAAAAGCTTGTATCTGTATTAGTGTAGAGGAAATGACCATTACCATGGTTTGGAAATATGTTATGGCACTTGAAAAAGGGTAAGTGGAGTGGCAAAAAACCACCTTATTTTTCATACGTTATCATACAAATATTAAACTGGGCATGCAATTGGATACAATTCGATGTAGATAATTTTGGTTTATGTTATTTTGAAAAGCGGAAGTTGAAGGCCATCAACTTGAGTTGAAGGCAATTTTTGAAGGCGATTTTTTAAGAGCATCGTATGATTTTCAATGGTTTAACATTTATACATATGGCTTAAGACTCCCTTATTTCGTTACGCTATGTTTGGTAGGTTTTGTCAATGAAAATGTGTAGCAACTAGTGGTGTCAAATGGGCTACATAATTGAAATGTTACAGAATTATAATAATTTACATAAAATATGAAATAAAAATGTACACAAAAAAATACTAAATATGCACAATAGTTGCACGATACGTAATAAATGTTGTATAATCGTCCATAATGCATATGAAAAATAAAATCTATGAGAAGATTTCGACAAGTAAAAAGAGATGGAGTGATTGTGAATTAGAAGGGCTAGATACAGGCTTCAACAAAAACTCACCTCAATACCTTTTTCCTTCACCTAAGGATCTTTTCTCTCCGATCTTGTTTCCTCTTCCATAGGCTATTCCTTTTCCTCAGGGCGTTTTTGCCTGAGTACACCAGGCCAGCCAATGATGATTCCTCCCACATCTAGTTCACTAACCTGCAAAAAAAAAAAAAAGGATTAGTTAGCATGGAAAACCAATTCAATCACAACAGGAACCTACGAAGGAAATATCACATCTCACCAAGGTAGAGAAATAATCTCCAATTTCAATACCATCGTCATCCCTTCTCCGACAAACTCTAGGAGGAGGAACTTGAGGGACATCAAAATCCACTATCCTAAGAGTAGGAACAACAAGAACATGACTGTCCTCATAGTGTCTCTTCACTATAGTAAACAACCTGTCGTATTGAATTATAAAAATTAAAAAAATTAAAAAATATTATATCAACAAAGTAAATAATGTTACTACAATACAAAATAAAATATTACATACCTTGTAAGAAAACAATTAACAGTGGCCAAGTTCAATATTAAATCGTACTTATGATGCATAAAAAATATAGTAATAATTATTTATCTTTTTTATTGGAATAGAATGACTACATTTTGAAGTTCGTCGATCACCTTCAACGGGTAGATGCATTGGCTGCTTTACTGTACACTTTTTATGATGAGTGTGGAACCACTAATGTAATTTTTTTAAAAAATTTAATTTATTTGTAACTGTCAAACTATAAGTTTATTCATAGATTATGGATTTTTTAAATCTTACATCTTTCATAGGCAACAAAGCCTGTGATGGAGTCAAGAGAAGGAAAAATCGCTATGCCACGACTTGATGAGGTTTCAGCAGAGACACTACTGATGCTAACTACCCTTTTATTTGTGAAACATTAAACTTAATTTTCAGATTTTTTAATTTATTTTATTTGATAATTTTTAGAAATATTTTGGAGATGTTGACCAGCATTGCGGTGGTTATGCGAAATATGCAGCAATGGTGCAGGACTTGAAATTGAATGTATGGGATGGAAAAAGCTTGTATCTGTATTAGTGTAGAGGAAATGACCATTACCATGGTTTGGAAAATATGTTATGGCACTTGAAAAAGGGTAAGTGGAGTGGCGGAAAACCACCTTATTTTTCATACGTTGTCATACAGATATTAAACTGGGCATGCAATTGGATACAATTCGATGTAGATAATTTTAGTTTATGTTATTTTGAAAAACGGAAGTCTAAGGCCATCAACTTGAGTTGAAGGCAATTTTCAAAGGTGATTTTTGAAAAGCATCGTATGATTTTCAAAGGTTTAACATTTATGCACATGGCTTAAGACTGCCTTATTTCGTTATGCTATGTTGGGTAGGTTTTGTCAATGAAAATACTAGAGGTGTCAAATGGGTTACATAATTGAAATGTTATAGAATTATAATAATCTATATAAAATATGAAATAAAAATGTATGCAAAAAAATACTAAATATGCACAATAGCAGCACGATACGTAATAAATACTGTATAATCGTCCATAATGTATATGAAAAATAAAATCTACGAGAAGATTTTGACAAGTAAAAAGAGATTGAGTGATTGTGAATGAGAAGGGCTAGATACAGGCTTCAACAAAAACTCACCTTAGTAACTTTTTCCTTCACCTGAGGATCTTTTCTCTTCGATCCTATTTCATCTTCCATAGGCTCTGTTTCCTTTTCCATAGGCTATTCCTTTTCCTCAGGGCATTTTCGCCTAAGTGTACCAAGCCAGCCAATGATGATTCCTCCCACATCTAGTTCACTAACCTGCAAAAAAAAAAAAAAAAAGAATTGGTTAGCATGGAAAACCAATTCAATCACAACAGGAGCCTGCGAAAGAAAAATCACATCTCACAAAGGTAGAGAAATAATCTCCAATTTCAAAACCATATTCATCCCTTCTTCGACAAACTCTAGGAGGACGAACTTGAGGGACATCAAAATCCACTATCCTAAAAGTAGGAACAACAAGAGCAGGACTGTCCTCATAGCCCCTCTTCACTATAGTAAACGACCTATAGCATTGAATAATAAAAATCAAAAAATTAAAAAATATTATATCAACAAAATAAATAATGTTACTGCAATACAAAATAAATAATTAACTGTGGCCAAGTTTAATATTAAATCGCACTGAAGTTTATCCTTTAAAAAACCATTTAATCCATTTAACTCGCTAATATTAAGGATAATTTAGTAAATTTATTTATGATGGATGAAAAATATAGTAATAAATTATAGCATTTTTTCTTTGGTATTTATCAGTGTAATATTTTGATGAGGAATACAAGGAAAAAAACTTATAGAATATCTTATTTCATTTTGTTTGGTACTATAAACAATAAGAAAAGCTTAAAATGGTTATATTTCAAAATTTTGCTTCTAAATTTTCTTGCAAAAATATTCTGATATGTGTTACTACTAGAGATGTCAAATGGTTCTCAATACTATAATAAATTTTATTTTTCATATACAATATGGACGATTATACAGCATTTATTACGTATCGTGCTACTATTGTGCTTATTTAGTATATTTTTGTATGCATTTTTTTTTCATATTTCAAATCTGATTTGATTAATTTTCAAATCTATCAACAATTTTCATTTCCTATTTTTTATATTAATTTAATTATTTATCTTTTTTATTGGAATAGAATGACTACATTTTGAAGTTCGTCGATCAGATTCAGCGGGTAGATGCATTGGCTACTTTATCGTACACTTTTTATGATGAGTGTGGAACCACTAATGTAATTTTTTTTAGAAATATAATTTATTTGTAACTGTCAAACTATAAGTTTATTCATAGATTATAGATTTTTTAAATCTTGTATCTTTCACAGGCAACAGAGCTTGTGATGGAGTCACGAGAAGAAAAAATCGCTAAGTCACGACTTGATGAGGTTTCAGTGGAGACGCTACCGATGGTAACTACCCTTTTATTTGTGAAACATTAAACTTAATTTTCAGATTTTTAATTTATTTTATTTGATAATTTTCAAAAATATTTTGGAGATGTTGACCAGTATTATGGTGGTTATTAGACTTGGGCATTTGGCCCGTTAGACTTGTTCACTATAGTAAACAACCTGTAGCATTGAATTATAAAAATTAAAAAATTAAAAAGTATTTCATCAATAAAATAAATATTTTTACTACAATACAAAATAAAATATCACATACCTTGTAAGAAAACAATTAACAGTGACCAAGGTATAGGTAGACACTTTCTCTGACGTGGCCACACCAACATAAGTCTTGCTAATATCCAACGCAATTAATCTCCTTGGATTTGATTCTAACCCCGCTAAAACTGCCTTGAACAAAGCCTTTGGCCGAAAATTTCTCATCTGTCAAATTTATCAACAAAGCAAGTTTAAACAATTAACTTTGCACATAAAGTATACTAAACAAATTAAAAATGATGCCATTTCAATGTAACATTTCCAATTTTGCAACCAGGCACTAATCCTCATTGCATATTGACAGCATTTGTCAAAACCTTTCATAACAGAGGCTATAGCTCAGAACTTCAATCCATCATTTGTTCCAAACTCTCGTCACAAATTAAAAGAAGATTGATAGCTTCTTCAATTAATAGTATAACAAAGACTCAATCTCAAACAAAATCCCATACACCAAAACTCTCAATACACAATACGAAACGTATCACCATTAGGTAAAGCTCTTAGCTGTTACCACAAATATGCGCCCAACCAAACCAACAACATTTTGAGTTACATGCAACTCACAAAATTATTATTAAAAAAAATCCAGTTCAAACATGGCTGTGCAATGAGAACTAACACAGTACCTCAACCGCAGGAAATTTTTTCTTTCTGATAACCACGAGAGCTAATCAGCTACCAGATATATCCATGCTCAAACGTACTCAAACAAATAAAAAATTTTAAAAATTAAAAATAGCAAATGTAATCAAGCATTTCTTCCATTCGGATATAAGATTTATATAAATTACATATGTTATAAATATATATCTGCCGATTCTTCACAAAATCCGGATTTAATGCAGAAAAAAATTTCCCAATCACATAATTATGCAGATGTTCTCACCATACTCTTTTGCTTTTACTTAATAGTATTACTAGGATCATTGTTTAGTACACTGAGATATGGACATGTTTTTCAGGTCATGAATTGACAAATGCTAATAACTCCGACAAGCTAGACAAGTGAAGTCTCTAGTCACGAGAGTATGTGATGTGCTCTCATAGAGTACATATGATGTCTGTCTCTGCTGCTTTTCAAATGTCAGCTATAGAGGTTAGGCTGCAGAAAATTACTGGTCTAACAAGAGAAAGCAATGCTGCATACTGCATAGTGTTCAAGTAACTGGCTATTGGCCAACAGGCAAGAGCAGTAAAATTTACCCTTGTGGTAATTTTCTTTTCTTTTTTAATTATATATCTTTGTATAATAATTGATTTATGCAACAACACATAAAAGTTACTGTTAACAGTGCCTATGAATTACTGTTAACAGTCTCCGTTATTGGTCCCATTTCTTGTAATTTTCACCATCACAAATACTACTGAGACAAACAAGAATGTGTACAACAAGCATCCATGTGCACATGTACTAAATGGGATTCAAAAGGTCAGATCAATGATTATTAAAATCCATAAAAACGGAGATTACCTTGTGGATAAGATGAAATGCCTTCAACCAACATCATAACAATATTTGTTTTCGCTTTAGTTTCTAGATTATATCAGCAGCAACAGAAATGAAGCTTCAAGACCACCAAATATGTTTTCAACTTCATTTCATTACATAAATGGGGTTTTCAATTACAAAATTAACATGTTTCATTTCATTTTGAATCTAGAGGTGTCTCACGCAATAAGAGAACATCAATGATTAAAGGTTCAATCACTATTGAAAAGAAACATAACAAATAAACAGGTCCTAATCATAGAGAAGAAAACAATCACACTTTTGAAGAAAGTTCAACCCCACCCCCCTCCACCTGTCCTATTACAATTTAGAGACGAAAGAATCAATACCACTCGGTCTTATATTTATATTTTCAACATAAATTCTAATATGTTCCAATCACTCAACCACCGCAAAAAAAAACCAAAAAAAAATACAGTGTTCATAAATCATATTAAACAAATCCACAGATATCAGACGATGTTGAAATACCCACAAAAGTTCAACATTAACAAACAGGTCATTGCCATTGAAAGAATTGCCAAGGAAACCTCACTGTAAGTGCATTGAGAAAATTCACATTAAGATTGATTAATCAAGTTAAAACCAGCCAAGCCAAGGTTCAAACTAATTGTGTCAAGTATATCTACCATACAACTCTGTAGTTTTTACTAAGTTGATCGATTCAAAATCAGATACTTTAGCAACTACTAAAAAATATAGGGATCTTAGAAACCCAGTCTTTTAGTTGTTTTGGAAAGAAACAGATTCCCTTAGTTTTTGCAATACATTGAAATTTAAATTGTTGTGGTTATTATCATTCACTAGCAACAGTGCCTATGAATTACTGTTAACAGTCTTCGTTGTTGGTCCACAAAATCAGGATGTCCAGCAGTGAGTGGATCCAATTTGAATTATTTTGATATCTAACCATCGAGAGTCGCAACCTTTAAAAAAGAAAACATTGAAGTGAAAGTTTGCCTAAGCCTAAAGAGGGTTGCCTCTACAGACAAAACCCAAATTAACTTGCCTATTGAGATCTAATCTAATAACCCTCGTTTGTGGTAAAAGTAGTGTATGATAGGGAACTTCTCTCTACTACAGATCTTTGATTTCCCAAAGAAAATTAATAGAAATCAATCACACAAAAATCATCATGGAAACACAAACAGCAACAACAAGTCATGGAAACGCAATAGCAAAGTAAGCAGAAATCATACAAAAATCAAATAGAAAATCAAAAAATTGACATGAATGAGAGAGGCAAATCTGAAAGACGATATAGTACCAATGCAAAAGCATCAGAAGATGGTTGTCAGCGCCAGAGAAGTCGATCACAAGAGTTCTAGGAGCAGCTCGATATAGAAAGCGCTGGAGAAGTCGATCACGCTTGGACGAAGGTCAGATTTAGCGAACGAAAGGCATCTAGGTTAAAATAAAATGAAATTATGAAAATAATTTATATATATGGGGGTAATTCGGGTATTTCTATATTTTAAGACATTTGACAAATAAAAAAGTGACTAATTTTCACTTTTTAAATTCAGTGATATGCCACTTAAAAAAAGTGCTGAATTAAAAAAGGAAAAATTGAAAAAATAGACACAATTAAGGACCCTAGTTGAAATTTGGACACATCCTGAAAAATTTTCATGCCATAGACACTTTCTTGATAAAAAGACCCAATTACCGTTACGTATTCAATTTTTTTCAGAGCCTTATTTCCCTCTCTTCAGACGAAAATTACCGAAACTCATCTCCCTCTCTTCAGACGAAAATTATCGAAACCCATCGACACCACTCGAAACGCAAACCAACACGAGCATCGGTTAAAGATAGAAGCATCAAGCAAGACGACACAAAGAGAATCACCCATCGACATGGAGGGTCCCTAATTATGATTTATTTGGTTGTTATTCGTTAAATTTGATTTAGTTTTTAGAGAATTTGAATTCGGGATTTGAGTTTTCGACGGATTTGTGAACTTATTTAGGGATAAATCAAGTGTTATATGTGATTTTTGTGGTTTGATGCGTGTGAAAATCGACAAAACGAGTTATGAATCCAGTGTTATATCGCGTTGAAGAAGACATTCGACACCCGACAACTACTTGTCGAGTCGTGTTGTTGTCGAGTCGTGTCGAGTTGTGTAATGTCGATTGGTAAAATGTCGAGTATCGAGTGTTTGCCCAGGGATGGTGTAGTGACGAGTGATGATGTAGTATCGAGTATCGGATAACTGTTGAGTGGTGTAGTGCCGAGTGGTGCAGTGTCGAGTGATGATGTAGTATCGAGTATCGGATAACTGTTGAGTGGTGTAGTGCCGAGTGGTGCAGTGTCGAGTGTTGAAGTGTCGAGTGTCAAGTGGTGGTATAGTGACGAGTGGTTGTGTAGTGTCGAGTGTCGGATATTTGTCAAGTGTCGAGTGTCGAGTGGGGTAGTGTCGAGTGGTGTTGTGACGACACTGGACACAACACAACGCGACACTAGACACTCTACACTACTCGACACTACACCACTCGACATTTCACAACTTGACATTTCACTACTCGACAAACACTCGACACTTGACACTACACAATCACTCATTATTATACCACCACTAGACAAACACTCGACACTTGACACTTTAACACTCGAAAATGCACCACTCGACACTACACCACTCGACAATTATCTGATACTCGACACTACACCACCACTCGTCACTACACTACCACTCGATACTCGACATTTCACCACTCAACGAACACTCGACACTCGACATTACACAATTCGACACGACTCGACAGGTAGTTGTCGAGTGTCGAGTGTCTTTTTCAGCGGGATATAACACTGGATTCACAACTCGTTTTGTCGGTTTTCATACATATCAAACCACAAAAATCACATCATAACACTCAATTTATCCCTAAATAAGTTCACAAATCCATCGGAAACTCAAATCCCGAATTCAAATTCCCTAATCACTACACCACCACTCGTCACTACATCACCACTCGATGGGTGCTTCTTTCTGCGTCGTCTTACTTGATGCTTCTATCCTGAAACGATGCTCGTATTGATTTGTGTTTCGAGCGTTGTCGATGGATTTAGATAATTTTTTACTGAAGCGGGAAATACAAGAAAATAAGGCTTTGGGAAAAAATTGAATACACAAGGGTAATTGAGTCTTTGTACCAATAAAGTGTCTATGACATAAAAATTTTTTAAGATGTATCCAACTTTCAACTAATATCCCTAATTGTGTCTATTTTTTAATTTTTCTATTAAAAAATAAACAGAAAATTTAATCACTTAAATCTGACTCCAGGCTTAAGTGAAAAGTGAAGAAAACAAACACGTCCCAAAGTTAGATTTAGATCATCTAGCGGTAAAACAGCGAAGGCTGATGATGAGAAGAAATTCGAAAAAAGTCATTTAATCGGACGGTGCGAGATTTTAAGCCACATCAACTCTCCTGATCTGCCACGAAACACTCAAACCGCTAAACCCCTAGTAAGTTAGCGAGTACCAAAGCAAAGAACCCTCGCCATTTTCACTTCATCAAAAGAGAGAGAAGACAGAATGGCTTGGCGAAATGCTGGATCGCTGTCGCGCTCGCTTTCCAGGGCTTGCTCCCTCCGCTCTCCGCCGCCGCTTCCCCGCCTTCGTCCGCCGCAAGCTCCGCCACGTCTTCGGTCACGCCGCTTATCCTTCTCCAATCCAAGGTCCGTTTGCTTCTCAAGAAAATGAGATAATAAATTTTGCCAAATCTAATTTATTATTTTGTTTCCAATGAATTATCCTTTGTTAATTACTTGCAATTAGGATTTAACAGATTAAATAGTGATTATTATGATAATTTGAAGTGTTTTGGATCATATTTATTCGTTGTAATTTCAGTCTCCTTTTTAATAGAATATTTGTTGCTTAGTTAATTGCTGAGGAAAGACACTAAATTTTCATTATAGAAATTTAATTGTTGCAGTTATGTAATGGATGGAGAAGCCTGGGGGTGCTCTTTTAATCACATTATTCTATTACATTTTATATATATTGATTTGTATGTGGAAAGAATATATTGGATGGGATGGACATGGTAAAGTGGCTCTCCCCGCTTGATTGGTTTCTATTTAATAATAAATAAATTCAGCTGTATATAGGTTTTTAGTTGGTGGAAGGGATAAAAATCTTAAGAGGTAAGTACAATTATATGACAAACTAAAAAGTGGCGTTGAACGTGCTTAATTCGGCTTGTTAAAAATGGTGGCGTCCAGGGTTGTTTTGTAGTATGTGGAGTGCCAACATTTAATATGCTTGACGCATGTCTTAGGATCTTACCTCCCTTGCCTTTACATGGCCCATTTTTGTTGGTGAAAGTTGTTGATTTTTATTCGGCTATGAATAGAGGTATGGTCTTTATATGACTTTCATTCACATTTTGAAGATAGTAATACAAGTGTTCAAGTTTGCTACTTTCACTCGCAGATAAAAGAATGTAAATGAAAACAAACAAAAATGAGAGGGATTAAAAGGAACGAGAGAACTTTGAACACTTGTATTTCTATCTTCAAAATGTGAATGAAACATACAAAGAGCAGCCACTATTTATAGACAAATTGGCCATTCATCAAATAAAAATGAAACAACAAATTTCACTAATAGAAATGAGCCATGTGAAGGTAAGGGAGGTGAGATACAAAGACGTGCGTCTAGTAGATTGAATGGTGACATTCTGCATGCTACACAGCATTCTCCCTTGGAATCCACCATTTTTCATATTATTGTATTCATCTCTAGGTAAGGAAAAGCCTGGTGAAAAACTCCTAATTATGAAGAACTAAAGTTTACTTGTTTCTCTTCCTTTCTACATACATTTTATGGAACTAAAGGTTTCTTTGATAGTGTTGTTTTATGGTCTGATGATGCTCATTCTAGGGTGACTCTTTTCCTTTAAGGTTTCTAACATTAAAAAGTGAAGTTGGACTGGAATTTTTTTTTACTTTTAGATATTTAAGACTGATTGTTCATCTTATGTGGATTTTTTTTCTTCCGTATTTACAGGACTTTTTCCGAACTGGGTAGCACAGCTTCACTTTTGCCTTTGCACAATGTGGCATCGGCAGGCCGCTTCACATCGCACCTGTCAGTCAACCCGCGGGCTTTTTCCGAGTTGTCTCATGGTACCTTCTGCCGTACTTGTCAGGATCGCTAGTAGTCTCTTTGTGAGTCTTGCTATTTCTAGGACATGTGAATGGCTGAAAACAGAGTGATTTTTTTATCATTTTATTCACATGTTGCTGCCCTTAATAACTTAAATTTAAGACAAAAGCTTTTTTATGTTATTTTTTCCCTTTTGGTATTTTGCTACTTCTACATTTGATTGATGGGATAGGCAACTTAGACAGGTTTTGCATTTTTTTTCTTTTTATAAATTGATAAGAGAAATTAGATTGGGATTTATAGGAAGGAATGGAAAAGATGGGTGATGCACGTGGAGTTCCAATCAGCTAAAGACACAAGAATGGTGCTGCATTGTAGGTTTTCTGTTTCATATTTTTCTTTTTATCAATCAAATTATAATCAATTATCAATCTTGTATGAGTAAACGGATAAAAGAGCTTTTGAAATGAACACAAAAGCATCTGATCAATTTTTGTGGTGTACAGGCAAAACCAATTGTTCTTCTAGACTGTGTTGCTAATATTTACACTGAGATTTGCAACTATTTCATGCACTTTACTAATTCCTGGTTTTCACAAATATTTAATGTGGTTGTTCTTTTTTAATTTAGCTCTTTGTGGTGGGGAGTGGGTCTCTTGTAAATAACTTGTGTTTATGGTCAGGTTATTTTTTATTTTCTTGTTGTATTGGTTTGAAATGCTGGTTACCACAGTTTGTACTTTGAGATTCAGTAAATAGTTTCTAGTGTGGAAAAGGTGGCTAGCTTTCTACTTTCGTACATCTTATTCACTTATCCCTGTATTGTATGCACATTATTATAAGTGCAATGTAACTGATGGAGTATTGTGCGTCTCATATATTACAGCTCATATCATCGTTAGTTCATACTACCTGGAGAATTTATGGGAATAGAATAGTTTTTGAGTCTCATTAGCTTTGATATTATTTTATATTATTTTATTTTAATTCTTATCTCTTCCTCTTTCACTCTCCCCTTTCTATCCCTCTCTGGGTACGTGAAGAATAATTTTGTCAGATGTAAGATGCACAAATATCTTTTCAAGTTCTGGTGGAGGTCCTTCTAAAGTAGACATCCAATCTCAATCTCTGTGGGACAACATGTAATACATTTATTTTTAATATGATGACTTTTGGAATTAGGCAACAGTAGGTAAACTTCCGTTGTGTTTCTTAGTATTAAATTAAGTTCTGTTGTCCTCTTTTGAACTTCAGAGGTAGTTTCTTCGCTAACCAGGGCCTACCTGGCTTATAAATCTTCTTCTGTGCAGTCTAATATTTGCTTATAATTAGACATCTTCTTTATGTAAAAAGTACATGGTGAAGTGAATTTTCATTTTAGCATACGCTGAATTCCTTATAGCAGAGGGTTTCTGATGTGGAACGAGTGGACCTATTGGGCTTTCGTCCATGGAACTATCAGATGTATCATCTCTTATTCTATGGATTCTGTATATCAAGGGTGAATTTCAAGTTCTCTCTCTTGATCTGAATTCTCATGTAACTTTCTATCGTATTATGACAAGTGATTTCTCACTATTACAACTTCAAGGACATCGAAAGCCAGCAAAAAGAAAAAATAAAATACCACTTTTTTTATATAAAGTCTTGGTAATTTGACACTCTAGGTTTTGATGATCATCTGTATCATTAGGTTGCCTTGTAAGGCCTTTTAGTTTCATATATATCTATCTATATTATATAGAAAGGTACAAGTCCCTGTGACTAATTCTTTGCAACTTTCCATGCACATACATTTTGCCTTGCTGTTTGTTAATTTATGTACTGGTACACCTAGTTCACATGGATGATGCATCTATTTGATACTTTTAAGTGTCATTAGATCTGTTACAGTTTCAAAAACTCTACATTCTTGATCAAGATTTCTTATGTGGAATTTGCTTGCAGTTACTTGAGAGGGCTATGGGGTCGGCACAACCTAGTGCAACGATACATTGAGGCAAAGGGAGAAGTCGTTTGGGAAGTTATCAGTTAGTCTTATGTAGGGAAGTCAAATAATATTTGGTCATCTCTTATTCTACTTGAAGAATAGACTCAGAATTTCTCCTCTTCTTTGACAATCATAGACAGTGGTTTTGTAGGTGATCCTTGTTATCAATCTTGTTGTTCTAGGTTCCGTGATGTTATACTGTTGATCATTAATCTATACCTTGTTTTCATATCTTTATTCAATGATTTTGTTAGATGATGAGTGCTCGGACGCCCTTCTGGGAAGTTGCTTATTTCAATTTGCTGGATAACTTTCTTGAAATGAATCATTAAAAGTTTCCGCAAGATTGCTTAAAGATATTTTCTGAATCAGCTCAAAGGCATAAAGATGGTCCTTTGACTCCTTTCATTCAGGTGGAGTAATGTATGCAACTGGACGTTGGAGTTGGGGAAGAGTCACTAGTAAATGCAATACTGTTGAGCACATGAGCTGCCTAATATCACCGAACTATGAGGGGCATGAGGGCTGTTGACATCACTTCATGCGGCATGACCCCCTTGATTGACCTGTTTTTGTCGTATTTTTCTTTTTTGGGAACAACTGAATTTCCAAGTTCCAACCTTCTAAAGTTGGTGGAGTCTTTCAATGCACAAAGTTGTTGCCTGTTACCTGTTGCCCATTGCCCTTCTGATGGAAAATGGCCCGCGTGTGTCACATGCACATTGCCTATTGCTAAATCTGTTCAGTTTACACACATTCAGAGTACTGCCACTGACAGTAATACCTATCCGACAGAATCATTCGGCTTTTTTGCTACAATTGAAAGCAATTTGGAGTACAATAATAATATTCTTCCTAAATGAAATCTCAAAGAGGTTCGGCATCTCAGATTACTCATTTACAGTGTCATCGTTTTGTTTGCTCATGCTATGGTTAACCCTTCCTCTATGATAATTCATCCACTTAAAAAGGATAGGATTATGGGAACGACCCCAAATGAGCAAGCTTGTGGGATTGCAAATGTACTTGAAATTCCTGAAATGGGATTTCTTTGGCTCTTAGTTATCTTTAATAGTAAAGGTGGCTCCAAGCATTCTGTAGAACCATTAAAAAAAAGGCAATTGAGTTCTTCCTTGTAAAAGAAAGTATTTGGGGCCACAAGCAACTTGTTCAATGTCAGCATTATGCTTGAACATGAAGAGAACTGATCCCAGAAAAAGTTAACAAAGACGCGTACCTCTTACATCAGTTCAAGTGCTTTATCATAGCATTTTCACCTGGCCATTCACTCAACAATCTTTATACAAAGGTTCTTTTATTTTACTTGCTCTGTCTTTTCCATCAACGTTTTTACAGTCTAAGATCACAAAACTTAAAGCTAGAAACTGGCTTTCACTTTGGCGATTCTTGTCTCCACACCTTTTTCCAACTTTTCTCCTACGTTTGATCTCCGAGAAAAACTGCTTTGAAACTAAGTGTCACACAAAAGCTATAAGTGTGTCTATTGTTATTATATTCCCAAAGAGCTGGATAGATCCACTACAGTACTACTTTGCATCATCATCCTTATCAATTACAATCGCTTGTGTCCTGGTTCCGATTTTTGTTTTGTGTCAGCGCAATGAATCTTATTCTGTTCTCGAGAACTATCATGGGCAGAGAATTATTACGAGCATAATAATATTCCCTTTAATGACCCATTTTCAACGCCCTTATCGGCTATTAAATTCTAATATGACCCACTTTCTCGTTAATTAATTGGCTTTAAGCAAAACTTTCGGCCCACTTTGAGAGCTTGAGATCTAATGTGAACTTTCACCTCCTTTCGCAGATCTTATGTGCTCTTTAAGATTTGGCTCGTCTTGCACAGAGAGAGACAGGAATGAAAAGTCCATAAAGCCAACATATGCAAGTGGCAGAAAGGAAGTTAATATTTGCAGAGTGATGGTTTAAGTCTAATTAATAATTTCACTTTGATGCTGAGAAATGGTACGAAAGTTCCCAAACACTTGCAATATATCATTTATTTGTATTTATTGTTTTAAGTATCAAAACACAACCACAAGATGCTATGGAGCTGACTCTCAACTCTTCGCAACCCATAGTTATCGTAAAGCCTGGGTAATGCGTAGTTCCACGATTTTATACAATTCAAGTGAAGATGGATGACAAAAGTTTCGATAATGCAAATTCTAAGCGTTGTTTTCAAAAATTGAAATCTAAATTTATCTTCCAAAAAAGTTCGAATGATTCAACTTAAATGAATTCTCAAAACATTTCCTATTAAATTTATTTAGTTCCTATTCAAACTCTTTCAAAGGTTTAATCTACGATTAATTTCTTAAATAGCGAGAATTTTGATTTAGTAGGACAATGTTAAGTAACAGTGAGAATTCAGATGATCCATAAATATTAAAATTTTTATATTAATTAATAATATTTCTCATTTCTCTCTCTCACACACAAACATAAATCCAAAATTTCATACCATAGTTATTTAGTTGCCAATACAAATTTCACATGTATTTTTTGGTAGTTAAATTAGTCAAATAACAAAACTATCACAATTATATATAGGTTAATATTATATTTGAATAGGAGATTTATCTTTTAATTACCAGAAAAATATGTAAAAATAAAATAATCATATCAAATGATATAATTGGCCTTTCTTAAAATTTTTCTATCAATTTTGTATAAGAAGTTAATCTTATCATATGTAATATAATAAAATTGTTAAGAAACTTAATAAAATATTAAAGAAACATTTTTTTTAAAGTATGTTTTAAAGCCGTTAGAAGAAATTGTGAATTAAATAGTTATTCACATATAAAAGTTCATATAAAGCACAATAGGATGTTAGGTTGCATTTTAGAAGATTTAAAATAAAAAAGTTAAGATTGTAGAACTTTCATTCGATTAGACTTCCCTAGTTTCCTTTTATTATGTTTAATGTTAACCTTTATTACATTTAATGTTACTGCAACAATGGGAGAGGGAGAGCATGGCAATAAGTACACTTTCATACGAGAAGCCAACCAATTAGCAACAAATGCAATGTTTAGAATTCATTGGATTTAGTAGACAAAAAAAGTCAGTGGGAGCAACAGCCCCCACTTGTCCCTTTCCATCCCTGTGCCCCAGTATTCATGTGACATTTGTTGGTACGATATTATTCACTTTGAGACCGAGCTCTCATGAATTTGTTCTTAAACTCTAACCAAAATGTCTCCTACTAGTGAAAATATTGTTCATACACTCTAACCAAAATGTCTCCTACTAGTGAAAATATTGTTCATACTGATACGCTCGTGATCCTATCTAACCAACTTGAGCCTTGGCAACACACCCAACAACTTTCCCCAAATAATTTGATATAGCACCGAAACCCACTGACAAATGCCACACAATCCGAATTCATGACATGTTTTAAGCAACAAACAAAACATCTACAGGCACAATATTGACAATAAATGAAATAGTCTTGCCCCGAATAGTTTAAATAATTTACAAAGAAAACTTAATTTTTAACCTTTTTAATACCCATAAATCCTTCAATCTTGATAGCTAAAGCTTTTACTCATAAATATAATTTAAAAGGGGGGTAAGATGAGTCTTGTCTTTTCTCTTTCTTTCTTGTGATAGAGGATGAAGCAGGCTTAGCAGCAACTAAATATCATTTAAGGGCACCAGAGCTCCAGTTTTAGCTTTTGAAAACGACAAGACTAATAACAAGGAAAAGTGGCTCAAAATGCTTCTCTGATTGTACATACACATTGACGACTACATGATGGAAAGGACGGACCTGAAGCCCCAACATAGAGACACCCACATAGATACTCTTGTTCGAAAAACAAATAATTAAAATGGAAAGAAACCGACCCAATATATTTCCTGCTTTATCAACATTATTGGCATCTCCCTCTGGCCCCATCAAACATGAAATCACAAGGCAATTAAAAATACAAAGCAAATCCTGCCGCCACTCACCTCAAAATCTTGATTCAGATTCACTAGAGCTTATTATTCACTTCACTCCCTTCTCTCAATTATACATCCGTTTGTGGTGACTCCAGTCTTTTCATTGTATCTAACACCAACTTGACAACATAGGGTTCACTAATTATTGCCTCGAAGTCTGAAGCAGTTGATGAGCAGGGTATAATCTGGCTCATAGACAAAGTAAAACGGGCAACATTTGTCCTGACAATTAAATTAATGCATTAGCATTGCATCTTATCTGAGATGTTGAACCAATAGTTACGAATTGAACTTTCCTAGCTACTGTGACAAAGTACACAGGAAAGTAGCAAATCCAGGTTTGTGATTCACCGGCTAGTGCTTGTTCAAACCACTCTATATAGATAAAATACTTCTGCATCAATCAGAAACCAATAACTTGATAATATAGCTCTAAACAAAAGTACAATTAACAGCACTTTATGCAAAATGATTTCAGTGAGCATTATAAATAGATGTGGCATTTGATTTATTCAAATGATGGGTGAGGGACAATAATCATGGGCAGTATGAGTTAGTTGCAAGATTATGGTTTTGACTCACTGAATTGTTGTTGGTTCCCAACCTGAGTAAACTCCAAAGAGAACCATGAAGAATCAATTTGGTTTGTTTAAAAAAAGGTAGAAGTAGAAAAATGAAAGTGGGGAATCCTAGCTTCACAAAGGCAACAGTAACAATGATGTCAGCATTGGCCCCTGGAACATCAAGCACCAACAAGTGGGGTCGTTCAATTGAATAACGTAAAATAAAAAACATCCAATCTCCCTTATCTTTTCCATTGTAATACCAGTACCTCCTTCCACTTATATCCTCTGCCTATTTGATCCAACTCTCCGAAGAGTCAGCTATAATCATTCCGCAAAGGCTCACTTCCTTTTGACACCCCTATCTAATCTGAAATTTTTAGAGAAATGATTTTAGAGAGTGATGAAGCAACTGAAACAACATCCAATTGGAACCAAGGTAACTTCAGAAGAGATGATAACAATGGAGAAACAGAAGATAAGAACCGAGGAGAGTGGCTGAATCTGAGGTTAGGTTGGCATTCAAACTCAACAGGCAGGGATTATGACTCACATTTAAGACCTACTTCCACTAAGGTTTTCTCATGTAATTTCTGCATGAGGAAGTTTTTCAGTTCACAAGCATTAGGGGGTCACCAGAACGCCCACAAGAGGGAGAGAGGTGCAGCCAGAAGATTCCAATCCCACAGAATGATCACAATGATGGGCTTGCCCTTCCACACAGCTATGGTCCGATCACTAGGTGTCAGGCCCCATTCACTTGTGAACAAGCCAAGCAGAGATGGAACTGCAATTGTAGCAAAGTTTAATGAAGCCAATACAGGGTCCGAAATAGCATGTACACCCTACATGATCGAGGATGCAATGGACTTGATATGGCCAGGTAGCTTTCGCTTGAATCCACAACAACCAGAGCCACCATCAGAGCCACTTGAGCTTGATTTAAATCTCCGACTCTGATCCATCCATCCTCCTACCAAGTTTGGAATTTTCTTATCTTTTCTAATGAAGCAGTTCTTGATTTGATCATCCATCAAGTACAAAAACTAACTTAGGTAGGAGCCCAACAACTTCAAAAAGTGAAAATCTTGGATGGTGGTTCTGCTTACACAACTTGAAGGAAAAACATGAACTTCCTATCAAATATTTATGTTGTAGCACAAGAAAACCCAAGAGACAGCCTCAGTATTCTGTAATTTCAAAGTTCTCAATGCTTGAATAATTAATTCCTTGTGCCCTATACTTGCATGTCACCAGGTCTGTAAGGAGTTTTCTCACACTTAATATCAATTTATTACCTCCTCTTCATCTATGGTTCAACCATGATTATGGTAGGAATCGACAAATTATCATGGAAAGATATTCACAGTATTAGCAGCATCATAACTCGTACATACTAAAATATTTTGCCATCAATATCTTAAGGAAAAAAATTAGAACTATTTGCAGAACCATCAGAGGAAGCTAGCTATCATCAAATTTCAATAATTATATGTCATAAGATTTAATGCACACATTATTATTTCCAAATGTCAATAATAATTCAATTGTAGGAGCAAATAATATCAAGACCTGGGAGTAATCTGGATAGAGTTACAGCAATGCATTTTAAGCTCCTTAATCATTTAACAAGCAGAGACAATAAGTGAAATAAATTATACTTTTACTTCCTAAACAAGCTTTCTAAAGGGTGTATTTACGTACTTTATCCTATATTTTCTTCATACCCTAATCCACAGGGCTGTGTGAATGTCATTCCACCCCCAAGGAAAACCTTACTCAGTTGCATTAAAGCAGCAAGTCCCCAAAGAAAATACACACTTTATCACCCTAGCTAGTTAAATTACATGCCATTGATCTTACAATCTCAACTCAGATGTTTCTTAGCCACTTTCGTTATGGCATTTTTTAATTAAATTTGCTGGCAGCATCCTAGAAGGCCTCTAGAAACATGAGGAAAGAGTGGTTCAACTGCCAAAGCTTTGATTTGTTATGTCTGATGATCTAGGGCCTGCTTGAATCATTAATGCTAGATTGTGGCATGGGCCAAGTCGAAAAATCTTTCAAGTTAAAATTAGCGGTGGGTCTTCTTAAACTTCAACATCCTGGCCCCCTGCTGTGGATCATTACTGTACAATTCATGGATAATTTGAAAGCTTCATAGCTTATGTAGGCATACTCAGTTCTCAAGCAATATGGGATGGCTTATATAAATCCTTAGGTGTGATTGCCTAGATAGGGTTTCTCATGTCCATTTTCACCATTTTTTTAGGAGGGAAAAATGAAACTAACGTTAAAGAGAACAATGATTATAACATATAATATTTCTTATTCATTCTCTCCAAACAGTTTTCTTTTACTGCCTGCACCTATCCAGACCCAGATTCTTCAAGGGAATCAACTAAAACATGTGTTACTTCCATTTTTGAAGCCCACTTTCACCAGCGCTATGCAAATTATACCTTTTGTTGCTCTAAATGTTTATTATAGCATTGTAGACCTATTCCAACACAATACAGTATTATGGTCCTACGACCATACCAGAAACAGGATGACTGCTATCTTCCGACCCCAAAATATAAGCTTAAGGATCCTACTTCAAGCATATTGCTTTTATTTTTATGTACTCCTAATACTTCTAATGGATACTAGTGTATCCGAGTTCCAAGACCACTCCAGCTCACTTAGCTCCCTACTCCCCACACTCACCATGATAACTAACATACAAAAACAAGACTAGTGCACATTGTAAATTAGTTCAAACAGGCAGTCGAATGCTCATTCCTGGTTACCATTCCAGAATTATCATACAATATAGGTTTAAATCAGACATGAAAATGAAAAGAACAAGATTATCTATATAAAACCCACCTAAAAGGACTATAATTCACTACAATAACAACACCGGAATGATCTGGATCCTTTTGCAGAAGATAATTTACAGTGCTACAAGTTACCAGAAACTTTAAGCTTTTGTGTCCGATGCATGATGACCGGGAGCCTCTGGCTAATGATACTTGGATCACTATATGCAGCAGAATCAGTAGGATACCCTTTCTGCACCATATAATTAGAAGAACCAATGCAGTGAGAATTAATAATACATTAAAGAAATTTGTATTGTTACACAAGAAAAACAAATGCCATCCATAAGTTACCTAAACAAGATTCAAAGAATGAACAGGAACAAAGAATAAGATGCCTAAAAATATGTTCGAATACATGATAATAAGCAAACAATTCATCAACAGTCAATCTGGTTGACTAAAAATGGTAGATATATAAGGCTATAAACAAGAGGATATGAGAAACACTAGCACAATTTAAGGACTGCTATTTATACTCTGTAAAACAAGGACTATATTTCCAAATAACAGATTCCACTTGTGCAAGTAGCATTGTTCAAATTGAAACAAAAAAATGGCCACCAAATTTTAGGGAAAAAAATGCCTTAATATGCCATAAAAAAATTTTCCATACCAAGGGGAAGTTCCTTCTACGAATTCTAATCATCCTTATAACTTATTCATTAAAGCTCTCACAAAACTTTTCATTGACATGCTTTCACACACAAACACAAACAGACACAAACAGAAATCCCTCGAAAACTCCTCTACATTTCAGATAGAACGAAATCACCCATAATTCAAAGAGGCCCAAAGAAGGAGGTTCTTTGTTTCCAAACCAAACTGTTCCTGCTTGCCCCAACCAGCCTCTGAATCTTAATGTGTCACTAATAAAATCCCTTGGCCCCCAAAGCCAAGAAGAACAGAAGAAAAAGAAAAAGAAACTTCAAATCAAATGATACAAGACAAGATTATTATTTGAACATGCCAAGAGAACATAATTTTATTTTCTGTAACAAATAGACACTTGCATGCATTCAAACAAATCAAATGTAAGAAGTTGTAAACTCACTGCAGATAAAGCTTGAAATGTGGCTTCTCTCCAGCAGCTCTCTCGAAGAATGACAGGGTTTGCATTGTCACCAAAAACACAATGCATCCTTGTGTCCCTCAATCTCATAAGCACTCCATCAACTCTAAGCTGTAGGAAGAACCAAGTCAGTTAAAGGACATAAAAGACCGGGAAACAAAAAGCAAAAGTTAACCAAATCAAGGTTCAAAAGTTTTCCCTATACAATGCCCTTCTCCTGAATGTAAAGTGATTTGTCAAACAGTTAAAACCAGCAAAATCTAGCAATTCGTACATTTGAACCCAAATACATACATACATACATATATATATATATATATCAAGAAACAAGTGTTTCAATAAATTAGCACTGAAGGAAAAATATGTAAGAATTAGGAAAAATAGAATAACTCACCCAAAATCGCAAGAGAAGAAACCAACAACTTGGCATAACTCTCTACCACAAAAAAAAAAAAAAAAACCCTCATCAGTTGTATGAAAAGCATATCAAGACCATACTAGAATGACCAGCCACTGATACAAGATTTACCACTTTCACAGTTAAAAGTGACACTCCATTGTCAGCCAATTCATCTTCATATAAAACTACCTGCAGAACTAAAAGGACTACTTTCATCATGGCTAACATACAGAACGATAAGAACTAGAAGAAAATTCATATTCTGTCTCCCATCGTTATAATGCAAGATGTGGACCTCATCATAGAAGAGAATAGGCTCTTTTGATGCCAGTGAAACCACATCAATTTGCTCCTCACAGTCCTCCCACTGGAGGCTGGGGCTCACCTCTAAGATTTTCCCACTTCCATGCTGATCAGAACAAATAACACAAAAGATAACAGCATCATTGTTCATGTAAATCCAGCAACAATATCCATGGCAATCAAATGCAAAGAGTAAAATGGATCTTTATGCATAAATGAATTCAGAAAAAAGAGAGTCATTGAATATGCCAAACTACAAAAAAATACACCAATCAGAATGCAACAAAATTCGAATTAATACTTTAAAAAGAGGGTTGCAAAATTTATATAGATAAATAGAATGCACAAACCTTGTCCATATCCATCTCAATGGTTTCACTTCCACAGTATGGTGTAGTAAATGTATAGTCATAATCTAGTATCACCTGCTCAAACGGTTTGCTGCAAATTACAGAAAGTCCAATGAGACTATAGTCTACTTTTTCCCAGTTTTCAAATACTCAAATTGCATCATAAAATTTAACGGAGGTAAACAGACCCCAAAGACTGATGCACTGTGAAAGTCTCAATTTGCATAAGCAGAGGATCAATATGAGTAGAAACACTGATCAATGAACCAAACATTCAATGCATTAACACACAGGTAACAATAAAGAAAAGCTATGAGAAGAATCAGAACATATTCCAAATTTAAAAGGTTATCTCACTCAAGTTTTCATGGCACCCACTATTTCAACACTAAACTGTGAGAAGATCTTGATGTGAAGAAAAGAACCTCATTTCAATAATAGATTTCAGTGAGATTACAAATACTGTATTGGGATTAGGAGAAAAGGTATTATGTCCACTTTAAATAACTAGGAGTAAGTTAGAATGCATATATAAAACGTGTACTTAATCCACGTGCAGAAATTTTAATCAAGTAACAACTCTTCATCAACTTCTATATATGATATAACGCATGTTGGAGGATAAACAAAAAAATTGATCGGTGCAAGATATAATAAATTTAATCTATAGCTCATGAGGTTGAGCTTGGCCTGTGACCTTATTACACACCAATACAAACCATCAAACATGAAATTTCAATGCAATAAACCACGTCCAATCATAGAAAAAATATGAAATTAACGAAGAAGAGTATAGCTTCAAGTTATATCTTTGTTCCTTTCATGAAAATAAAAATCAACTAGCTCATAATCATAAAAATAGAGCCAAAAGTCTAACACACCATACTATGTTAATTAAACTTACATGCCCACCTACAGACTGACTCAAGGGAGTAATACATCGTTTTTTTTATGTCTCCAGTATAAAAGATCCTTAAATATTAAAGGGGAGAAAACGAAAGAAACAGTAGAGAAAAACAAATGGCATTACTCCATATGTACCGAAATCATCAGTTACACACATTAGTCCACCCTATTTTCAGACATGTCTATCTTCACCTCTCAAACAAGAAAAGGACATCATAATTGTACACTGGACCAAGTACAAGTGTCCCAAAACAAAAACATGACAACATCCTCATAAATTTTACCCAGTTGCTATGACTCTCAAACTTCCAATAGTCATATTACACCCTCCACCAAATTTGTCAAGGTAACTGCTTCATTAGTTTACTACAAGAAAGAAATTTTTCGAAACTTACTAACCTTACTAAACGAACAAAGACTTTACTGACACAGACACATAATATTCCAGAACATTGGACCCCACCGATCAATCAGACACACAAACATATAACACCCATCACAAATTATCATTTAATTTCAGCCATTTCTTCATAAAATTCTTGTATGTGCTCGCATTCATTACCTTCTAAACTTCCATTTAGCAGCAGCAGGAACTTCAACCGGTGGCAAGCCTTCCTGCTTCCACCCACCTAGAGCATCGAGCGCATTAAAATGAATCTTAATACCACTTTTAATATGTTTAAGAACTAAACAACTCTCCCCAAAAACCATCTCCGGCAAATGCGTTGTTTCCAGCTTTTGTTCCCACCTGCAACCACATCAACTATCAACATTTTAAAAAAAAAAAAATCTCACAACTGTAATAAAAGCATAAACATTTATTAAATAAATCAAATTTTGCAAGTTCATCCCACATTACCAAGATATAAAATTATAGCAAACCACGTTTTACTAACATTAAACATCACAATTTTAATTTAGAACTTCAACTTCAGAATATTACTAATACGACGTCGTCTACAGCTAAAAAGACTCGTATATCATCAAAAGCACGTTATTCTATCCGTCAATCACACTGATTACAAGTCATTTACATGAATTATTATTTATAATAACATAAATATAAGAAGAATAAGAGAGAAAGAGTACCGTTCAAGAGTGGAAGAATTGAAAATGGAGCGTTTGTGAGACTCGATCTCCCAGCCGTGAATTCGCAGTCCAAGGCGTCCGTCGGTCAACAGTTCAGCACCGGCCGCCTTCAGGTCCTTCTCGTCCACCTCGACTTCCATCGCCGGTTTGAGTCAACGATTAGCTGATTTTTCCTCTTTCTCCTCTGCCGTTCCGTTTTGTTTTGTTTTGCACTCGTTGCGCGGTTGCTCGTGTTATAGAACTGTTAAAGACTTGGTGCCAAATGGGTCGGGTTTTGGCGGGTCGAATTGTGATACTACTGTGTAACGTAATTGATTATAAATAAGAGAATATACATATTTAAAAAAAATCACAAGTAAAAGTAGGTCTTTGAAAAATAACCATTTTTTTTAATTTAGATATATAATTAAAGTATTCAGAGCTGTGGAGGTGTAGTTTTCTAAATTTGTGAAATAATTATTATTTTTAAAAAATCCCATAATTTTGTTATATTTACAAAGATCCTAAATTTTTTTCATAGAGTTTTTATATTGTTTAAATTCTTTGGAAAGATAATTATTTGTATACCGATCTGATGTAATAGAAAGAATAAATTTTATGATCTCATATTTCAGATTTGACTGCATTCCCGTTATTGTGATAAAGTCATATAAATATTTATGTGTACTGTGAGTCATGTATCATATGAGGCTTAGGATCAAACAAGCTGGTTTGCCCGAGAGGTTAAGGGGGAAGACTTAAGATCTTCTGCACATAAGTGCGCATGGGTTCGAACCCCATAGCCAGCATTTACATGATTTTCTCAATCATATTTTCATTTTCTAAAAAGGGTTTTGCAATTTGCATGCTTAAAAACGCATTTTTTATTTTATTATTATTATTTTTAATCTTGTTGTTAAGAGTTTAGCTCAAAATTTAAATACGTACTTTCAATGGGGTTATCAACCCTAAGAGGGAATTCTGTAGAATTCTAGAGTTTAATCTTCTTGTTAAGGGTTTAGTTCAAATACAAACTAGATTCAATAGGGTTATCAATCCTAAGAAGGTGTTCTGTAAAATTCTAGAGAAATCGTTGTTGATCTCATCCAACGGTTTTTAAGAGTCAATTTCGCTACAGACGCCCTCGTTTCTTTCTATTGAACAGAAATGCAAATTAATTAATTAAAATGCCAAATCAGGAAGTGAAGAAAAGCTTTATGTGACCCAACAATTTATTCCAGTTCAATCGGAGATCCAGAAGGATCCCCAGCCAACCGCATTCTTCTTTATATCATCCCAATCAACATGTCATGATTTTCACAGTTACTACAAACATAAAACTTTTAATCCTCAAAAAAAAAAAAAAAGTCTCTGTAATGGCTGGATGCACTGCTAAATGCCGAAGCCTTCAGGCACTTAATTTCTAACCCAGCAACAATCAACTAGTGGTTGACTGATAACACCATCCAATTGAGCAAGCATAGAAGGAAAACTTAGTATAAACAGTTGGAAGGAACTCAAGAACACCGGTTCAAAATTCAAAGTACACTTCTGAGGAACTTGTGTCATTGTTACTTATGTATGTCCTCAAAGTAATGCGCAGGCACTTCAGAGGGAGAATGCAGTGTTGCTACGAGCTTAAACTGAGGCCAGACAGAAAATTTAGTTCCAGTCAGATTAATATTTGCAAAGTGACAATACCATCTCTAAACAGTAAGAACTAATATTGAATTTACAGGATATAAAGTTCTTTAGAGAGCTAGATTTACTAAACCACCAATTAAGATAAGAAAGAAAATGAACTAACCTTGTGTTTCGTGTACTTCTCTTCGATTGCTGGCAGAGAGCTTTCTCTTCTATTTAAATGCAACTTATGAATGGTAAGAACACATTCCTTCAAGTCAGATGGTTTATAGCCTGAAAAGCATTGCAATGCCATGTTCTGCAAGAAATGAAAGCATTGTAGTTCCTAAGATGCATTTCTTTTCCACATCCAATTCACTCTTAAAGCTTTCTAACCGATTCAAACAGTGTAGCACTAACCGGTGACATTAGCTTCCTAACATTTTTATAATGCTTCCAATTGAACAAATTACTAACTGTTAAAAAATTGCTGAATCTCATATGATTCATTGCACTCTCACAGGTACACAGCTAGAATTTTTAAGGACAATAGAAACATATTTCTTACCCAAGGATGAACCTCTGGTTGGATTGTGAATCTTGAAAGAAAAATTGCAGATGCGGCAACTAGTGAAGGTAAGTACCGCAGACAACCATACTCTAACAAACTTAGCTCTGCAAGATAGCAGCACAAGAACTCAAACTGTAGACCAGGCTTCTGTGGAATACAAAAATCGTAGAATCAGAAACAATTAACAGGTAAAGGAAGATGTGACTAGAATAAACATTAAGAACATTAAGATACAGGAGAGCAGTTGGCTTACTTTGCAACTCTCTTGAGCAGCTCTCGTGAATACTCTGCACTCACAACATGAAATATAACACAGTGTGCTAATTACTGGACAATAAATCCCAATACATGGAAGGAGAAAATTAACATAATAACTTCAGCTGCAAAAACCTAGTAAATTTTGCTAGTAATCTTACCTAAGAAAGTTCTTTGTCGTAGGAGAACCCATTTCAAAGTTTAAAAACCTGAGTACTTCTTTCTCCATATCCACCACCTGCAAATTCACCCCAAAACCATTTCAAGCTTTTAAAGTTATTAAAGTCTTATCAAATCATTCAGTGTAGCATATAAAAAAAAGGCATTCTGTTTGCTTGCCACAAAAATCTACAAAATAAGCCAACTCAGAGATCAGGACAATCAAGTGAGCCTAATGCCACTTTTTGGCAATTTAGGGAGCTTCCTTTTCTCTAGATACAAGCAAGGGAAAATGGGAAAATGCAGAGGACCAATGAAATTAAAATGAAGGAGGGATACACACCTCTTCCTTTGTGTAGGTATTATCTGTTACATAGCAAAAGTCTTCAACATGTGGAGGATTGATCTCTTCATACTTCCTGTGACACCAAACCATCGAAGGATCACCATTCGAGAATTGAACTCAGCCAGATTACCACTAAATATTAAACAAAAGTTAAGGGGTTCATGTGTTTGTACGAGGCAATAAGCATGCAACAAACTCCAAGAAGCTGTAGCTTGTTCCTGCTCAGAGCATGTGAAGAGAGGAATCTGTCAACATGTGCTACAGCAAGATACAGGGTATCGGAAACAAGCTTGTACTCCTCTGCAACTTCCACCATCCAATCCACCAGAGCTGCCCTCATATTCACTGAAATATCTTTCTGCACTTCCTTCATGTAATTGGGCAACGGCCTTCTCTTGCCATCCATCTGATTGTAAAAATACAAGTGGCCCAATGTAAATTTGCTCCAAGCCGTGATCATAGGTGGAAAAATGAACGTAATTATTCATTAAGAAAACCACTCCGCCTAAAAGTTTAGGTCAACATTAAGTATTTAATTTTCGATAGAATCTCCTCTGCATGGACTGAGTCTTGAATGCCTCTCTTTTTACAAGTAGTAAATATATTTTCTTTAATTGGCATGTAAAGGGATTCAAACCTTTACTGAACAGAGAAATATCTCTTGTGATAATAACTTCAAAATTTGATTTCAAAAGATTTCAATCAATGTAACTAGTAATGGAATAGTGCAGAACTCCAAAAACAACCCTCATCAAACAGGAAATGATTCAATAACTACTCGAAGAAAATCCCTTCTTTAATTAAAAAAAATTAAAAAAAAGTTGTGTACCTCCAAGGAGCGAAGATGATTATATATAGAAGATGAATAAGCACATTTCTGCAGAGTAGTCAAGCTCTCATTGCTGTTCTCTTTAACGGGCTCTTGAGTTTCCTCCTTCTCTACCAACTTATTTTTACGCTTCTGGGTTGTTCCAAACTCCAACTCCCGAGTCAACTCGGTACTTGGTGAGTTCAAGGTACCTTCCTCGTATTTCCGTTTTAGTGGTGGTTTGGGCTTTGGGGTACCGTAAATATGAGAGTTCTGAGTCGACTCGGTGTTGGAGAAGTTGGTGAGATCACCCAGCACCACTCGGATCCTGGAGGGTGAGTTCAAGGTACCTTCCTCGTATTTCCGTTTTAGTGGTGGTTTGGGCTTTGGGGTACCGTAAATATGAGAGTTCTGATTGGACTCGGTGTTGGAGAAGTTGGTGAGATCACCCAGCACCACTCGGCTCCTGGAGGATGAGGAAGTGGTGCTCTCCTGCTCGTTATTAGCATTTCTCATGATTGACGAAAGGCCTTCACTTTGATGAAGCAACTGTTATTAATTAGGGTTTTGTTTGCGTCTAAATTGTAAAATAAAAGAGTTTTTTTTTTTTTCTTTTAGTTACCAGAGTGGCTATGCCTGTGTATCAGAATGTTAAAGTTGGGCACAGAGCGATAAAGGCTGTCAAGATTCCGCCAATTTCTCCATTCAAAAGTGGGTCTTACCGCCCCTTAAATTGATGGTGACGGAGACGACGCCGTTTTAATGACCTTTATCGCCTAAGTTAGCCATTGATTACTAATTAGTGTTTAACATTTCCTTCTTGGAGGCAGATTTTTTAACCAAACTGAGCGGTGATTTTATTATATAGGAATTGCGTAGATCTTACACTAATTTTATAAATTTTGCTGATGGATGAAACGTTAAAATATGACCTTGCATATCCAAATGGAAGGAATAGTTGATAATCCAATTATATAATATGAATTTACTTATTGCACGAAGACGCTAATACATTAATCATAATTAGGAATAGCAAAATCTGGGGCCGGAGCCGGTGATCCCCGTCCTCGGACATCAATTACAAAATCTGATCTCGAAAAATTCCTCGAAATTTTTTTCGGGGCCAGGACCAGGGTACCCTGGGTGGGTCCGGGTTTTCCAATAACCCGGGATTAAAACCCGAGTTGTGTATCCGACACTCGATATCAATCTATTTTTGAAGGCATCGAGTGTCGGATGATGCATCCGACACTCAACACTAGCTTTCATCCGACATGTCGAGTGTCGAATACATGATTCATCCGACATGTCGAGTGTCGGATACATGGTTCGTCTGACACTCAACATTAGCTTTCATCCGACAAGTCGAGTATCGGATACATTAGTGTCGAGTGTTTGACACTCGACACTAGCTTTCATCCAACATGTCGAGTGTCGAATACATGGTTCATCCGACATGTCGAGTGTCGAATACATGGTTCGTCCAACACTCGACATTAGCTTTCATCCAACAAGTCGAGTATCGGATACATTAGTGTCGAGTGTCGAACACTCAATACTAGCTTTCATCCGACATGTCCAATGTCAGATACATGAAAACCGACATGTTGATACCTCGAATTATATATCTGACATTGACATATCGGATGAAAGCTTGTATCGAGTATCAGATTATGTTGTCGAGCTCTATCGAGCGTGTCGAGTTTTATCAAGCGTTTTGACAGGTTGCTTGTTTAAACTTTTTTTTTTGTCTTTTTACATCATATTTAACTATAACTACCTTATATTTGCAGGTTAAAGCAAATGGCAAGTAAATTATAGACAATAGAGGATGTCGTTTAAAGGGTTATATTTAAGAATACAAATTTGATGGATTAAATTGATATAATTTTATAATTTTATTACGCACCCCGGGTTCAATTCTAAGTCCCCGACTCTAGCATCTCTGCCTCGACCGAACAGAAAAATCGCACCCCAACCCCAGCCAATTGCCCCGGTTTTCCAGGTAATTCCCCGACCCCGCATGACCGAATTTTTCAAAGCCCCGACAGAATTGTTTTGCCATCCCTAATCATAATAGCGAGTCCTATAACCTGAGCTCATTAGAGCGGGATCATATCATAATATCTGCACATAAATTCAATGTAGTGTGCTCATGGGAGCTCGTGGAAGAACAGAAACCAAATTCTAACATCAGCTAATTCATGTTCTTCGCATCGGATTGCATATCCCAACCTCTTCCATAGATAAGGCTATCAGCCATTTGTCCACAGCATCACACTCACTCAAGACATGCCTTATATCTAATTTCAAATCAAAGAAAATGCCTATAAATAATTCGAATTTAGACCTGCCGGCTGCCTCACAAAATTGTTCCAATCACGGCCATAAGTATAAATTTCTACATTGTATTGCTCTGTGCTGCAGCATCGGCAAAGAGTTGGGGCGGTCCACCCTTCATAGGCTGCTTCGGCACACTATGAACATTGAGGCAACGTGCAGGTCAATTTTCAGGGAATTGCTAGCGTCAACATGTTTGTCAGCTGCTTGGGGACATCCTGCCACCCAAACCTAAAAGTATCTATCAATGACCAATAGTTGACTTCAAGCAAAAGTCAAAGAAAAATGCTGCTATATCTATATCGCGTCGTACTTAGATTAAAATAATCTAGCTTGGCAGCTCAACTGCCCGTCAAGTTCAAGGTTCATGGAAAAGATTTCACACAAACTGTGTCCACTGTTCACGTAAGGAGTGGTTCACAGGCTTGACAATACATCGAATAAGCACCAAAGCGTGCATACTAGACCAAAATTTTGAAAATAAATATAAACTAAATTAATTAAACAGTTTTATTTATCGTCCTTAAGCAACTTACCCGAGAGAGGAAAACCTGAAGAGGCTTATGAAATTAGAGTACAACAATTACCATAACCTCGAATTACCTTCTTGGTAGAATATAAAATTCAAGACGATGCCAACTGCTCATCTCTGAAGATATTGCTCTTTGAATGAGATCAATGGTCATAATTGTTCGTCTAGGAAGATCAAAATTTTGCTATATCAAACAACAGATTTCTTTCTTCTAGTCTGCAGCCGACCACCTATTTGTGATTCTGGATCTGATGCCTGATGACCCTCACCCTTTCTCTTTCTCTCGCTGGATGTTTGGGTCGTAGACTTTTTTTGGTTACTTTCGTGAGCTGCCAATCCGCTATTCCTAACATCTTCTCTGCTATCTTCCGTATAATGAACACCTGTATCGGGAGGTTCTGTGTTTTCAGTTCCATTGCCAGTGGAAACTGTTCTGACTGATCCCTTGTTTGATTGAGGCGTGCTCTTTTCTGAAGTATTTCCCAGTCTAGCATCCATAGATGATGAATGGTTGAAGCTCCAGCGAGCATTCTCAAACCATTTGCTAACCTGCAGAATGAAACATCAAATAAAAACATACATAGTTGTTCACTAAATTTCTCTATAAAAAGATTTCAAGTGAAATTTTGAGATCCAACAATGTTAATCATTTTCACAATTAGATAAGGTATAACCTGCGAAAAGGTGATTCCAAGCTCGTTCGCTAAACTTTCTTTTCTTGTTCGGTCAGGATACTGATTTTCTATAAAGGAATTGTAGAGTCTCTGCATACCAATCAAAAAGACCACCAAATTAGCTATACCTCTCAAGTTTATAAGAGTTCATATGCATATGTGAGCGAGAGAGAGAGAGAGAGAGAGAGAGAGAACCAATCTAGATGCCACGAAGGAATAATGTTACACTATTAGTTGTATTGATGATCCTTATAGAGCCAAATGACCCAACATAGACCGATGAGCAAAGCTCAACATGATGATGTTCTTTTTTACTTTTTGTTAGCTACCCAAAAATACTGAGATTCAAGCAAACTAGCAAAGCTTAGCTAAAGTAAAATTATGTGTACATCAAAAAACCTTAAGAAACAAGTTCTTTCAATCTCAAAGCCTTCTAAGTTAACAAATAAAATAAGATCTCTTCGCACCAACTTCTCTCTCAAGCTTGCTTTAAGTTATGCCCATACATAAGTACTTTTTGAAGATCTACAAACATAATAAACTAAACAATATTTAGAAAGGGCTTCAGTCTCAATGGTATCCCAATGGAAGCTTGGAAGTGGCCAGATGATAATTTTGTTGGTTGAATAATTTGTTAAAATCAAACTGCAGAGCCTAAGCACTGTCAATTCATTAAGTTATTTGCTAAAACTCACTTTAGTTATAAACAAAAAGTTTCAAGAGTTGAATCAATCATCATGCTATCAAGCTTGTTCTAAAAAACATAATGGAAGGAAACATATACAGAAACAAACTTCTGCACTTAATCAAAGAGTTAATCAAGTGCTACTAGATCATGTTACAAGAATTAACACTCATTTGTATTCAACTATACTTTTTTATTCTACTTGATTCCAGGAAGTTTCTGCTCTTCCCTCAAGCTATTGGAAGCGTCAACTAAAGCTTTCACCAACTTCACAAATTGCAAGAAGACAATTACTGACATCTTTACAAAACAATAGTAGATCTCATGAGGAGTATTTTCTATGTTGAAGGAGAGAACATGGGAATTATTACAGTATCTGTTAAAAGGAATAATCTAGTATGAAAACCACATTACCTTGGTCACATCTTCTCCAAGTCTTCTATAGGATGACCTCTCTCTTTTACCGCTAGAAGCACATGTAGAGGAGCCTGCATGTGATTTAGCCGGTGACATATTTGTGTCTTCAGAGTTCAACTTGCGATGAGTTCTTATATTAAGAGTATGTCCAGTTTCTTTTAGTTGTTGCTTTACATCCCTCGTATGATTTCCGTTCCTAGGGACAGAAGCATCTCCATTTGCTGCCACTGGAGAACCTTCTCCATTCCTCTTTGTCCTTTTCCTTGGTCCATCATTGTCAGTCCAATCTTCATCATCACTTGAATCAGAAGGAACATGTCCATATGTTTCCTTCACATATCAAAGGAAGGAAAACAATGATCAAAAAAGAAAAGAGGAAAGCAACAGACAAAGAATCACCAGAAGATCGAAAAGACAGTCGTGATAGTTAGAACCGATAAGATCATATGAATAAGACATTTCAAGCACAGTAATGTTACAATCTTCGAAGATTAGCACAATCATTTCACAAGAGGTAGATCACACTTTTGAGACAAAATGTACCATATACAACATGCAATAAGATGAATATGATGCTTTAAGCTCAATAAAAATTGATTCTATTAGATTACCACAAACTTACAACAAGAGCGCATCAGTAATATAAAACACAATACGTGAGGTATATCTAACTAAGCATCAAAACCATTTCACAGAGTTTAAATCTCCAAGAATCCACACCCAATTTATTCCATATTTGTAAACCTCACCATTAAACGATCAAAGCCTGGTCCACACCTATACATACATGGATGTACAGAGCAAAGTTTCCTGGCTGACTGAATAGAAAATTCAACATAACCATACCATTGGTAGGTACTAAAGGCAGGCATATGACCAACCAAGGACCAACATATACATATATTAATGTTATAGACCTTCTAAGAAACACAAGACAAGATGAAGGAATACATGTTTTATTTGTGCAAGGAGGAAGAACAGAGCTAGTATAAAATTTTGAATGCAACAGGAGAGGAAAATATTGATCAGGGCAGGCGAGATGGGAAAAAGGATGTTATCCTTACAGCTGAATCGCTCACTTTATAATAAGCAGATGAAAGATCTTCATATATAAACTTAACAGGAAAGTTATAGTGAATCCATAGTGCTGGAACTAGCAAGTATGTCCAAACAATGTACCACCACATCAGGCATGTATAGTTTAACATTCAGACCAAAAAAATAAGAAAAGAAAAACGCCAGTGCATGTGACAGAATCAGGGAATTGTGAAATGAAATAGTGCTTTGAAATGACACTCACATCATATAACTTTTTGTAGTCCAACCTCTCAACATTTCTTTTCTCGTAGACATGTCCAGCACCATCTTGCCCAGATTCTAGTATTGATAAGAGTTCATTCTTTAAAGAATCCTTGTTTCCACCACATTTAGATCTCTGTCCACTAGACTCTCCGAGAGGACTGACAGATGTAGCCCCTTCTTCATCATTTCCAGAAGACCTTTTATCTTCAAGAACACCAGCAAGATCCTCAGAATCAGATGTAAAGTCGGAACTTGAACTTTCCTCTGTAGCTTTCTCGTCAAGTACTGGAGCATCTGGATTAAAGTCATCATCCTCAGAATCATCAGAAGGAAGTCCTAAGTACTTGTCATTAATAGGTGAGGCCTCCAATTCATCAGACGCTGAAGTGAAGTCAGACTCATCAGAACTTGTTTCATCTCCCTGATCCTTCTCATCAGTTGCAGGACCATCAGGATCATAATCATTATCATCAGAGTCATCTGAAGGAAGTCCAAAATTTGGATCCTGATTATGTCCAGCCGCTGCCTCTGGAAAAACCTTCTGCACAAGGGATAGTAGCAAGATGAGGATTGGGAAGTCAGATTAGTATTTAACAAATACAGTAGAGAGAGGAGGTTTTGATTGACCTCCCAGTTGTCAGCGATAAAAAGATTTGTTCCTTGTGAATCATTGACCATGTCAATGCAGTCAACTTTGCAATCACATCCAGGGCACAACCAACCCTCATCATCAGGAGGAACTGTAAGCAAAAAGAAACAAGTATACATGAAAAGGATGAAATAACTTGAGAAATTTTAGTCCAAGTTACTGCCATCAAGTAGGTGATGAGGACATTACTTTCTTCTTTTAACAGTGGTGGTTCCAGGCAGTATTGGTGGAATCCACGATCGCAAGCACCATCACAGAGGATAATGTCATCATCAGCTGTCAATTCTTTGGATCCACATTTTGCACAGAATATCTGCCAGAACAAGTGTAAGCGTCAAAAAGTGGTATGTAATTGTTTAATTTCATAATCTTTAAAAATATAATAAAAGAAGAAAAGAAAGAATCCTATATAAGAATCTCATCAGAAATTTGCTTATAACAAAAAATATTTCCTACATCCTCACTGTCAATCTGTCCATCAGAATCAAATAAAGATTCAGGAAACCGTCCTTCAGCACATAATGAGTCCAAACGTTGAAATAGATCTCTAATTTTCAATTTGCGCCGAAGAATTTCAGACGTGGCTCGTTGAAGTTCCTTCTCTGGCTTTAATTTTTCAATGCTGCAAAGTTACAGAAATGCAAACATAGGTAACAAGAGTTGAGTTGTATAACTGTAGGCCTAGCATATATTTATGCATTTTAAGAATTAAAGACCACATACAACATTAAGCAAACACATTCTATCTTATACAATTCTATCTCAATAATAACACAAGTATAAACTTAATGGTTTTGTCCTTTGCCTAAAGGATGAATGCAAGGAAAAGTGAAAGCGAAATTTGATAAACAAATAGTCTTGTCACTCCACTTAAAATTCTCTGTATTTCCTCTTGGCAACCGAAGGAAGCATAAAAAATAAAAACAACTAATATTCAAATGATATTTAAAGTTTCTTGATAAAAGGATTCAATTGACACTGAAATAATGATGCCCTTCATCAATATTACTACAAAAATATATAAATCAAAGCATAAATCATGCACATACCTTAATCCTTTCCAGCCTTCCCCAGAATAAGCAGAAATCAGGCTTCGCTCATAGTTAATTCGGTTCAATAAATATCTTAGATGTGTCCTGATTCTTGAATATTCATCAGGTACTCTCTTCTCCCCTCTTCTGTTCAGGTTTTTTATTCTTTTCCTTCCTCTAGAATGAATACTAGTCAAATTATTACTTGACTCGGGAGCCTTAGGTTTCTCTTGTGACCTTGAGCGAAGAACTCTATCACTGCCTCTTGAAGATCTTAACATATATTTTTTCTTTGAAGATTTTGAAGCTTTTCTGCCCCTGCATCCCAAGCGGTAGAATTCTTAACCACATATTTAGATGTTGTTTCCAAAGGACTAGAACTTTCAACCATGCCATCACAAAATGGTGCCAAAGGTTCAGTGCTAGGACTTCTAATAGGATCATCCAGTTGTTTCAAATGTTCAATAGAACTTTTTTCCAAAACTTCAGAAGGTGACCCTAATTTTCCAACGGCAATACTGCATGATATTGCAGCTCTAGTCTTCCCTGGCTTATTTTGTGCATGTTCAGAGCTAGATTTTTCATCTACCTCTAATGGTTCATGTCTTATGGTTCCTGCAGTAATCTCTAGTGTCTGTTCTGATGTAGGTTGTTCAGTGCAAGAATTTTTTTCATTCTGACTACTGTTCATATCTTCCAGAAGTGACTGCAATGGTTCAGTGTGACAAATTTTGGTCAAATCCTCAGGAAGCGATTGCAAGTCTTCAGTAACACTACCATCAGCCGCCATGGCATCAGTGTCTGCTGGTTCATTTTGTATGATTCTAGAACCAAGTTGGTATTCCTGTTCCAACAGTTCACTACCTTTAAATTCAGCATCATGTTCGTTAGACCTATGTCCAGAACCAAGCTCCAGTGCCTCTTTGGTCTCGATCAGACTAATCTTACTCACATCTTCGGAGACTGATGGCAAGTTTTCATTGTCAACAGAGCTGCACTCCACAGTACTGGTTTCTGTAGATTTGTTAAGTACAATTTTAAAATCTAGTTTATTATTTTTTTCTGATTGTTCCTTATGTTTGCACTCAGTGCCAAATTCATTCTTCTGCTCCGACATAGATTGTTGAGAGCATGGAATTTCTTTTGTTTGACTACTCTTGCTTGCAGCTTCAGAAGGCAGTACCAAATGTTTAGTCAAAGAATTATCTGGATGATCTCCAGAAAATGCAGGGAATCTATCATTCGTGTGACTGGTGGCTACTGCAGTACTAATTTCTTGAGGCTTATTTTGTATCGCTTCAGAGCCAGGCAGATGATGTTGTAGCTCCAAAGGTTCACTATATGCACATTCAGCACAATATTGACATGTCCGTTCTGACGGGGTTTGCTTTGGGCATGAGTCATTCCCAGTTTGATCACTCACTATTGATGGAGAAACACCCATGTGTTCAGCCTTGGACATCTCAATTAAGGCTAATAATGATGTATATCAGCACTTTTGCTTGTAGTGTATGTTATTGCAATAATTTGGAGAAATTCAATTTAAGAAACAAATAAAAGAAAATTGACATAAATTGATGTTTGGGAAACTAATTTGACAAACAACTTAAAATATCAGAACTCCAATATTCTATATGAATTTGTATCTACAGCCAAATATGTGAAACATACCATCCAAATCCAACTTTTTCCTTCAAAATTGGCAATGAGAGAACAGAACTCACCCATTACATCAAGTACAGATCTTGTTGCACTATATACATCCCATAAACCTGCAGAAGATATTTCAACATTAGGCAGCTCATAATCAAACTTAGTAAATGAAACCAACATATGACCAGTGAATTGAGAGATGAACCAATCAATCGGTCCAAGAATCCAAGCCAAATAACTTAAATATACACAACATAAATTGTCTAAATAAAGCTGACTACAAGGAAGCTTTCTCAATAACTATGCTAGGCATATAAGAATAACATCGAAGATCAAAAATCTTGTTCGTACAGGAAACATCACATACAGCTAAAAGTCAAAGAATTGCCGTCCGTACAATTAATTGTCAGCATGCTAGTAATTAAGTGACAATGTCATTCAAACTTAATATAAACAATCTATACAACCAGTATACTAGACCAAACATATATATCTTCAAGTTACACCTTAAGATAAGTAACTAAAAAGAAACTAACATTTACTTATTGTGCACACCAAAGGCTAACCAAGAAATACCTCAAAATGGATGCAGGGAAAAGAAAAACCCACAATAAATGAATTCAATCTTTTTTATAAACAGTGCTTCTGGTAGTGCGAAACCGCAAAATAAATGCCAAGAAACAATTTTCTCTTTGCAATGTATTAATAAAAACCCATATTTCCCCAAAGAAATGGCAACAGAGAGAGTAGGCCTTCTACCTGCCTAGTAAAACAGAGACAATTTATATAGATCATGGCAAAACCAATCCAGAATGAATTACATTTTCATAATCATAAAGATGATTAATCACTAAATCTACAATTCATTCATCAATCCTTCTCAACAGTACAGAAAATCCAACTGTAGGGTGCTCCTGGTTACAATTGAACTGAAGATCATAAAGGGGTATTGGCTGACGAAAAATGATGTTGTAAGTGATGAGAAAGCAAATAATGTTCATATTCAAACATCATACAGCACCATTGCAACAAAATGTCAAAAAAGACAGAAAATGTGAAACCTAAGCTCCAAAGAAGCAGAAATGCACTTTCTATACTCGATTCATCAACCAAAAGTACCAAAATCAAGCATTTCTACAGAACCATTAAAACTAAACACTTCACCAACCACAGTGCCATTGGCCCCTTGCAACCAATACAACTTTACTTCAACTACAACCATTAGTTGGCACGATAGAATTTCATTTGAATCATTTGCAACATCAATATGTGAGCCTTTCAAGCATCCTCAAAATCGAATTTAAACGGTAATGCTGCTCAATACATTAAACAAGGCCGTATAACATTTTGAATTTGAGCTGCAGGAAGTTCGTGTCGCAACTCACAAGTTAAATAAACAACCGTTTAGCATCCTTTTGGCTAGTGAGAAAATGTTAGACAAAATGAAAAAGAGATGAAAGCATTCACATCTTATAATCTTCTTCTTCTTAGCTGAAACTAATGCAACAACCTAGTTAAGCGAAGCTGAGAATAAAACGACATAACAAAGATAATCAACATTTTTCCAGCATTTCCTTTTAATTTCCCCTAGACTTTCTCAGAGACCAAACAACAACAAATACGAAAGTAAACTAAAACAAAAAATAAAGAACAAAACATAGAGCTCACTTAAGATAAAACATTGTTAATTTTCCACAGCAACTGAGCACGAGATTCAAACCTACTAAGTTCTTCATTTTTAAATTAAAAAAATAAATAAAAATAAAATAGAGAATTGGTTTTGGAAAAGAAAAGATAAGCTGACCTGAGCTGCTTTGTCGTGAATCTCGCGAGTTTGTGAGAATATGAGAGAGGAGAATTTTGAGGGAGAGAGAGATAGTGTTTTATTGAGCGCCGATGAAGATGAATTTTTATTTTTAGAAGAAAAAAGCGGTTCTTACAGTAGAGAAAGCCTCTAAATCTGGGCCACCGTCAAGCAATAGCAAAGAGAGAGAAAGAGAGACTGAGCCTTCAGGGTTGCTAGTTTGCGCTTGCGGCGTAGAGTTTTGGAATCTTAATGGGCTGGGCCTAGTGTTTCTTCTTGCTTTTGCTATTTTTTGACGTGATACTGTTATTCAGCCCCACCAATTCATCACCATGATGAGTATTGTGCAATTAAATAAATTGTAATATCAGTATAAAATTACATTTTACAATCTAACTTATATAATATGATATAGTATAAATTTATTGGATGGATAAAAATGATAAATAAATTAAAATTTTTTAATTAATAAAGTTGGACCATATATCCCATGATTTTATGTCAAAATATAATTTTTCTTATATAAATTTGATTAAAAATAATTAACGTAATAAAATATATTTAAAAAATAATATTAACGAGTGTCCTGATAATACATTGATGCATTATTAACATTTTTAAGACCTCAAATATTATCTGTTATCATTGTAATCATCATTAAACCGCCTCAACAATTAGGTTAAGTTAATAATTTCACAGTATTAAATGATTTTCTGTAATGAGATAAATATTTTTTAAAGTGATTTAATGTTTTAGGTTTTAACATGTGATTATGGGACACATGTTCTATTTTAATTTTTCTAAAATTCAATTCCCCAAATCAAATTTTTCATATCTAAATATAAATTAATGTGACATGAATGAGTTAAATTTTAAACCCTTTATGTAGCATGAAATTTTTATAATAATTATTCAGCGTGATACAAAATACACAATCAATTTAGGTTCGGACACAATTTCTTTTCACCAACCAGTTGTTTAAAATTTTGAACCCAATCTACTCCATCAACATCCCGATTCGATTGATCAGCTTTGAGAAACTGGACCAGGAACGTAGTTTTAGCTGATATGAACCATGAAAGTTTTGGGAAAGTTGGTGTACTTAGAAATAGTTTCGTAATTCTACAGTCCAATTTATGTTGTAGGCCCATTCGCTTCCATCCCATCAGGAATCAAGAGGTTTTTGCCACTCTATTTCTCCTTGGACCCAGTCCAGGAAAACTCAGAACCCAACTGCGTTCAAACTTACCTGTGTCGACTAGTTTATTCTAAAGCCTACAACTGAATCAGTCCAAAATAAGTGAAAAAAATCCAAATAAATAGCCAATTCAAGAGGGTGTTTTGAGGTTTTTTTTTTTTTTTTTTTTAAATTGGCTAGACGAATTCTAACTTTTGTTTTTTAACGTCCTAAGGCAAATGTCACGTTGCAAAGCATAGACGTGGAGCAAGATATACATCTTTAGCTATCAATGTACTAAATGTACAGTAGTCGAGCAAGGTATTCAGCCGCCGAGCAAACTCTAGTTGAAAACTTATACTAGGTTAGCATATCAAAGAAATCAGGATTTGGTTAAAACTCATGACATGATTCCCAAATTAATTGATTTTTTATATTTTTCTCGAACAAGATTGCTTTGCACATGATTGTTAATTTTCAATATTTACTTGCATGATTCATATGCATTTTAGAAGAGATTTTTGGTCTGTGCTGTATTCATAAGTCTAAACAAATAATAATAGCAATGATAATCTTTCTTCTTAGCAACAAAACATAAAACAGTAATACCAGACTTACAATTAAGGATGACAAAAAAAATCGAATGATGGGGGTACCCGATTTTTACCTGGATTCTCTGGGAAGAATTGTACCCATATTTGCAGGGATACAATGCGGAGGACAGGGGTGAAGCTAGTCTTTGACATCCAGGTATGGTTAGGGTGCGGTATTTACCTTCCTCCTCCTGCACCCGCACCGGATAAAAGAATTATACATTTTAAAAATTAAAAAAATATATATAATTCTATTGTAACGGGCCTAATGGGAGGCTTGGCAGCAAGCAATTTTTACGGGAGCCTTGACAGTAAGCAAAAGTTTTCTTTAACAAGAATTGAATTGGAGTAAAGTTACAAATTTAATCATGTAGAATCACAAAATCGGGGAATTGCAGGGATTAAATTCGGGTAAAATGCATGGGCGGGGAGGGAATGCACAATTCCAAGAAAAACCGCACCCGCATCGCACACAAAAAAACATTGGAGAAAATCTTGTGACCGAGGACAACATTAAAATCAGTTGGTCCGGGTGCGGAAATGCAAAACCCGCACCTACCCTCGTCCCTGGATTTTGCTATCTCTATTTACAACTTAACTATAACCAAAATTCTATAACCTGATGAGACAGCATACATGACAAAAATCCACTAGAGGAGGGAAAAAAATGAATAAGAGAAGTTACAACTCTAGTACGATTTTGTCACTTAAGTTGCAATAATAGGTTACAGAGTTTGGGTTGCGTTTGGATTGTAAGTCTAGTATTATTTGACATAAAAAAGGCAAAGAAGTTAATACTATTAATAGGTCTTTCATCTTAAAGTAAGGAACATTAAAAAAGTTTTGAAATGATACATTTATTATTGTGTCATTCAACTACTTTATTGTCTACTTTGATTTGTCCATTTAGTTAAGGATCGCAATTCGTGTTTGAGTGTCGTATTCGCATCGTGTTATGATATAAACTAGTAAAATTTTAGCTAACACGGATGTCACCCATTTAATTATTATTGTCAATACTTGAAATACAGATACAACTTGTTTAATAAAGGTGTCATCCGTTTACTAAACATGTTGTAACTAATATTATAACTTATGTAGCCTACTCAATTAGTTAATACATATATACTTAACCAACCATGTATTTATATTAATTAAAATTATCTATTAATATGAATAATTATCAATATAAAAAATAATTTAAATAATTTAAATTTGCTATCAAAGATTAATTTGTCTCTTTTTTTTAATAGTTAATGCAATATGTTTAACTATTCGTGTATTAAACGAGCTGATATATTGAATATCTTAAATACTATCTAAAAATTTATTAATTGTATCGAATATACTTATACTAATATGACCTAATTAATAATTATGTCAACACTAATCCGTTAATTTCGTATTTTGTCAAAATTGCTACCCCTGACCTTGGTGAAATACATTTGCAAATCGGTGCTGATAATATATGTGTAATGGAATCCCTCTCTTTATCAATGACTAGCAGAGTGCCGACTGCCGACATGCCGCAAGATGAACATAAAAAGCACTTATTCTAATCCCCATACAATCATATGATATCTAGTGGCTGCTTTATTGACCCTCCAAGCGTCCTAGGAAACGTTCGGTCGTGTCAAGCTTAATTGATTATTTATGGTCTATCAACATTGAACGAGTATTGACGTTTCTTCAACACAAAAGTACTTCGATCCCATTGAAATTTGATTTTACCAAAGCACGCACAGATGGACATGCATACAATTTAACCGAAAGCTTCGTAAAGGAATTTCCTTGATGGGTGTTCTTCATTAAATTAATGTTTCTAAGTTTAAATGTTACTCTAGCATTAATATTAATTTCATATATTATTATGAAACAAATTACCTTTTTTATTTATTTCTTAATTTTAAATATTATATCAACAGCTTTTGAATCTATAATCAAGAGTCAGCTTTTTGAAGAAAAATAAAATGAAATAAAATAAAACCAGAGCAACGAGACAGCCCATTCACCATAGTGCTCCCCTTATTAAGTGTTATAAATAGAATCGGTTAACCAATATGATTTTTTTTAAGAGATTTTCATAGAGGGCTACATTAATTTATTAGCAAAATTAATGATAGAGGGATTGAATAACATTTAATTGATTTTTTTTTACAACAATTAAACAATATTTGTTAATACTTCATCTTGAATAATACTAGCCACAAGTTCAAACTTTATTTACAAAACCAGCATGTTATAGAATCCAACAATAAATATCCAAAATCAACTCATTTAATGAGAATAATAGGTAATGCTATATCAATTTATATATAATAATTTGTAAATAATATTTATTAGTGTAGCATTACTTTTTCATCTTAAAAATCTAATTATATTTTCATCAAAAGTAATATTGTACTTATAAACTTTTACATACTGATTATTGTTTTATAATATAACTAAAATAGTAAATATAAAAAATCAATTATTTAATGATAATAAGTGTAATAATGTGTTAATAAATCGATAATTTCACATCAATTTGTAAAGTCTACAACAATTTATATGCAAAATTTATAAGTTATTATTCTTTCATAAAATCTTAACCATTAATGGGGATTTCATCTATTGTACATATAAGAACAATATTATATTTTAAATATCTATATATTCTAAATTCAGTATAAAATCTCAAACATTAATGGGGATTTCATTTACTGTATATATAAGAACAATATTATATTTTAAATATATATTCTAAATTCAGTATCCCAAGTTATATGACAGCTGATGATGACTTTAAATTCCTATCACATTAATCCAACCAATTATTCCCTTAAGATCGTAGGCATTAAGCTTCTAAAAACGCATTTGTTTACGTTTCTTTATTAGCCCCAAAAAAAAATTTTAGTATCGCAATCTTATAGTTTTATTTTATGTCTTTTGATTAACAATTGAAAGAATTTATAAATGATTTAAAAATTGTTTTATATCTTTTGAGAGAAACTCGAAATTGAGGTTGTCATATTTTTCTTTTTTTTTCATTTTTTAAAAGATTTTGAATGTCAAATACTCTTATTTAATTTAAAAAATTTCACGTAATTATTCTCTTGTAACAAAACTCCTCTTTGGTAATTTAATAACAAGAAAGACTTCTATAATTATTTTATCAAGCGGCCAATAGCTTTTAAAAACTCCATTTTTAAAAGTTATGTTATAAGAAGATATAATTATTTAAGCTTTACTAGAAAGTCAAAAGAAACCAACCTTAAATGAGACTTGACGCAATTCAAACATAGGTATCTAGTAAACACTTTTTAAGATTTGATAATTTATACGTTTTATATCTAATCTCCAAGCTGATTTACGCTTAATTACCAACGGAGTTTAAAGTGAGCCAAATCTAAAGGTAAATTATCCTTTTCTACACCAAATCTGATCCAAGTCAAAAGAACAAACCGTAGAGAAGCTTCAAGGCAACAACTAAGCAAACCACAAGTGGTGTTTAGTCTTTAGTCTGTTGAGTCCTGCGTGGGGTAAACTTTGAGTCTTCACTCGGCCCCCACTAACCTTTAGACCGCCTCAAAACAAAATCAAAATCAAAACCAAAAACAAAAACAAAAAAAACCCAGTAAATAAAAGTTAACAATAATTGACCCACTTATCAATATTATTAATTGCATGCGCACGTTAGAATCCCTTCTTGTTATGTGTTTTAGATAATGTTGAATCTTATAATTTGCAAATTGAATGATGAAAGGAGTCCAAGGGGTTAGTCTAAACTTAAATTAAAAAATGTAACCAATCGAATATGCAAACCATATATTATAATGACAAAATAAGCTTTATTTAAGCACTTCAATGAACTGATCACAGTTGAATGCGCACATTAGACTTCCTCCTCTCCCTATTTTATATGTCACGTAGAGCAGCAAAGAAGCAAAGATGATCAATATGGTTCCTTCCTTGCACTTTCAAGAGCAAATGAAGTGGAAGCTTTCAAGCTTGATCTACTAGTTTATATAAAAATATATTAGAAGAAGGACCAATAGCAGTGAAACAAGCAAGCAATAAAAACGGACTTCTGGTTTTGTGTATAAAACGTGAGGCAATATAGAGTGTTGGGTCTCACTTTCCTTTAACTTTCCTTGAGTTAAAACACGTTTGCTCCACTTTGTGACCATAAATAAAATCTATTTATTTTTTGTGGTTGAAGCTCACCATGGAATGGAATCACCAGAAGGTTCTGTGGTCTATCTTGAAATTAAGAAAAACAAAAGTGGAGTCAGGCTCCCAGAAATGCAATCTGTCTTGTGTTTGAATAAAAAGATATTCTTGGAGAAACAAGATTTGATTATAGATGCCTAAAAGTCGGTTTGGACTTTCAAGTTTCTTGAGCTGTTATGATTATTTCGGCACCGATCTTTTTTTGAATGCGTTTTTAGACGAGTCATGTGGATTGAATGGTTTATCTTTTTTTCTAATAATTAAAAAAAAAGGAAATTGAGAAAATAATCAAACTTAGGGTTTCTATGATAATTAACCATTTTTTTCTAAAAATTTACATAACAATGACCCCGTTTGATAGCGTCCGATAGTATATGATAGTAATTAGCAGCTGCGTCCGACAATATTTAATAGTCTTAAATACTTGACAAATAACATCCGACAATGTTCGATACTTGATAAACGGTGTCCAAAACTCGACAGAGTGTGGTATGTAAATTTTAATAGACAAATTTTTTTTCAATCCACACTTAAACTTGGGGTATTTTTTGAATTTTTTCTAAAAAAATTATAATTAAAATGCAATAATTAGTTCGATGATCTTCATTAAATTTAACTGACATCACAAATAACTTAAAAACCTTACAAACTTTCTCTATTATCATTTGTTCGTCAACATTCGTTAAAAATAATAGTAAAAGAAAAACATGAATTATACATAAAATTAAGCATCATATTAACATTCTCTATTCTTTTTGGTCAATCTTTACATCTAGAGTTAATTCAAGAATAAAAGCTATAATAGACTAAATCGTTGACCATCATCAAATTTAGGGTTGTGCATGGGTATGGTATAGTATGGTATCGCCATACCATCCCCTACCCTTCCATAGATCGGATTTTAAATTTTTATACCATACCATACATTTCTTGAATACAATATCATATCACATCCTTGGGTAGGGTAGGGACAGGTATGATATGGTATTTTTGAGTGGTTTACCAAATTGACCAAAATTTAGAAAATGTTTTACCATGTTTTTTTAATGATTTTAAAGCTTTTTTTTCGAAGATTTTGATACTTTGAGTTCTTATTTTGACATTGTTTAATATTATGATCCATAAATTTTATACTATATAAAAAATCAAGCAATTATATATCCTTAACAATGCAAATAATAAAATAACTACATATTTCATAACAACACAAATAATCAAGTAACAACATATCTATAACAGCACAAAAATATCAAGTAACTATATATTTCATAACAACACAGATACTCAAAATATTATAAAATTTTAATAATCTATATAAAACATGAAATAAAGATGTTATATAAAAAAATAAAATACAAAATGTGCACAATAGTAGCACAATGCATGATAAATATTATATAATTACTCATATTGTGCTTAAAAAATAAAATCTATTATAGTATAAATGCTCATTTGACATGTCTAGTTGCTATTTTGCGCTTGCGGCGTAGATTTTTGGAATCTTAATGGGCTGGACCTACTGTTTCTTGTAATTTTCATACGGTTATGAATGTTATTATTTGAGCCCCTCATAATCTCTCTTTAATTAAAAAATATAGTAAAAAAATTTTTAAGATGTAAATGACTAAAAAAAGATATTATCAGTCTTAAGTATACCTAATGTCAAAATATCCTAAAGTTATATCATTAAATTTTTTCCCATCAACAGCAACCTACTGATCTCTTGAAACATCTAATTTTAAATATTCAAGAGTGAAATTTTATATTTATTAAGTAATTTCTAAATGAGGAATGATGAATTCAAGTATAGGCATCACAACCATGAAGATGAAGTAAGTTCTTGTTTGAATTTTATTATCTTTTTTCTTCTTCTTTTGAAACAACTATTGTTTAGTTACTATGAATTGAACATTTTTTAATTGTTCAGTCGTTACGAACTGAATATTTTCAATTGTTCAGTCCCTATGAATTGAACATTATCTAGAGTGGATAACTTTGCTGCACTGATTGTACATGAGACTACGGAAGGTTTTCGATGTGTGTCTCAATGCAATCTCTAGATCGTGTTCTTTTCGTTCTTCTAAATCTTGAATTGCATATAAATTACATAAAAAAATAAGGTAAAGCATTTTCGTCTGAGTTGCATACTTTCTGAGGTTATGGATTTTAAGATGCGAGAGCTTTGAGAAGAAGAGTTACAATTAAGTAGTATTAGAGAAGACGAGTCATCTTGATGAAGAAGAAGAATAAACATAGAAAGAGTGATAAATTGTTTTAGAAAAATTAAACTTTAAGGTATATAAAAGGGTAACTTTTGTATTATTTAAATATGTTTGTAACTTATGATTTATAATTATTTTTAATTAAATAATGGATTAAAGAGAGATTATGGAGGACTTAAATAACAACAAGTTATCGCCATGATGAGTATTGTGTATTTAAATAAATTATAATATCACGTATGTAACTAACTTGTACAATTTAATTTATATAATCTGATGTGACACAATTTATTTGATGAAATAAAATAATAAATAAATTAAGAAATTTTTAGTAAAAAAAGTGGCAACATATATGCAATGATCTTATGTCAACGGATAATTTTTCTTAAACAAATTTGATTAAAAATAATTAATGTAATAAAAATATATTTGTAAAAAGGGAATCTTAATGTGTGTCCTGATAATTGATTGATACGTTATCAACATTTTTAAGACCTCAAATTTTATGTATTATCATTATAATAATCATTAAACCACCTCAACAATTAGATTACATTAGTAATTTCATAGTATTAAATGATTTTTTGTAATGAGATATATAATTTTTTAGGTATTAATATGTTATCATGGGAAACATATTAAGCTTACTTAATAAAATTTTTTTTTTCTAAAATTCAATTCACTAAATCTAATTTTATTATAGATATATATTAATTTGACATGAATGAGTCAAATTTTAAACCACCCTTTATGTGATATGAAATTGTATAATAATTATCTAACGTGATACAAAAAACACAATCAATTTAGGTTGAGCCAAATTTCTTTTCACCAACCAGTTGTTTAAAATTTTGAACCCAATCTTCTGCATCAAATTGGATTGATTTGCTTGAGAAACTAGACCAGAACCATTTGATAGCAAAAATTGGTGTACTTAGAAATACTTTCTGAATTCTTGAGTGCACTTTACGTTGTAGGCCCATTCGTCTCCATCCCATCAGCCACCAAGAGGTTTTTGCCACTCTATTTCTCATTGGACCCCGCCCAGTCCAGGAAAACTCAGAACCTAACTGCGTTCAAACTTACCTGTGTGGACTAGTTCACTCTAAACCCTACCACTGAATCAGTCCAAAATAAGTGCAAAAATCCAAATAAATAGCCAATTTAAGAGGGTGTTTTGAGGGTTTTTTTTTTTAATTGGCTAGACGAACTCTAACTCTTTTTTTTTATTGTTTTTTTATTTTAATGTCCTAGGCAAATGTCAAGTTGCAAAGCATAGACGTGGAGCAAGATAAACATCTTGAACTATCAAGTGCAGTGGTCAAGCAACCTCTTCAGCTGCCGAGCAAACTCTAGTTGAAAACTTATACTAGGTTAGCATATCAAAGAAATCAGTATTTCGTTAAAACTCCTGACATGATTCTCAAATTAATTAATTTTTATATTTTTCTCGAACAAGATTGCTTTACACATGGTAGTTAATTTTCAATATTTACTTGAATGATTCATATGCATTTTAGAAGAGATTTTTGTTGGGTGTTGTATTCATAAGTCTCAAAAAATAATAATAGTAATGATAATCTTTCTTCTTGGCAACAAAACATAACATAGTAATACTATATTTATAACTAAAGATGACAAAAAAAAAAAAAGGGAGGATGGGCGTACCCAATTTTTACCCGGATTCTCTGGGTGGAATTTTACCCATATTTGCGGGGTTACAATGAGGGGACGGGGGTGAAGATAGTCTTTGACATTCGGGTGCGATATTTGTCTTCCTCGTCCCACACCCGCATCGGATAACAGGATTATATATTTTAAAAATTAAAAATATATATATAATTCTATTGTAATGGGCCTAATGGGAGGCTTGGCAGTAACCAATTTTTATGGGAGCATCGACAGTAAGCAAAATTTTTCTTTAACAAAGAATTGAATGGGAGCAAATTTACAATTTAATCATGTAGAATCATAAAATCGGGGAATTGCAGGGATTAAATCCGTGTAAAATGCAAGGGCGGGAGGGATTGCACAGATCCAAGAAAAACCGCACTCACACCGCACACAAAAAACTGGGAAAAATTCAGTGACCAGGGACACCATCAAATCATTCGGTCCGGGCAAGGAAATGCAAAACCAGCACCTACCCCCGTACCTAGATTTTGTTATCTCTACTTAAAACTTAAATGCAACCAAAAGTCTATAACTTGATGAGACAACATACATGACAAAAATTCACTATAGGAGGGAAAAACAATAAATGAAGAAAGTTATATCTCTAATATGATTTTGTCACTTAAATTACAATAAAAAGTTATAGAGTTTGAGTTACATTTAGATTGTAACTCTAGTAGTATTTGACAAAAAAAAAATTAATCATTTTAATAGGTCTTCCATCTTGAAAATGAGGACTATTAAAAAAGTTTTGAAATGATACCTTTATTATTGTGTCTTTCAACTACTTTACTGTGTAACTTTACTGTATACTTTGATTTCACGATTTAGTTAGGGGTAGTAATTCGTGTTTGAGCGTCGTATTCGTATCGTATTAAGATATAAACTAGTAAAATTTTGACTAACAAGGATGTCACTCATTTAATTATTATTGTCAATACTTGAAAAACAGATACAATTTATTTAATAAACGTGTCATTCGTTTACTAAACATGTTGTAACTAACGTAATAACTCATGTAACCTACTTAATTAGTTAAAACATATATGCTTAACCGACCATGTAATTATATTAATTAAAATTATCTATTAATATAAATAATTATCAATATAAAAAATAATTTAAATAATTTAAATTTGCTATTAAACGTTATTTGTTTTTTTTAAGTTGATGCGATATGTTTAACTATTTGTGTATTAAACAAGTTAGTATATTGAATATCTTAAATATTATCCAACACATTTATTAATTATGTCGAATATACTTATACTAATATGACCTAATTAATAATTATGTCAATACTAATTCGTTAATTTCGTATTTTGTCAAAATTGCTACCCCTGACATTGGTGAAATACATTTACAAATCGGCGCTGATAATATATGTATAATGGAATCCCTCTCTTTGTCAATGACTAGCAGAGTGCCGACTGCCGACATGCCGCAAGATGAACATAAAAAGCACTTACTCCACGCCCCATACAATCATATGAGTGACTATTTTATTGACCCTCCAAATGTCGTAGGAGACGTTAGGTCGTGTCAAGCTTAATTGATTATTTATGGTCTATCAACGTTGGGCCTTAGCTATGATACATCAATTGTACCATACAATTATTTTCAAATTTTTTATTTTATAAAAATTATAAATCTTTGTATAAAAATTGTAAATATGAAAAAAATATAAATAAATAATCGTACAACTATTTTTATTTTTTGTAAAATTAGTCTAAAAGTTGTAAATTGTTGTATAAAAATCGTAAATATGAAAAATTATTCATTTATAACTTTTTTTTTCACATTTACGACTTTTATACAATGATTTACAACTTTTACACTAAATTTATAAAAAATTTAAAAATAATTATATAATACAACTAGTGTACCGTAGTGTCACCCTCAACATTGAACGAGTAATAATGTTTCTTCAACACAAAAATACTTCGATCCCATTGAAATTTGATTTTAACAAAGCACGCACAGATGGAGATGCATACAATTTAACCGAAAGCTTTGCAAAGGAATTTCCTTGATGGGTGTTCTTCATTAAATTAATGTTTCTAAGTTGAGATGTTACTCTAGCATTAATATTAATTTCATAATAATATATGAAACAAATTACCAATTTTTTATTTAATTTCTTAATTTTAAATATTATGACAACAACTTTTGAATCTATAATCAAGAGTCAGCTTTTGAAGAAAAATAAAATAAAACCAGAGCAACGAGACAGCCCATTCACCATAGTGCTCCCCTTATTAAGTGTTATAAATAGAATCGGTTAACCAATATGATTTTTTCTAAGAGATTTTCATAGAGGGCTATATTAATTTATTAGCAAAATTAACGATAGAGGGATTGAACAACATTTAATTGATTTTTTTTTACAACAATTAAACAATATTTGTTAATACTTCATCTTGAATAATACTAGCCACAAGTTCAAACTTTATTTACAAAACCAACATGTTATAGAATCGAACAATAACTATCCAAAATCATTTAATGAGAATAATAGATAATGCTATATCAATTTATGTATAAGAATTTGTAAACAATATTTGTTAGTATAGCATTACTTTTTCATCTTAAAAATCTAATTATATTTTCATCAAAAGTAATATTGTACTTATAAACTTTTACATACTAATTATTGATTTATAAAATAACTAAAATAGTAAATATAAAAAATCAATTATTTAATGATAATTGTTGTAATAATGTGTTAATAAATTGATAATTTCACATCAATTTGTAAAGTCTACAACAATTTATATGCAAAATTTATAAGTTATTATTCTTTCATAAAATCTTAAACATTAATGGGGATTTCATCTACTGTATATATAAGAACAATATTATATTTTAAATATCTATATATTCTAAATTCAGTATATAATCTTAAACATTAATGGGGATTTCATTTACTTTATATATAAGAACAACATTATATTTTAAATATATATTCTAAATTCAGTATCCCAAGTTATATGACAGGTGATGATGACTTTAAATTCCTATCACATTAATCCAACCAATTATTCCCTTAAGATCGTAGGCATTAAGCTTCTAAATACGCATTTGTTTATGTTTCTCTATTAGCCCAAAAAAAAATTTTAGTGTTATAATCTTATAGTTTTATTATATGTCTTTTGATTAACACTTTGAAAGAATTTATAAATGATTTAAAAATTGTTTTATATCTTTTGAGAGAAGCTCGAAATTGAGGTTTCGTCAAATTTTTTTTTAGTTTTTTTAAAAGATTTTGAATGTTAAAATACTCTTTTTTAATTTAAAAAGTTTCGCGTAATTATTCTCTTGCAACAAAACTCCTCTTTGGTAATTTAATAAGAAGGAAGACTTCTATAATTATTTTATAAAGCGGCCAATAGCTTTTAAAAACTTCATTTTTAAAAGTTATATTATAAGAAGATGTAATTATTTAAGCTTTACCAGAGAGTCAAAAGAAACCAACCTTAAATAAGACTTGACGCAATTCAAATATGTAACACGTATAGAGTCACGTAGTAAACACTTTTTAAGATATAATAATTTATATGTTTTATATCTAAATCTCCAAGCTGATTTACGTCGCTTAATTACCAATGGAGTTTAAAGTGAGCCAAATCTAAAGGTTAATTATCCTTTTCTACACCAACTCTGATCCAAGTCAAAAGAACAAACCGGAGAGAAGCTTCAAGGCAACAACTAAGCAAACCACAAGTGGTGTTTACTGTTTAGTCTTTTGAGTCCTGAGTGGGGTAAACTTTGAGTCTTCACTCAGCCCCCATTTACCTTTAGACCGCGTCAAAACAAAATCAAAACCAAAACCAAAACCAAAAACAAAAAAAACTCAGCAAATAAAAGTTAACAATAATTGACCCACTTATCAATATTATTAATTACATGCGCACGTTAGAATCCCTTCTTATTATAATGATAAAATAAGCTTTATTTAAGCACTTCAATGAACTGATCACAGTTGAATGCGCACATTAGACTTCCTCTTCTCCCTATTTTATGTGTCACGTGGAGCAGCAAAGAAGCAAAGAGGATCAATGTGGTTCCTTCCTTGCACTTTCAAGAGCAAATGAAGTGGAAGCTTTCAAGCTTGATCTACTAGTTTATATAAAAATATATTAGAAGAAGGACCAATAGCAGTGAAACAAGCAAGCAATAAAAAGGGACTTTTGGTTTTGTGTATAAAACGTGAGGCAATATAGAGTGTTTGGGTCTCACTTTCCTTTAACTTTCCGTGAGTTACAACACATTTGTTCCACTTTGTGACCATAAATAAAATCTATTTATTTTTTGTGGTTGAAGCTCACCATGGAATGGAATCACCAGAAGGTTCTGTGGTCTATCTTGAAATTAAGAAAAACAAAAGTGGAGTCAAGCTCCCAGAAATGGAATCTGTCTTGTGTTTGAATAAATAGATATTCTTGGAGAAACAAGATTTGATTATAGATGCCTAAAAGTCGGTTTGGACTCTCAAGTTTCTTGAGCTGTTATGATTATTTCGGCACCATTTTGCCCAACAATGGAGTGTAATGGAATGTGATCTGCCCACCTTTTCCTGTTTTTCACGGGGTCATGTGTATTGAATGGTTTATCTTTTTTCTAATAATAAAAAAAGCGAAATTGAGAAAATAATAAAAGTTAGGTTTCTATGATAATTAACCATTTTTTTCTAAAAATTTGCATGATAATGATCCGGTTTGATAGCGTCTGATAGTATTTGACAGTAATTAGTGGCGGCTGCGTCTGACAATATCTAATAGTGTCCAATACTTGATAAATAATATCCGACAATGTTCGATACTTGATAAACCGTGTCCAAAACTCGATAGAGTGTGATATGTAAATTTTAATAGACATGTTTTTTTTTTCAATCCGCACTTAAACTTGGGGTATTTTTTGAATTTTTTTAAAATTATAATTAAAATGCAATGATAAATTCAATTTCCTTCATTAAAGTTAACTGACATTACAGATGACTTTAAAAACCTTACAAACTTTCTCTATTATTATTTGTTCGTCAACATTGGTTAAAAATAATAGTAAAAGAAAAACATGAATTATACATGAAATTAAGCATCATATTAACATTCTCTATTCTATTTGGTCAATCTTTACCTCTAGAGTTAATAAAAAAATAAAAGTTATAATAGACTAAATAGTTGACCATCGTCAAATTGTCCTTCAAAAAATAGTAATAGTGATGGATTCGAGGATTTTTAAGGTCTCCCAAGTATTTCCGAAATGGTATAATATTGTTTTAAACTCCTAAAATATTACCTGCCGACTTGAAGGGAGAGTATCCAAGACATATTTTTGACCCAAAAAAGCTAATATTTAGCAAGACAAATCAAAAGTTTTGGTGGGTTTTGGTCTTGTTTTACTACTAAACGAGATTGTCCACCAAAGCAGAGTTTAATACTTTGTCTACAAGCTTTGAGTTTCAGCAAATCCAGGGTCACTTGCACATAGAAGCTTCCCAATTAGGAGCACTAAGCACCTCAAATACTGCATTGTTGAATATTAATCGCTAATAATGTTATTAAATACACCGCAGTTAAGGGAAGCAAATGCTCGACAATCTAATTAATTTCTTTGCCTATACAGTTGTACTTGTGTACGGTCGGTCCACAAAAATCAACTTGCACTATAAGATTTAATAAATATGTTGTATATAAAACAAGGTTTTAAATTCTGTGGCGTTCTGTTGCGTTCGTATTTAATGCAATAATAATATAGAGTATATGTTATGTTTTGAGCCTGCCACCAAATTAATTTTTTAAGGTCAAAGAGTACGACCAATAATATTAAAAGTATGAATCAATTTTCTTAATTTAATTATAAAATTTGATCTTGATTTGAGGGGAAACAAGTTCTTTACTTTAGTTTTCACAATCCGGTAAATAATTTACTTTCTATCCAGCATTTAGGGTGTGTTTATTTTCAGATCCAAAAAATATTTTCTCAACATACATATTTATTAATATATTTTAAATTAGTATTAAATGTATAATATTCTCAAAAATAAAAAAAAAATGAAAAACAACCACATATTTTTAACAATTTTTAAAAATAAAAACATAAAATTCTAAAAATAAACATAAGCTTACTATTTACACAACTTAATTCAAGAATGTAATCAATCAACTATTAGTCATGTATATTACTCAATTGAAAAATATATAATTAATTAAAGCTTAACAACTATTTGACCATAGAGAGATTTGAAGAAAATTTCAACGTTTGATCAGTTCAAAACCAAAATAAAAAATTATTCCAATTAGTAATGATAATTTGGGCTCCAATTAGCTTATATGCATCGACCGTCTTGATTACTTTTACATATGACTTTGATGATGGTCCCCTTGCTCTTGTTTTGTTGAACAACCAAAAAGGAAAATCACTTCTCATGTCCACCAACTTCGTAGAAAAGTGATTTTGACACTAATATCTTAAACTATTTGATAAGATAAAATAATTTTACTAAATCTTTTAGCGAAAATGGCTGCTCAATCTTTTTAAACGAAGGAAAATTTAGTTTTAAATAATTCTTATTTTCTATTTTATTTGCCATGTAGCGAGTTTTATTCAAATAAATTTTATAAAGTAATTTTTAATTATAAAAGGGTAAATCTCATGTATCTTACCTAATGTTTACGATCATTTCCTTTAAAATTGACTAATGATAGAGAGAGTTGTGGGATTTTCGAAACTAAACATAGTCTCGTAGAATTTCAATAAAAGTTAAAAAAAGCGTTGTGGAATTTACATGATGGCGGATATTTTTGTGAACAATAAGTCATAATCTTTGAGCTAATTTTTCCATAAAAACCTAACCATAGAAAGTTAAAATACATAGCTCTTTCCTTTTCAATCCAAACACATCCATCCAAATTCCACCTTGACTTTGAGAAAATGTTGTTACAAAACCTAAAATGCCGCCAAAATTTGACACCCACCACTAAATTGACTCTTTAAACCCGGCAAGAAATCCTTGCTTAGCCAATGGGACAAGTCATCCCAAATGTTTTTATTTGACTTAATTTAAACATGTAATGTGTCATCAAATGAGGTAAAGGCTTAGAAAATCGATTATTATTATAAAGCAAGTGACACAATTTGGACTTACCTCATCGGCTTTCATTTTCTTCTCATATTATTATGAACTTTGTGTAGTTTTAGTGAAGCATTGCGCCACAATTTCGTGTCGTTTCATTAATACCAAGTGGCATCTCTACTAGTTTTTAAACAATATTAGAATTCGTTATGTACAAGTTATCTCTGCTAAAAAGGAACACTCAAAATTGATTAGAAAATGTTGTGGAATTAAAAGTTTGATAAAATATGTAAAGTGACCTCACCACACGACTCAAATTAATTTTATTTTTGTGGGAGACTTGAAGGGATAATGTGTTGTCGGTTGAGCCATTTTATTATATTGCAAATTGGCATAATTACATAAATACCCTTATATTTTAGTTTAATTTCAAACGAAAAACGTCTATGTATTTTTTATCAATCACACTCTTGAAGCTGTATCAAATCATTATTTACATCCGTCAAATCATTATTTTCAAGGGTATGATTGATAAAAAATGAACAACTTCAGAGGGTGTGATTAATAAAAAACGCATAGTCTTTATCCGCTTAAATTAAGTCAAAACTCGATGGTACTTATTGATATTGTCTCATTGCAGAGTCTTACTATTAAAAACTATATATTATATGATTGATTCGGACGGTTACTAACAATCTTCCTGTCTTAGTTATGGTGGTTGTGTTGTTTATTAACGATATAATTAATGTGAGACCAGTACCCTAATTAAATTATGCTCAAATCCCACTTAAGATTATTAATAACTTAACACGTTATGCTAGCTGAATCAATAAATTAGTCACTTGGTGCATGATTGAGAAATAAAAATTATTAAGTGTGTTGCATATTGGATTTCATTTAATGTTGGCCGGCTTATACATTATAGAATTTCGATTCAATTTCCTTTTTTAAGTAACCTAAATTAGGTTAGTTACGAAAGTTAGAACATGCATTCAGTTCACCCAATTGAACCTATTAAATTAACATGAGACTTTATTAATTACATTATATTAATCGAGTTGAATCACATATTTATAGTAATGTTTCCATGGCTGCTAATAGATTCTCTTATTATCTGTCTTCTACGAATAACAACAAATTGAATCACATACTCTGCTAATTTCTATGGCTGCTAATAATAAATATTCTCTCAATTACGTGTTTTCGATCTAGGGATGACAAAAATATCCGATAATAAATTCATCTAAATAATATGGTCATGTTATTGTTATCATTAATTTTTTGACCATTGTTACATATTTTATAGCTGTAGATTGAAATTTAATTTATTATTCAAATTACATAGGGATTTTTTAATTTTTATACTAATTGTGGTAGTGTCACAAGTTGATCTCCAATAAAGCAATTTATCTAACAAATTCAAGAACAGAAACAAAAGTGTTTCAGAAAACAGGAAAAGAGGGAAAGCAAAGCACGTGATAGCCCCAATTATGCTAACAAAATTAGAGCATTGTGGCAGCTACTTTCTGCTGTGTCACAAGAACTCATTCTCATTTCTCTGTTTTGTACAGGAAACATGTAGTGGACAATAAAGAAATTGGACAATATTGCTTTAATTTGCTACCAATTTTAACTAACGTATTGTCATTCTCTTTTCCAAGCTCAATTAATAAAAAGCAAATAAGGATAATAGACAGTAATAAATATATGGTGTCCCCTTTTTCTAGCATAGGGACTCAATAATATAATATCCTAGAACAAAGTGTACGTAATCCCATGCTAAATTTTTTCGTCGTGTATAATTTTACCTCCAAAATACAATTTTTAAGATAAAGCATGTTTCATGTGTATATTACATATATAATATAATAGAGAAATTTATAAAAATGCCCTTAAAGGAGGTCTTTTAAAAATAACCGCTCCCCACAAATTTTATGCTATGATCTTGTCAAACAGTATTTGATAGATGTGTCGAATAGTATTTTACGATACATCCAACGATGTCAGATAGTATCTATTACTGGACAAATAGTATTAACACTTGACAGAAGGTTATTACATGTAAAATTTTTGAAATACATGTTTACAATCTATACTTCAACTTGAGAAATTTTTATAATTTTTCAATATAATATAGATGCTGTTGGGTCAAGAGTCAAGACCAAGGACATCACCACAAAATAATAAAATTATTTTCGTTTTTCGTTTTTTATTGGGGAAGGTTTTTAGAAAACAAAATCAAATTTGGAACAACATTGGTCAAAGAACAAACTATGTCAAAATTGAATGGTTGGCGTGGATTATTTGAATTAAAATTGGAAATTAGTTTTCTAATTATTGATAAACTATAATATAAATATAGATCCTTTTTTTAAAAGAACACGAAATTAATAATTTGTGTTTATTTGTATTGTTGGCGCAACCAAGCAAGCAGTAGTAACAGTGACAAATCAATTTCGACATTCTCTTCTTTTTTTTTGTCTTTTTTCCGAAGTAATGTTAGGCAGGGATCTGTCTAACGTGTCACGCTGTAACAGTGGCATCTGCCTGCCTCACACGGCGGCAATCCGTCGTTGTCAAAGCCCAACACTTTTACCCCAAATACAGCCGCGTGGTTACATACGATACACGTCGTCCGTGCGATTTACACCCAAAGGAGAGAGTTCTTGGCTACGCTGACATGGCGGTCACCTAACCCCACATGCCTGCCTCATTTCGTGCCATGTCTACGTGTTGTGGGCCATCCCTTGTCCCCCTCTTCCCCCACATTGCCGAGGGCAGAGTTTTTTCCGTCTCTGTATTGGTCCAGTCCTTCATCAGCCTCCTTCCGAGCTCCCCCTCTTCATCTTTGTCTTTGACTACCCATGTGGGTCCCATATGCTGACACAGCCGTTGACGTGGCACTCCATCAGAAGGCCACCCCGGGCTCTATATAAAGGCTCAGGGTGCTCTGAGAATTCCACGCACCACTCCTCTCTGTTCTACTCAAAAACTCTCTCTGTTCTACTCAAAAACTCTATTCAAAGACTCTCGAAAATATTGTTATTTCTCTTCAATTCTCTCTTTTCTTGAATTCTTCTCCTTAAAATGGCCGTTGATTCTGCTGTTTCATCGCCACTTGGCCCTCCGGCATGCGAGAAAGACGCAAAAGCTTTACAGTTTATCGAGGAAATGACTAGAAATGCTGACATGGTTCAAGAGAAGGTTTTGGCCGAAATCTTGAGCCGAAACGCTAACGTCGAGTACCTGAAACGGTTCAAACTCGACGGAGCCACTGACCGAGAGACGTTCAAGTCCAAACTTCCGATGATTACTTATGAGGATCTCCAGCCCGAAATTCAACGTATCGCTAATGGCGATCGTTCTCCTATACTTTCAGCTCACCCCATCTCTGAATTCCTCACCAGGTGTGTACGTCTGATAATTCTCCAGCATTTTATCCAGGAAATGTAGCAATAAGCAAAAAAGTTGATTTTTTTGAGCTGAAATTAATCTTTCCTCGGAAAATTTTAAATTTTGCAGTTCTGGGACTTCTGCTGGTGAAAGAAAGCTGATGCCAACAATTCAAGAAGAGCTGGATCGTCGCCAGTTGTTGTACAGTCTTCTGATGCCAGTAATGAATCTGTAAGTAATAAAAAAAAAGAGAAAATCGGAAAATCGCATGTGAAATTTATTTCTCAAGCTTGATATTTAATCTTATAAGCATGTGTTTTGCGTCGTATAATTAACTAAAACGCGTTTTTTTTGTTATGTAACAGTTATGTGCCTGGATTGGACAAGGGCAAGGGCCTCTATTTCCTGTTCGTGAAATCCGAAACACGGACTCCAGGTGGCCTCCTGGCTCGCCCTGTGCTCACCAGCTACTACAAGAGTGAGCACTTCAAGACCCGACCATACGACCCTTACAACGTCTACACTAGCCCCAACGAGGCCATCCTCTGCGCTGACTCCTTCCAAAGCATGTACTCACAAATGCTTTGCGGCCTGTTAGAGCGTGAACAAGTCCTCAGGCTTGGCGCAGTCTTTGCCTCTGGCTTGCTCCGAGCCATCAGATTCCTCCAGCTCCATTGGCAAGCGCTCGCCAATGACATCGAAGCCGGCACACTTAACCTGAAAATTACAGACCCTTCAGTCAGGGATTGCCTGGAAAAAATCCTGAAACCTGACCGGGAACTTGCTGAGTTCATCCGAAAGGAATGTTCCAAGGAAAATTGGGAGGGGATCATCACTAGAATTTGGCCCAACACGAAATATCTGGACGTGATTGTTACTGGAGCCATGGCTCAGTACATTCCAACTCTAGATTATTACAGCGGTGGATTGCCATTAGCGTGCACGATGTATGCTTCCTCAGAATGTTACTTCGGCCTCAATCTCAACCCCATGTGCAAGCCATCCGAGGTTTCCTACACAATCATGCCAAACATGGCTTACTTCGAGTTCTTACCCCACGAGCCTGGCTCATCCGGGTTGACTCTTGACTCACCTCCCAAACTCGTTGACCTCGCTGACGTAGAAGTTGGCAAAGAATACGAGCTCGTCATCACTACATACGCAGGCTTGTATAGGTACCGAGTCGGTGACATCCTCCGAGTCACCGGGTTCCACAACTCAGCCCCGCAATTCCACTTCGTGAGGAGAAAGAACGTGCTACTCAGCATTGACTCAGACAAAACCGACGAGGCCGAGTTGCAAAACGCCGTCCAGAACGCCTCCCAACTCCTACGTGAATTCAACGCCAGCGTGGTCGAGTACACGAGCTACGCCGATACAAAGACAATCCCAGGTCACTACGTGATATACTGGGAATTGCTCGTGAAGGACCCGGCAAATTCTCCCACAAAGGAGGTGCTGAACCAGTGCTGCCTCGCCATGGAAGAGTCGCTCAACTCGGTGTACCGACAAGGGCGAGTCGCAGACAACTCAATCGGGCCCCTGGAGATAAGGGTAGTTAAAAACGGAACGTTTGAGGAGTTGATGGATTATGCGATTTCGAGAGGGGCTTCGATCAATCAGTACAAGGTGCCAAGGTGCGTGAATTTTACACCCATTGTGGAGTTACTGGATTCCAGGATGGTAACGGCGCATTTTAGTCCAGCTTTGCCGCATTGGACTCCGGCGAGAAGGCGGTGATGCGATTTAATTCGCTTCTGTGCGCATCGCACCGACCAGAGGAAGTCAATGCTTAACATTGCGTGAGATAGAATTAGAGATTCTCTTTTGTATTTTAATTTTATTTTATTTTAATTTTCTCTGTGAGTAGCTCTACTTCTTCTTCTTTTTTTAACTTTTAATTATGATGTTGATTAGGATATTTCAACGTTTCAGGTTTTGTATTTTGGTTTTTAAGTACTAGTGCAAAAGATGTGACGCTAGCTTTTGGAAGCTTGTCCCTTTAATTGTTGCTTTCATGTAATTTACAATAGATGAAAAAAAAGCGCCCTTTCGGGACATCCTTATCTTTTCCTCCCTGAATATTCCTTCTTATTTATGCCTATCATTTCAACTCATAAAAGACAAAAACATATTAGATATTAAACAAGAAACAAAATGTTATTGGTCTATGCAATTAAAACTATAGGAATGTTCATAATCAAGTGTCAAACCTTCTCAATTACATGTTAATTAATAAGGGTAGGTTTTATCTAATGTTACGTTTTATATAATTAATTTATATAATTGAAGGATGTTTGTACAAAGTATTTTAAGGTTTAAACCCTTCGTAATTATATTAAGTCATCCGTCCTAATTAAGGTAGCTCGGTTGGTCGAGGGGTTTAAAATTTAGAGCATCCAGCTATATTAAGATCTCGAGTGAAAACTTAAAATTTCAATTTTCACTCTTCGATAATTTTCGATTTGTATAAAAAAAAAGAGTCATTCATATATATATATATATTTCAATAATAATGTAATTGACAGATATCCTTCATTTTTCATGTATGGTAACTCGGGTTGAATTATAGTGAAGTCTGATTTTGATTTGTATACTCAGTTGCTGTGTTCATTCAATAAGTAAAATTATCAGCCACCACATGGAGCATCATTAAAAAGGGACGTTGAGGGGCATTGAAGTGTTTGATGTTCTTTGTTTCTTTATCAGAAGTTGTGAAGAATTTGATACTAAAGGTTGAAGGCGGCCGCTATATCTCTTGGCCCCAACACTTTGGACACAAACTGTAGCTTGATAATGAATTTGTTCTACTTTTCAAGTGAACAATCTGGATTGTCTTTGTCCCCAGATAGCTTGTTAATTAATGATAAAGATGTAAATTAGGTGAAATCATCAAAGCATGCACTGCACATGCGCTTGCCCGGTTTTAAAGCCTAGCCTAGGCCAAAATGCACCGCACTGCACTTCCTTCAGCTTTTTCATTAGTATTTATGCTTTAGCCACTAGTCTTCACAGATAAAAGATATATTTTTTTCAGAAATACGAGAAAATAATCAAATTAAAGGGATGTTTTAAAATTTAATACAATTCTAATTTCCTAATGATTATATTATAGAATTAAAATACTCAAATTAAATTCATATCTATAAAGTTAAATTTTTAAAAAAGTGATAAAATTTAATATATTATTAAAATAATTACTTAAAAAAAGTGTTATTTAACCCACAATCCCTCCTGTGAATGTGATATTTAAAAAATTAATTAAAAAAAGGTCTTTGGTCAATCGCTTAAGCTTTTTGGCAAACTAAACATGTTGTCTAGCCAAAGACTTACGAGATCAATAAAAAAGTTAATTAAGTAAGTGTTAAGATGAGTTGACTACTCGTCAAGCAATGATAGGCTGATGACTTATCAAGCACTTGTTAAACATATACTTAAACGTGTCCAACAATTTATAAAACGTATTTTTATTTATAATTTGAACTTAGTTAAGTAAATAAAGATGATATTCGATTTACTAAATATAAAAGAGGTCCCTATTTAGCCATTATCACAATTAAAAATTTGCTTTAAAAATAATTAAAAAATCAAATTGTTTCTCAAAACGAATTGATATAAGATTTTCTTTTTTAATAAGGTATATCTTTGCTTTAGACACTGTCAAAAACATTGACTAGCATCTAAAAACATGTCCGTGTTTAATGTCTCAGTTCTGTTGGTAATGAGTTAAAGCACTGTTGGGATAAAAAAGCACTTAGAATGCTTTTGGCAAAGCACCCAACAGAGGATTTCAAAGGGTTTTCGAATGCTTCGAAGAAATACTTCTATATATACAGGAAAAAAGCACTTTCTACCAGAACCATGCCCAGTCTCACATTTATCTACAAGATAAAAAAAAAAAAAAAAAAAAATAGTATAGAAGCACTTTTCAATGCCGACAGCAAATACCAAACTTTTGAGTAGTTGTTTGATTGCACAAAGCCAAGTAGTTCTAGTAGTAGAAACCGGTGCAGCTAACCATTGTCCACGAAAGAGCTGTTTCACTTTCCAGAGAGCTGCTTTGGCGATACATTGTATTTGTATGATCCATTGCAGAGCTGGAGAGCAGAGCAGACCATTATGTCCACGACCAACTCATTGTTTGTTCTGAATTATGGTAACACAAAGGGATTTATTGACATGACTTGTTGGTGTCATTGTTCATTTTATCCTTTTGTGGTACTTTTGAGCTAGTTAATTAACCTCTCGATCAATCAAATTTCTTGCTTGCAAACTAAGTGCTTAGCCAGAGGCAGCCAAGTTTGAAACCAAATTTTTAATTGAGTGCTTATTAGCTTTTTAATGTCTCTTTCATGATCTTTTTGTTTGCCAATTGAAGGGTAGACTTCCCTAATATTCTGTATATTTCTTTCCTCCATTAATTTACTCAACTGTGTGCATGCACTACAAGACTTCAACGTGTTAAATGTTGGCATATTTGCTTTCTTTTCCACCATTTATTTCTTCGTACGATCTTCTTAGAAAGTTCTTATCACTTCCTGGTGCTTCTGTGCTTAACTTTGTGAGTACCACAGTTCCCTTCATGAAAAACGTTGATTGAATTGGATTTTTTATGGCACTTTCTCCACGTCATTGTGTCGTCGATGTGTTTCCCTTTTCCATTTGACTATTTCATGATTAAAACGACACGCATATACACATATATATATGTAGTTTCAAGTCCCAGATCCTGTATTTTGTTAAAAACCGAACTCGACCTCTCAACTATTTAAATAGTTAAATTGAAAGGGAGTATATGTTTTATATACATACCCCTCTGTTTGTAGTTTAATTTTGCACTCGTTAATTAACCAGAATTAAAAATTAGAAAACAATGGATCACTGCAGTTAACGGGCTAGTATTTTCGGTTTAATAATTAAAACACAAATAAATTTCAAGTGATTTGATCTTTTCAATGCTGAAAAAACTTTTTAGATGAATTTAAATTGTTTTGTGTTATCAAAACTTTATAACATTGTGTGTATCATAGACAGTGTGTGTTTGACTAAAATATTTTTTAAGAACTTTAATTAAAAACTATTATCTATGAATGTTTAGTTGCTTTCAAATGTCACTCTTGGGGTGGGCTTTTCATTCATTCACATGAGCTTCTTGGCCCTTTTAAGTGCGGGTCGGCAAATATGGGCCTTTCCATATTGCTCTAGGTTAAGGCCCACACTTTATCAAAAGGGCTCAAAAATGAGTAATTTCATCCGGCCCGACTTTTCGACTCAGTATTCCCTTCCTGATTCTAAATTTACTCCATTAAAATTTTAAAATTGATATTATTTTTTCATTGGATTCTATTTAATTCATAAATTGTCCTTCTATTGTGTATGCCAATTTTTTTATTCTAAGCATGATTGTTAAACCATTTAGGGGAAGTAATCGCATAAAGTTTAAAAAAAAAAATGAAGAAAGAATGTTTTTCCCATGGAATGTTTTTGCCATGGTACATTATAACAAGTGTGATTCTTTCTGCCATGGTACATATTATAACAAGTGTTTGTTGATGGTTGTGGGTGCTGTTATTTTCGTGCATCGATGGATGACTTATGTTGTTGTTTCTCCTTAAAAAACTCTACCAAACACACTGTTGCAGTTATATTGAATCTCTTAATCTTCGATGACGATCCAACTAAAATCCAAATTTCGTAAGACTTTCTTGATGATTTGGATCAAGTAAAAAATTGCATAAAGATGCCAATACTAATGGTAAGGCAACATATTTACAAGATTTTGAGACTTCATAATGAGGTATTTGTTGAATTTTATTTTGTTTTTCCATAGTAGTTATCTCTACAATATCTGGAGTTAATATATTTAGGTATAAAATTATCTAAAAATAATAAATAAAAAATGGGGTCCAGTAAATTTAAAGAATATGTATGAAAGCAAAAAAAAAAAAATATATATATATATATTTATACACGCACACGCACACACACAATGAGGCTCTAATCGACATGTGGTGAGGTATAAATATATACGAAGAAACTCTCCTAATTTTAGTTGCTTTTGCAATCAATATAAAGTTTTTAGAGCTTCTTTTAAACCAATAAAAGCATTTCATTTTTTAAAAAAAAAAAGACACACTTTCGAGATGCACCGAGCATTAAATTTACGCTCAAAAGTTATAAGGTGCATTTTGAATCTATACAAAGCCTTTTACCAAAAAAAAAAAAAAAAAGACAGAAAACTAATACTTTTTGAAAGTTACTCAATTAAGTACTTTTCAACCTTAAAAAAAGAAAATGATTCAAAGCAGCACATAGACAGTACCGTCTGTAAGAAAACAAAAATTAAAAACAAATTATTATATTATCGTAAAGAAAGTTATGGCTGTTCTTCCATATCATGATAACAAGTGTCAAAAGATTGTCAAATACATATATTATACCTGTTTTATCCCTGATTACTCAAGTAATCAGCATTTATACAACCAGGTGAATATCATTATATTAACTTAATATATAAATCATGCTTAGCAACAAAATTCAAAATGTGTCTAATTATATTTATACACTTAAGAATCTCAAACATATTATTTTTGGGATCAATTTGATGGTCTTGTTTTTATATGTATGTAGAATCATAAATCAGTTGAATAATAACACTATTACGGAATTTGGGGTTAAGTGAATATATTCAAGTTGATAATTTTTTTTTTAACGGAAAACAACAAAATATTAAATCTCTTGTTCTCTAAGTAAGTTCAATTTTAAGATAAAAATATAATTTGGACAGGTTACTGGAAATAGTTTGACAACTCAATCTAGCATTGTTAAACACTTGTCTTAATGGGATTTATTCATCACTTGAAGTTGAACCTAACAAACAATCAATCTTTTTAAATTAAAAAAAAATCCCTTTTATTATTAAATCTTAGAATTTTTAGAGGTTTGAAAAAAAATGTAAGATATTTAAAAAAAAATCACTGCTTTCTAAAATTTAGTTCAAATGCCATCGTAATTATTTTAGACTATGGAACTGTAATTTGTAAAGATGCTAAACTAGAATAATACTATATTTACAACTTATCTATAATCAATTTTTTCGAAAACCCATATTATTTTTATTTTGTTTAGATTAACATATTTGGAGCCTAAAGGAATACTGTTAACTACTAATTACTAGATATTTTTAACGTAAAGTCCTTCACATCCATTAATGATGTTTTAAACTAAATTATTGTTTTGAACTTGATTATACACTAAAGTGAAACTCCAAAAAACAACTAAAATTATAAGAGGTCGTTAAAAAATAACCACCATCTTTAAAAGTTTAGATCACATAAATCGTGATCATTTTTTGATAACTGATCATTTTAAAGATCTCTGTGTCCTCGAATTCTAGTTCTATAACCTAAAAAGGTACATTAAGTTATCCAATTCTAGAATTATATAGTTTTGATAAATGATTATAATATCTAAAGTTTTTATTATATTTTTTATTTTTTTCAAAGACCTCTAAAAATAAAAGAATATGTTGTTTTCATAAAAAAGCCATTTTTTTACTATCAATCTTAAAATCTATATCCTCAACCAGAACGAAGTAGTGTTAATTAAAGTAGTAATTTAAGGAACTTTCTAGTGATAATATTTATTTAAGGAAAATGAAGAGACCACGTCAGCTGAGGACGACGGAGGAAGATTGGACTGGTTAGTTTGCTTTTCAATCTTGTTATCTTCTCGGCGGAATTGTGGTTAGAGTTTACACTTGGCGGTCACCTCAGACGCACGATCGAGGAGACTCCAACAAAGACAGAGAGAGGGAGGTAGTGGTTGTTTTTTCAATGGCAACCCTACTCTCTTTCCTCTCTTCTCCTTCTCCTTCTCCTCCTTCTCAACATCCTCATTCAGCACGTCGTCGCTTTGCTTTCACTTCCATCCTTTGGTCTCATCCTCCTCGTCCTCCCCCTCCTCCTCATCTTCTCCCTCTTCGTTCTCTCTCTCTAAACCCTAGAAAGCCGCGGACCTTAACTGTCTCTTCGTCTTCTTCATCATCATCGTCGTCCTCAGCTTTCGATGATCTCAGCTCTGCTCCGAATTCGCGCTTCGCTGGCTCCTCTAAGGTCAATTTCGTACTTTCTCTTATCATCGTTCTTTATTATTATTATTATTATTATTATTATTATTATTATTATTTTATGAATTCGAAGCTAATTGCGGAAGAGCTGTAGAGCTGTTGTGTATAGCTTTGATGGAATAGTTTGTGGTTTGAGATTTGCTTAATTGATGAGTAAATGCTTGCTGCTTTCTTTTCTGGAATTCGAGATAATCTGAAGTAGAGTTACAAATTTTAGATTCTGTTAACTTGTAATTCATTAGGTTAGTTGCTCAGAGGATGCCAGGTTTTTTTTTAATTTTTATTTTAATAATTTAAATTGTTCTATTAAAGTTTCAATAGCTTTCTAGGACGATACCTTAGTGGATTTCGTAATTTAAAAAAAAAATAAGGGGATTATTTTAATGCGGGAATTGAAACTCATTTGATTTGGTTATAGGAGAGGAATATGATAAGCTGTGTGATATCGAATATTAACACTTGTTTAGTTTATATATGTAAATAATATGTTCTAATTTTTCAGGGAGATTTTTATTTTATTTTCTTTGAATTATTGCATTCAGATTATTGTCTGGCATATGTACTTTAGTATTATTGTGTGGAATTGGTTTTAATACTATATTGTTTGTTCTTTTAGAAATCTGTTCTTTCAAGTATAATACAAGAGATAGAACCATTGGATGTGACACTCATTCAAAAAGATGTTCCGCCCACTACGTTGGATGCAATGAAAAGGACCATCTCAAGCATGCTAGGCTTACTTCCATCTGACAGGTTTCAAGTTACTATCGAGGCCCTGTGGGAACCCCTCTCTAAATTATTGGTTTCTTCAATGATGACTGGGTATGTTCATCTTTGATCTCATATGCAATCTTTGATGTATTTATTTGCATGCAAATTCATTTCTTGTCACTATTTAGGAGTTTGGTAATCGTGGGGACTGGGAATATTTCTTTACCACATTATGTTTGCCCACATCCTGTATTCATTTAGTCTATTGATTTTAGTTGTAATTTGCTACAGATATGGATTTTGTGTTAATTGATACCCGGATCAAAGGTTGTTTATATTGAGGTTATTCCCTTTTCTATTTTTGATCCGTCACTGTTTATAAAGTATTAGAGACTTGCGAATAACTTTTCTTTTTCTCCTTGACTTGTAGGTATACATTGCACAATGCCGAATATAGACTTTGCCTTGAACGAAACCTTGATATACACGATGCAGACTATGAAAATCAAACACCAGAAAATTCCAAAATTGATTTACAAGGGATATTGCTTGAAAATGATAAAACGGATGAATTTTCTGGGGAGAATGAATCTTCATCCAAATTAGAAGAAGCTACTGATGATGTTGGTCTCCAAGGCCTTGGGGAATTGTCCCCTGAAGTTGAAAAATATATTCTTCAATTGCAGTCTCGTTTATCTTCGGCGAAAAAGGTATTGCATACCGAGGAACCTCCTTTTCGTTGGTATATTCATCATGATTCACTCTTGTTAATTTGTTGAATTTTATCAAGATGTTCTTTTGTAGACCTTTTGGGCCTTTTTGTGAGTTAAACATTTTTATTGGTATTCCTTTTATTCTGCTTGATCTCAGATATCCTGTGTACTTGTTATGGTGTGCACTAGTAGGACACCGCACAAGTCCAAGAATACATTTGGAAATTTGCAATATTTTGGATATTCAAGCTTTGTTGAGTGGAGTTGTATGGATGGTTTGTTTGTTGAAGTAGACTAGTAAGATGCCATTTTAGTTTTTAATTACTTTATTTTTTTGTCAGTGTTGAATATATGCATCTTTCAGTGCATTTTGTACTTGTGTTCAGATGACCCTTGTGGGTGAATTCTTACTGTGCATAGATTTGCAGTAGTTAGCATTTCTAATTTGAATTTCTCCCTGCTCTCTCTCTCTCTCTCTCTCTCTCTCTCATGCATGTGTAGACTGACAAACTCACCATTGCACAGAGTCAACTCAATCTTGGTTTTTTGAAATTTTCTTTTTGCCATCAATGATTTTGGAGCTAGTTCTCTTTAACTGCAGGAGACAATTGACCTGCAAACTTCTTTTGTCACCTTTATCACATTATATGTTGTGAGGTTTCTTTTTATTTGATTGATATAAAGTGAATCCTGTATGTTGCTTGTTTCTCCCCCTTTAAGCCTTGGATGTTTCATTGTTTTCAATTGCATTTTTCTTACTTCTCTTTTTTCACAATAGGCTGTTTATTGTATTTAGGATGCATTCTCAAATCTCTTTTTTGCTTCCTTGAAGGAACTTTGTGAAGTGAAGAGGAAAAGTGCTGCTCTTCAAATGCAACAGTTTGTTGGAGAAGAAAAGAATGATTTGCTGGACTACTTGAGATCACTACAACCTGAAAAGGTTTATCTTCATGCTCTAAACCATCTTAAAGTGTATTAAGCAATGAAAACCTTTTATGTATGTTTTCGTGTTATGGAACTTTCATATGAAGTCATCTTTCATCTTTTTATTTTTTTTGGGCCAACAAAGAGAAGTAATGTGGATCATTGGATACACAGCTTTAGCATGCCTTACAATGAACTTGGTGGCTGTGGTGGTTTTTTTGTTAGTACTAGAGAGTTTACATACTCATAACATCCAGCTGCACCTTGTTTGCTTTGTTTTAAGTTTCAGTTAGTGATTTATCATATTAATTTTATTCTTCTTCTTGTTCTTGTTCTTGTTCTTGTTCTTCTCTTTTTTTTTTTTTTTTAATGGCTTGCATGTGCAGTTTCATATAAGAAATAGGTGGAGGTCTTAGGGTGTCTTCTAGATATCAAGGATAAGTTTGTGGATATAGCCCTTCATGTGGCTTGCTTCTATGCTTCTTACCCAACCTGATTGATAATTTGCTGCCATTGTCAATGAGGAAATCAGTCATGACATACTCTTTCCTCAAAGAAATAGCTCTGCTCAGCTGGATGGTAATCACAAATTTACTTCTGGATTGAATATTCCTGATATTCATAAGCCTATGGACTACCTGTCCACTTCTGTTGTCTCTTCAATGAATTATTAATTATTTTGTGCTCTTATGAAGGGTTATTAATTGTTTATGCTGGTAAATTTTAGTCTGATTCAAGTCCATGGCTGTATAGGGACGAAGTATGGCTTTTGGTTTAACTGTTGGCTGTGCTTCGTGCAAAACATCAGGTTATAGCAATGTGATTCTACAGTACATTTTCTACATGTTCTACCTGTTCTTCCATGCAATATAGTTAATACTTTTTACTTTTTCATTCATTTAACTTTTGGAGAATGGGTATTATTCATAATGAATATGGAATGTTTCCCAATGTGATTGGCTTTGGCCTCTTTGTATGCATATCTGTCTCTCTCACTCTTCACAAAAGTGTTTCTTGGACAATAAAACCAGTGTTATTGGCTCTATATCTAATGCAATTGTTTTATGAAACAGGTGGCTGAACTATCAGAGCCTACATCTCCTGAATTAAAAGAAACAATCCACTCTGTGATCCATGGTCTCCTTGCAACCCTTTCGCCTAAGATACATTCTAAGGCTTCTTCACTGGAGAACACCTCAACTGGAACAATAAACATTGGGACTGAAGATTACGCTGAACTTATTGAAAACACTTCGCTTCAGTTCCAGCCCCACGTTTTATTGGCTCGGGACTATCTTGCACGTCTTCTTTTCTGGTTAGCCCTTCTCCTTTCTCTTTTCTCTTCTTTTATTTCAGTTGTCTTGAGGTTTGGCAATGGGAAATTTTGGCACTGGCAGATAATGTGCCTGACCTAGAGTGATATGTTTTGAATTTCTCGGTGATGTTGGTGACTATAAAAGTCAATTAAATGACAGAATGTTGGCAAGTTGAGGTGTTTATAATGTAGGTTGACTTTCTGGTTTCTCTTATTTATTTTGTTTTATTTTTTAATTTCCTAAGAAGCCCTATCTGTTTTTATGATTGTGCAAGGTTCCTTTAAAATTTGATTTATGATGAAATATTTTTCAATTTTACACCCACTTGACGGTAGTACAAGTGCCCAAACAATCTGATAGAGTCACACAAGCTTCATGATAGCCTGAACTTTAATTTAGTAGACCAATCTTTTATGTAGTACTGAGTGCATTAAAACATTTTATGGCTTTCAATACTGCAATCTTCCTTCATTGTAGTTTAATTTGGAGCATGCACAATCTGACTGTTAGGATCTTAACGTTATTTGCTGCCTCTTTGATTGTGTTAGGTGCATGCTGTTAGGACATTATCTTAGAGGCTTGGAGTACCGGATGGATCTAACGCAGCTTCTGTCATTGACAAGCAATGCTGAAAATGATGCGTGTGGTGATGAACAAGTTGCTTGAGATATGCTTTCTATTCCGAATACATCCATCTGTACATAGAAGAGTTGATTGGTGTATACAAAGTTTGTCTTCACGAAGAAGTTGTAAAAAAGTGTGGGACATTTAATCTTTTGCGGATGGAGAGTTCTCTAATGTATAAAAGAATACATCTTGTTTTGTTTATTATCAGTGTATTACCGCATTATCGTTTTTGTCCTGGTTTCGGAGTAATTAAATTTAGAAAAACAAATGTTTTTCCTCATTTTCTTATTTGTTAGTTTAATGATCAGAGATTATGAAGAAAATTATATGGAAGGGAGAAATTTTATGGCATTTTTGGCTAATAGAGAGTCAGACTACTTTCTACCAAACTGCTCCAGGTTTGTGAATGTTAGGCTTGATGCGGGAATTTTAAGATATTTCATGGCGTTTCATGTCCTATCAAGTAGCTGACATTTTGGTTCACAACAATTTATCTTCCTACAGGGGTATGTAGAATTGCAGTTATAAAACAATTTAGCCTAGCAATTTGCAGTTATTTTAGGTTGTGTACAATGACCGCAACTGATGAGTTACTTCGCCTGGCAATTTTAGGCCACTATGCTACTAATAATCATCAAAGGAAAGTTTTTAGATAGGATTATATGATTTTGATTTGATATGGTCTCAATGCGATTCGAATGTTCAGCAAGATCCATTTATTAATGAATTCAAGATGAGATTTCTATTTCCGTCGTTCCCCAATTATGCTTCCATTCTTCAAACAACTTCCCGCCAGCTTAAACTTCAAACATTGCCGATCTTCCTGCACCAATCTCTTCACTCTTCTACGATGGCGCTTTCATCTGCTTCATATCCACTTTCTCTCTTCCAACGCCGATCTCTCTAACCTTCTAGAAGGCCGCATTTCGCACGCTTATCTCCTTCAAATCCATGCCAAAATCTATAGACTCAATGCACATCAGGACAACTTGATAGCCACTAAGCTAATTGGTCACTACCCACCAAATCTTGCACTGGGAGTTTTTAATCAACTCCATAATCCCAATATATTCCCTTTCAATGCCATCATTAGAGTTTTAGCTGAAGCTTGTCTAGTCTTTCTTTCTTTTTCGCTCTTCAAACACTTAAAACATAAGTCGCTCCTGCCCAATGACTTCACCTTTTCATTCCTTCTCAAGGCATGTCTACGATCAGATGATGCTCTCTATGTAAAACAAATCCATACCCAGATCTTGAAAGGGGGTTATGTTTGTGATACTTTTGTTTGTAATGGGCTTCTTGCGGTGTATGCAAAAGGGGTTACAGATTTGGTGTCTGCACGTAAGATGTTTGAGGAATTGCCTGACAAGGGTATGGTTTCTTGTTGGACTTCTTTGATTGCTGGTTGTGCGCAATCAGGTCAACCTGAGGAGGTTCTGCGGCTTTTCTGTCTGATGGTTAGGGAGAATGTGCAACCAGATAATGACACTTTGGTAAGTGTTTTGTCTGCGTGTTCTAGTCTTCATGTTGTTGAAGTTGAGCGGTGGGTAAAAATTTTATCAGAGTTTGTAAATAATGTTGATCATAAGATTCTTGGCTGTGACTCAGTTGATACTGTTCTTATTTACTTATATGGGAAATGGGGCAAGATCGACAGAAGTAGGGAAATATTTGATAAGATTGATGATAATGGAAAAAGAAGTGTGCTCCCTTGGAATGCCATGCTAGGCGCATATGTTCAAAATGGTTACCCTATGGAAGCTTTGAGTCTTTTTCGCATTATGGAGGACTCTAATTATAGACCAAATCATGTGACAATGGTGAGTGTGCTATCGGCTTGTGCTCAAGTAGGTGATTTAGAGCTTGGAAGAAGGGTACATGAGTACATGAAATCTAAAGGATTCAAAGGTGTACTGGGATCTAATACATTTTTAGCCACTTCATTGATAGACATGTATTCTAAGTGTGGGAATTTGGCAAAGGCAAAGGAGGTTTTTGACCAGATGGGCTCCAAAGATGCTGTTGCATTCAATGCTATGATAATGGGTCTTGCTATAAATGGTGAAGGAGAGGAGGCAGATAGGCTTTTCTCCAAAATGCTGGAGTTTGGTTTATGCCCCAATGCTGGAACATTTCTTGGTGTTCTGTGTGCATGTAGTCACTCAGGATTGCTAGAGAGAGGACGCCAGATATTTCTAAATATGACATTGCAATTTTCTGTTCAGCCTAGCTTGGAACATTATGCATGCTATATTGATCTCCTTTCAAGAGTAGGCCTCGTCGAAGAAGCTCTTGGGGTTGCTGCCTCCATGCCTTTCAAGCCTAATAACTTCGTGTGGGGAGCTTTGCTTGGTGGTTGCCTCCTCCATAAAAGAGTAGATTTAGCTCAAAAAATTTATGAAAAGCTTGTTGAAGTGGACCCTGAAAATTCAGGGGGCTATGTGATGTTGGCTAATGCATTTGCAGTTAATCATCGCTGGGGAGATGTCTCGGAGCTTAGAAGGTTTATGAGGGAGAAGGGGGTAAAAAAGCATCCGGGGTGCAGTTGGATCAGCATAGAAGGAGTGGTTCATGAATTTCTTGTTGGCTCATCATCACATCCCCAAATGGAAAGCATATATTGCACATTAGATGGATTGCTAAAAGAAATGATGGTGGTTGCTCCTTAAGGGATACATAAGCTATATGGAGATGATGACAAGTCTTTTGAGCATAAAATTGCAAGTGCTTCAGACTGCTACTTGGTCACAATTTTGAGGAACTCAGAGTCGTTACTCATTAGCAGAATGGCTGTAGCTTTAATGTCTAAATTATAATTTTTTCCATTAATTTTTTGTAAAATAGCGTCAATTTTGTGTCGTTTTTTGGCCCTTATATATCTCTTTGTAAACCTCAGCTTAATGAAAATTGAAAAAAAAAAATTGGTGAAAATGGCTAAAATAGATATTTATACTTTTAAGCACACCTTACATGCACACCTATATTTCATTTAATTTTTTCCTTAAACCCTAAATTTTTGTTTTCTATTCAAAGACCTGTTTGAAATACATTTGAAATCAGTGTTCTATATTTATATATCATGATTTTAAAATGATAAGTATCAATTTAAGCACTGAGAAGACAATGATAAAGAAAAAGTAAAGTTTTCATTTCAATTTTTGTTGCAATTTCTTTTAATAAGTTGCTAAAAAAAATTATCTTCAGTTTGTCCAATTCAATATAATTAACCATGCAGACTTTGAACAAACTTAAATTAATTACGTTTATTTATTTATTTTTTGTAATGTTCTGAACATATGTAGCATGCTTATTTCATTGTCACCAAATAATAAAAATTTGTGTTATTGTCTAAACATTTTCATAATACATTTAATGAGACAACGCAAAGTCGAATGTCCAACCTGCCATATTTGATAAAAAATAGAAAAACTCTATAAGACTAACATAACTTTAATATATATTTACCTCACATTTACCTCATCAAAAAAGTATTATAACTAGCTACAAATAACTAGTCAGGTTTAATTGCTAAAGGAATTTCAGCACGTAAGGCTCGAAGATCTTTTATTACGTTAACTTTATTTTATTCATCCTCCGTTTACATGATTTTACGTTAATTTTGTATACAAATTTCTGTAAGTGTGCCATTATTAAAGGCCAAGAAGAGTAAATTTAAGTGGGACCGAATGGGGGCAAAAAGCAACTTGGCCACCGCAGCGTCGGAGAGGCACACGCCAACCGCTGTTGGCGGTGGAGCCAAACCAACCCCTCCTTGACCCCGCTGGTTCCCTCGCTGTTTGATGCTCGAAGGGTCATCTAACGAGCTTTCGCGCTCACCCTTCAATTTGTCTCTATTCAATTTACTATTCTCGTCATCTCACGTGTGTCTCATAAAATATTATAATATTGTTTAAAATCAAATAAATTTGAGTTTGTTACGAAAAAAAATTATAAGATATATAAAGTAAAAGGTGGTCTTGGTAAAGATTTTTAGATATATTTTAATTGAATGAGGACTTATAAGAAATTTATAACTACTCGAACGACAACACTTTTTAAAAAAATAAAATAAAATTTGAATTCATATAAGATAAAAGAAATCTAAATAGGGCAAAACACAAAATATATAAAATCATATGTTTGTTTTTTAATTTTAATGTCTAAATTAAAATATTTGAATGCCTAGAAGGTTCCATTAATTAAACTATATTTAAAATATATTTTACATCAATACCAATAATCCTCTTTACTATTATTATTATTGTTATTGTTATTAATATTATTATTATTTTTCAAATTTGAATAGATATAAATTAAATGTGAGTTATAATAGGACAAAGATAGGGATATGATTTATATGTTTATTTTTTATTTTAACGTCTAAATTTAAAAGTCTAAAACCAAGTAAGTTACCCTTTAATTAGAATATACTTCAAAATTGAAATTTATAAATATATTTTACATAATACCAAGAATACCGTATATTATTATTTCTATTACTTTGTCTGAAATTTGAATAACTCTAAATTAAATATAAGTCTAAAAAATTACAAGATAGAAAAATGGATTATTTTTTTAAATATAAAATTTGTGAGCGTAACACTGTTATTAATTAAAATTTATAAATATATTTCAATAATACTAAAAATGCCCTTTATTATTATTTTTCTAAATTAGAATAGGTTTAGATTAAATAGAAGTATTAAGGATGTCAACTGAGTAATTTTTTTATAAATTAAACTTGACATAAAATAAAATGTATAGTATAAATATAATACGAAATAATTATTAAAATATCAATATCACTATAGCTATAAAACATAAATTCATATCTGTATGATTTTACATCACTATTTTAAGGGTGAGGCTATTTGCACCCATAACAATTCTTTGAACACGTCCATTATTTGAAAATAATTATTACCATTAATATACTTGTTTAGTAATTTACCATTATGGAAAAAAAAATCATGTTCAACCTTCACCTATTCAATAAATCCTAATTATTTTTTAATCTTTTGCTAATCCAAATTAAACCAAAAATGATCATAATATGAGAAGTTTTAAACAATAATTAACGATAAATCCTTCAAACTTAATGATAGACATTTTGTTATTTCTTTTTTCCCTCATAATTTGATATATTTATATTATTTTCACAAATTCATCTTAACTAATATAGAACTCTCATAACTTCAAGCTTTCTTTATAGATTTCACTACTCCTAGAAAGCATTGCTTCTGTGAAATTCTAGCATGATAAATCAATTGAAAAAACCTGACTGATGGACCATGGTTGAATACCTATGTTAGGTTGAAGAAAAAGCTCTATGTAAATTGATAAGAATCTCAATTAATTTGGAAGGGTATTTTGGTATTTAAAAAGGTATTCAAATTAATTTTTTTTTAACTTTTATTAGGTGTTCAGAGCCTTTTTTTACGTGCAAATAGCCCTACCCCCATTTTAATTATCTATCCTGCATATGGATATGCCACAATATAGGAATTTGAATTAACGTTCATTTTCTATTTTAACATTCGAATTGAAATTCTAAAATCTATATTTTTATATGTATGTCCTTATTAAATTTTTTTAGGTGTTATGTTATTTGATATATCAGAATTGTTTACAAATCAATATTTTGATAGAAGTAAGATAGAACTATTTAAATATTACAAAATTTATACTTACAATTATTTTGTCCTAAGATACAAAATTAATGAATTATATAATGAGTTAAATTTATTTAAATTTGTATATTTGCATAAAAGTTATTTTTTATTAAAATATCTGATATAGAAATAAGTTAAGTAAACATGAAATTAAAAAAAAAAAACTCCCAGAACCACCATATAGATGAGAGATAGATAATAACGTTTAAAATTTATGTATGTATTAGGTAATATATAAATAAGTCAATAACTAATTATAATGAAGCAAAAATATTTTTTATCTGAAATTTATAAAATTTTCTGAAATCAATATTAAAAAAAACCTATATTACCTCAAATGTTAACCCTTTCCCTATGAAATTTCGACAATTTATCTTAAATTAAAAAAAAATTTAGATCATATTTGGCACATCTGCCATATTACACTATAATAATAAATGTTTTTAAAAATAACTAGATGTATAAACAATAATTTAAAAACGTAAATCAATTTTTAATTGTTGATATAAAATACAACTCTGGTAGTGCATTAAATTAATAGGGATCCAGAAATTCTGTTTTTGAACAATACTATCTTTTTTTTTTTTTGCAGTGAAATTAATAAAAAAATTCCTAAGTTTTATTAATTTAGTTCATAAATATATAATGCTTGGGAGTACCTGAAATTTTCCTTCAAATTTTTGGAGGGGGAGACCTAATTATATAGAAAATTATAAATATAGATTTGGTCTATAATTCTAATTTTAAATCTAGTAAACTAATATGATTAAAATTTTAAAAGGTCTAAAATATCGATTCAATTGAATTTCTATCATTTAGATATTTTAGACACTTTAGATTTCTAGTTAATCTTGTTGTCTGATGATTTGATCTATTAAATAAGTCAAAGTTTTTAATTTATCTATTAACAAAACGTTTGAATGATCTATTTCACTTAATTAATTTTAAAAAATGCTATTATTAAATTTATTTCTTATCTAATATTCTTATTTTCATTTCGATTTTATGAAAATGATAATTTGCCTTTGTTCTTTAACACTTGAAATTAAATATATATAATATTCAACAAGGATTTATATGTCGAAAAAGAAATTTACAAATATTTTCTGTTTATAATATCAATTACGTAGCACTTATATATTCAGACATTAAAATAAATACACCATATTTTATACAATTTTTTTAATAATAAACTTCATATACAACAAATTAATTTCATAGTTCATACAAAATTATGATAGTAGAATAATATGAGATGAGCAAAAATTATTAATAAATAAACTTATCATAAATTATATAATAATTACTCATCCATTAAATTATGAGTTGAATTATTTGCTAACACTTATTTAAATTTCAGGAAAAATTTAAGAAGAAAAAAAATTTAAGAAAATCTCCTATATTCTCTCTTTTAATTGCTGGCAAAAAAAAAAAAAAAAACAAATTCCCCGATTTGATGCGATGAATTCTCCTAAAAATTTTCTCTTGGTATTTATGATATTCCTTTTCAGAATTAGAGTTTGGTTTCGGAAACTCCTCTTGTTCCCGAGCTCCACTTCAAGCGTAAACGCTTCTGTAGAACACACAACAGTTTGATAAATATATAGTCTCTCTTTTTCTTTTATTTCCCTTTCAGGATTCAACGTGCTCTTTAGTTACTGACCATGGAAGGGAGAAGAGATGGAAAATATATTACTTCACAACTGCTGCAGCTGCAGCCTGAAGCCGCCGCATTCTCTCCTGCTCCCTCTTCGCTTCCACCTGAAAGCCAATCAAATTCCTTCATGGAAAAAGATCATTATTATATCCAGGAGCACCCAAATTCCACCCTGGAAAACCGAATTTACGATGATCAATATTATATCTCCGCTCATCCCTGGAATACTCAGGTTCTAGCTCCCGCAAATCACCATCCTCAAAATCCTAACTTTCTTCAAAGCCCTGGAATGCAGAACCTGGCAACAACGCAAAACCTCTTTCTTCAAAACCCCGGCTTGCAGAACCTGGCCACAACGCAAAGCCACTTTCTTCAAAACCCTGGATTGCAGAACCAGGCCGCAACGCAAAGCCACTTTCTTCAAAGCCCTGGATTGCAGAACCTGGCCACAACGCAAACCAGCTTCCGGACTGATCATCTGGATTATCCTACGAGTCAACAACGATATTATAGTATCTGGTCCACGGATTCCAGGGGCCATATTGACAATGCTTTCCAGGGTCAGTCCTATAATGTTTTAAGTCAGCTCAATCAATCTACTCCTTCTCGTGATGGTTACAATTATTCAATTTTGTCTTCTCCGTATGAAAATAATCATCAAATCGATATGGATGAGCAAATTCGACGTTTGCAGAGACTGACAATTAACTACCCTGATCAAGTGAGGCAACAAGCAAGTGTTTGCACGAGAGGCAGTAGTGTTCCTTTCATGATAAACGAGGATCACTCAGCAAACTACTTGACTAATTACGCTAACCAGCAATATGGAAATATACAAAACAGAGCACGAAACTTGGCAGCCACAACTGGCACTATTAGCAACTTTTTGCAGCGCGAAACTCGCCCAAGTGACGAATTTGGTCTGGGATATTCTTCGGCTAGGAGTACAAGTTCGGCTCGCAATCGGGCGATTGGACATGGCTTGGGCTCTCAATACAATGGAGGAAGATCCGTTAGAAATGGGTTTCATCAATGCGTCAATTCATCAACTGTCCCTTCATCTTCTTTGTACAACAACAACAATGTTGGTAAGCCGCGACAACGACCGACCACGGTGGAGGAACTGAGGGGTCGGCTGTGTCTTGTGGCAAAAGATCAGCACAGGTCTCGTTTCTTGCAGGAGAAAGTTGATGAAAGGAATCCACAGATTATCGAGATGATTTTCATGGAGGTGAAAGATGAGTGGTATGAGTTGATGGTGGACCAGTTTGGTAATCATCTTATTCAGAAGCTTCTTGGAGCATTGAACCAAGAACAAATGACACAGTTCATTCTCTGGATTGCTGGTTCTGAACAGAGGCTCTTTAAGCTTTGTGAAGATGTGCACGGGTATGTATATATATATATATATATATATAACAAATTGATTGAATGGATTGTTTTAATTTCTCCATTAATTTTATTTTTCTTGTTTAGGACTCGTGTTATGCAGCAGTTGATGGAGGTTGGCGAGACCTTGACTCCAGAGCAGACTTCCATCCTTGTATCCGCGCTGAGGAATATTACTGTCAAGTTGAGCAAGAGCTCGAATGGTTATCGTGTGATGCTACGATGCTTTCAGAAAATTTCTAATGAATCTACGAAGGTGATAATACATGATGCTCCTATTGCATATGTTTTGGTTTTATGAATTTTTTGTTGACGGACCAAATTGAGACTTTAGCTAATCCTCATTAGAAGATGTTTGTTCCACTGTTACAGAAAAAGGGTCTTTCAAATGCATAATAAAACCCTTATTAGATGTATCCACTTGTGTATTAACACGACTTTCGTTATACTTTTGTTATAATTTCAGTGACTATTTAAGCTGAACTCTCTAAGCTGAAAACCTTATCGAAATAATATTGATCTTGAAGGAAGAATCGTCGTGTAAGGGTCTAACTCTATGGATTTTAATGATCTAGTAAGTTGTACAAAATTAAGTCCCATAATAAATTATTAAGGAGGCTGGTTAATAAAACCTTTTGAGTTGGATGCTTGAAGCCTCTACAAGTAATATCAATCAGAGTCAAATCCCCATCAACGGATGAGCGATGAGCCTTAACCGTGGGGATTGTTGTCTTACATTGGATGGTTGAAAACGGGATGAGACTCTACATCAAGCAACCACAATTCTTCTTCAGTTTTGGGATGAGAGAATTGAAGTTTGCTTTGGACACAATATGGAGCTTCAAATAGATTTTCAATTCATATTTATTATGATTCTCCTATTGCAGGATCTTGTGGAACAAATGGCAGAGAATTGCCTCAGTTTAGCAACAGACAAGAACGGATGTTGTGTACTGCCAGCATGTATAAATCATGCTAAGGAAGAACATAAAGGACGCCTTACGGCTGATATAGTGACCAATGCTCTTGTCCTAGCCGAACATCCTTTTGGGTATGTATATATATCTAACTATTCCATTGTCAACATATACATATCTTTCGATAACTTGGCCGACATAAAGTTTCATTTGCAGTGCTTTATAGAGCATATATATCATTAAATCATGCCCTGGAACCTAGCAGAGGGAAAGAAAGAGTAATCTAGACGGTATAGATTTCTGAGATTATACATCTTTTCTTTTTCCAGGAACTATGTTCTACAGGGCGTCCTAATAATGAAGATACCTCAAGTTACAGCTGACATAGTGTCGCAGCTTGCAGGTAATTATTTCACTCTTTCCCAGGGCATTTGCTCCAGCAATGTGGTTGAGAAATGCATGATCGAGTCAGGGGTGGAACAATGCACTGCCATTATAAACGAGATTATCCATCACCCAGATGCTTTGCATCTTATGCTGCATCCTTTTGGTAACTATGTTATTCAGTCAGCCTGGAGGTTGTCCGAGGTTCGACCATTATGATCTCATTGCTTGCGTTAGCATACTCTTTCCTTTATATTATGGACCTCTGATCATCTTCTTATTTTTTTGTGTTTTTTTTGTGCATCTTTTAAAACAGGAACGACCAGTCCAGCAGCAGGCTATTTACCGTCTCGTACAGATGAATTTTCCATTGCTCCAAAGCCATATCTACGGAAGAAAGGTGCTGAAAACAGTCAAGAGGAAACAGGTTTCGTTACTAAACACATGTAACATTGTAGAGGCAGTCTGAAACGGAGTGTCTGCAGCTTCAGGTTTTGCCCGCATGTAGCATTTCTCTTCGAGGAGTTTGCGTTGTAGTTGCTAGGTGTTTCTCAGGTTTTGCGTTCTCTATTTGTTGTCTTGGCCAGGGAAGAGAAAAATTTTCCCCAATGTTCATGTTTGTCAATGTTTGTTTGTTAGGTTTTGTTATTGTTTGTGCGCAACCCATTTGAGTTGTATGTTCTGTTGTCTTCCTGTTGTTGGTTGTGCTATAGTACGCTTCTCCTGTTTGTGTTTCATGTAGTTGTCTTGCCATTGTCAGATTTACTCATGTTATCCTTTTGAGCCTATTAAATTCTGAGAATTCGAAAATTCTATGGAAATATGATACCTGCAAAAGCATTGTGTTGTAAATTCCTTTTGGAAACAGGGTAAAGTAGCAACCCTTACACTTGCGATTACACAGGCATCTCAAGAAATCACCCATAAACTTTTTTAACTTTCTTTCTACTATAGACAAATAAGACACAAAAATTCTATGCTCTACTTGGAAAATTATTAGTGAATCAGAGACCCTAACTCCGGTACAATTGTCAATTTATGAAAAACTGCCACCAATCTGTCCCAAATAATTTTAGCACCAACTCTGATAAAAGGAAGTGCTACTACCAAGTACCAGCATGACGAAAGGCTGAAGAACTATGTAACTAATTTCTGGAATAAAACCAGAGACCAGTTTCAACAAATGAAGTGAGGCCTCATTTCAAAAACAAACATAAAAAATTAAAGCAGAAAATCTTTAAAGATATCTAACTTCAAGCTCAGAATCGGCAAAACAAAGCATTCTTTCTAAAAAAAATAAAAGTGAACCTCTCAACCAACGGTCTTCTTCTCAGTCCTCTCATTGGCTCCAACACATCATAAGGATGACAATAAACTGATAGATTAATAGCGATGGTCTTGAGGGTTTTCATAATCATCATGCTTAAACCTTCATTTTTTTTTAATATATTGAGGCAGAACAAGAGGAGTAAAAATAATCCTTCCTCTCATTTTGCAGATAGGTTCAGCAAAAGCCATATCATTAATCACCACCCTAACCAAAAATTAAGTGACGCTGCATTGATCTTTCGATCTTCTGGAAAAAGCAAGATTGATGATGCTGTGAACAATCATATTTTACCTCAAAGAGAAGCTTAACTATCTTCCAAATACAGAGAATAAACACAAAACACTGACAAAGTTAATTAAACTTTCACATCCTGCCGAGAGATTCAGCTCCATTAAGAACTTGCACAATTATCTATAAATACAAGAACTAGTGATGCCAATGAAGTAATTACTCAATGATGATTACATTACTCTTATAACTACAACAAATATGCATTTAAAACTATCAGCTAGTATAAAAACCCAGATGAGCATTATAACCAGACTGGGGTAGCAGAAAACAAAAACCTTTTTTTAGCATAAGACCCAAATACATGCCGATGCAAACTCATTCTGAATCTGATGAATCCTGGTGTGTGCTCTGTCGAACACTCCTTCTGGTTTGTCCACCAGTCTTGGATAAACATTGAGAAGATTCACCTTCAAAAAATATGACCTGCGCCTTAGCCAACCTTTCCTCCAATTCCTCAGTACTGAACTCATCCGTTCCACCAAGCTCATCAAATCCCACCTAATGCAACATTATTGAATTAAAATAATAATAAGCCCACGAAAATTCACAATAATATTAAGAAAATGAGTTAATTGCGTTAGTTGCCAAGTGAGAGGGCCTTTAGATGTTTAGCAGATTTAATGTTTTCTTTGATTACTCAGTCAAGTTCAATTTTAAGGACAAAATATCATTCAAATAAATTGCAAACACACTAAAGTACGCATTTGATGAGCTGATTAGCTTGATGAGTTGCGCTGACAATCAACTGCTCATCACCTTGTCATTTCTGACAAGGGTGGAGCGACTTTGCTCCTCAGCTCGTCGTTCTCGGCAACCATCGCTTGTCAGCTCATTAGTTGGTTACGTAATCTAAAGAAGCTAGGGTTTTGCAATATTCAGAACATCTCTCTAACTTGGTAATTTTCTGATATTTCAGTAATAAAAGGGACCACTGCTCAAGAAAATTTCTCATATAACTCACCACATAATCATCCACTTTAGCATTCTTTATAAGTGCAAGAGTGGGAAGAACCACAATCTTGAGCCTCTCAGCCAAAAAGGGACTTTTCTCAGCATGGATTTTCACAAAACGAGTCTCTATATGTTTCTTAGCCAATATACTCATGTGCTTGTCCATCACCTAAAAAATCCAATTTTTCACACAAGCAAATCATCAAACACTTATCAAGCAGCTCAAAATTCAAAATAAAACCACAAACAACCCACGCCAAGCCATAATTGGAATAGACAAAACTGACCTTACAAGGCCAATTGTCACGATAAAAGTGACAAACGACGCGGTCACTGGCCTTCACGATGGAAAAGAAGTCCTTTTCCACGGGAATTTCGGTGTACTCGCCGTGGCCGAGTGAGATCCAACGGTTGCGCTTCTCCGCCATTTTCTTCATCTGTTGTAGCCGCCGCTCTCTCAGAGCTTCCAGATCGTCAATGTCGAGACGATCTAGGGCCATGATTTCATCATCTAGCTTTTCCTCAACGGCTTTGGCCACTGTTAAAACTTGCTTTTCCAGGATCTGCACCAAAAAAAAAATCAAAATAAAATAAAATAACATATAATCTTATTAGTAGAATGCTTGATTAAAAAGTTAAAAAATAAATAAATGTACTTCTTGAACTTTGGGGTTCTCCATTGTTGGCGAATGAGGAGAAGATGAATCTGTGTATCGAAGCAAATTCAAAACAAAACGGAGACACAGGACAGGGAGGGATTTGTCCAGATGTGAAACGGACAAATGAATAAAACGACGTCGCCTCACTTCTCATTGATTGTTTGGGCCCGGAAGCGAACTCGGGCTTCATTTGGGCCGAAATAATGTGAACTGGAAGAGATTGGTGGATTTAGATTAACTTCTATCGCATTAGAAATTTTTGTTAGTAATTTCATTGGTCGAATATTTCTAGATATACAACTAACTTACTTAACTCAATCCGAACAACTTAACTTCAGTATAAAATTATTTGATATATTGATTGTATTTTATTTATTAAAAATTTCTTAATTTATTTTTTATTTTTACCCATCCAATGAATTTGTGCTGTGTTATGTTATATTAGTCATATTGTGCAATTTGGTTACATAAATATGTATCTAATATTACCCTATTTCAAATTGTTTATTATATGTATTAATTTCTATTATGTGCTGTATTTTTTTGTTTTATGTTAATCATCCGCCATATTTTATAGAGGAACAAAAATTAAGCTAAATCATTCCTGAAGAGATCTGATCAATTGGATTTGGATTTTTTTTTTTTTCAAAGAGAAGGTTATTTTCTATTAAATCAAAAAAGGCAATAAATTAATTTGAATGTTGAACTGTAAGCAACAACCCTTTTAATTGCATGCTTTTATTCTATTAAGATGACTTCCCTAAAAAAATCAATTAATTGTATTATACTAAATGGTAAACTATTGAATTAAATGATCACAGTTTACAATATTTTTATTTATTATTAGTTATCAATATGGGGTGTACCTAAGATTCTAAATTATTAATAAAGAAAAGTTAAACTCCAATTTTATAGATTCTTTAAGACTTCAGCAAATTATGGATTATAATAATTTATGATAGTACCATCAATCGAACTTCAAGTGTCTAAACCCATTATATTCCTAAGGTTTGACATAATATCATCTAGAAATGTAATTTCATATTTGTATCATTTTGATCCTTAAGGTTTACATATTTGTATCATCTAGGTCTAGTTGATTAACTACCTTCATTTTTTTATAAAGTAAATTAAAATTAAATAATTGTTTAAGATGAAAATAAAATCAATGTTACCTCATATTTATTGCGTATTTATTGAATATCAAGGTCCAGTTGACAAAAATATCCTTACCCATTTGTGAAAAATAAACAGAATTAGTCAACTAAACTTAGATAATATAAATACATAAATCTTAAGGATCGAAATATTACAAATACAAAACTATATTTCTCAGTGATATTAGATAAAACCTTAGAAGTAATATATGATATTACCCCAATTATAAATATATGTGCACGTATTTTGTTTTTTGAAAAAAGATAAATGTATTTTAAATTATATTATATAAATAATATTATACTTGTAAAATTTATATACAAAATTGAAGTGGCGTCGGAGGAATGAAAACTGAACATATGAAAATCAATATAATATGAAAGTCAAAACTTTTATTAAGTGTATTAATCTCTAATTATGTCCTAAATGTGGTAAAAGGAGAATCAAGCAAAACAATGTTCGAAATGGTGGGATGCCACTTGCCACTCCTTTAGGCCATAACTTGCCACATGGCCTTGCCTAGACTGGACAACCTAAGCACCGTCATTCACTATTCATGAGTTCCAAGAGAATATTCCTGACCCACTTGCCTAAGTTTCCGGCCGGAGAGACATTGATCTCTTCTCTCCTTAGATTCATTATACTAAAATTATTAAACTAACCACTTGTTCAGCTCTGCATGCATCGGCTGCTTCCTTGCTTATACTGATCTTGATTAGTCTTGTATTGATCTTGTGGTACATGAGTACTAGTCATGCATAAATCTGGAATCCCAAATTGGATTTGGCCACATTTCAATGCCCATTTGGATTAAACTTCTCATGTTTGTCATCTATTGATATTACTACCACATTTTAACTTACCACATCCATGATATGCTAGCTTTTGAATATTGATTAAAGTTGCTGAAGATCCGCTTTAAAGCCATAAACTTTAACAAGGATATATAATAGTTGTTACAAGCAAGAGAGTGAGCAAGTGTAGCAGCGAGTTTCAGTTCCGTGCAGAGTAGAAATCGGTTTATATTATCATATAGTACTCCGGAATCATATAAACATATATTAATTAACACGCTGAAACAATACAATATAGTAACTCTGGCTTATTCATCCTATATGTTTAACATCCTCCAAACTGATCATATTAATTAAGTTTCATGTAAGTGATCAAAATGGCTTCAAGGGCACTTGGGCTTGCCCTTGGAGTTGCGCTTGTCCCTGTAGCAAGGGCATTCATGCTTGTTCCCATAAGTCCCAGAAGGCACACACTTGCACTTCTCACAGCATATCCCACAGTATTTCAAGCAACGGTCCAACACTCCCGCTTTTTGGCACCTTGTTGAACACTTGTCACCACAGAAAGCTGCACACAAAAACAAACCCACAACCGATGACATCACTTTCATGCCATAAACGACTTGACAAAGAAAAAAAAAATTGCTAAGCTTGTGAAACTGGATACATGCTACATGCATTAATCTTACATGATCCAGCCAAGGCAGGCTCCAAGAAAGAGGAGCTAAGGAGAAGAGAACAAAGCAGCAGAGTGGCAAAGAAGAGCTTCATTTTGTCTTAGGAGAAAACTTTAGTAAAGAGGAAGAGTGGCACTGGGAAAGAGTTGTGAGGGGCTTGTACTTATAGTGGGGAGAGTGAGAGAGCTAGCTAGACAGCAAGTGAGGCAATAAATAAAATAATAAATGGGGTAATTAAAGTGAGTAGCAGGGAACACAGCTGGAGATTTTGGCGCATATTGAGGGCAAGCTACGGTGGGTTCAGGTTCACGAGTCTGATGACTGTGCTGTCCACGCGGTTTCTGCAGCTTTGTAGGTGCTAATAGGTTCGTTTGCCTTTGTCTGTTTGTGCTAAATAGAAGGAGGGCTATGCCATTGATACGATGGGTCATGTGTAGGTACTGCCTTCGGCTTTTTGTTTAGGTTCAGGGCACTCGTAGCTGATAGTTCAATGTTAACATGACTCACTTGTGTAGTAACCACCCAGCCCAGCCTTTAATTGGTGCGTGTCTTTATGGCCCCATTTTGGTGTGAATGGAAGGTCGTTGAGAAAGTATTAATGAAAAATATCTATCCATTGTCATCTTCAATTCTATTTAGTAACCAGTAATTTTAGATATAAAATCAATATAAATAATAAAATCCATCTAATACAACTTAACATAACAAACTTAATAGATAAATAAAAATAAAATTAAAATTAAAATATTTTTTATAAATAAAATAAAATTCACCTATCTAATAATTATGTATACAAATTGCTTAGTTATCTAATACGAGTTGTTTAGTTGTTTAGTTTGGCTGCTCCTTTAGAATTATTCTTTAGTATTTAGTAAAACGTTGAATAGAAGAATGAGTGTAACGTGGCAATAAATAAGCAATCCGACATAATTTTTTATACAAAATTTATATACATGTATCTTTGCTATTTCTTTCATATGGTAAAGTAAACCTTTGTAGTACAAACAAGATAAGAAAGTAACCTTGTAGCCAAGTTATTTCACTCAAAGCTTGAGCGCAGGTTTGTGGAATCATATGTTAGATTTTGGCTTGACTTTTACAGTGTCCAGGAAATTGATGTGTTGCACAAACCCATCAAATTTGAATACAAGTACCATGCTCTATGCCCTGCTTCATTTCAAAAAACAAAGTTGAATGGAACCCTAAAGTAACTTGATCTTAAATGATAAATAATAAAACACATTTGATATTGCAGGTACATATCAATTCTAAACCTGACCAGGATGACCATCTTTCTTCATCAGTGCATGATACAAAAGAAAATGAAAGAATACACAAATATACATGCCTTGACCTTATAATCGAAATTTTTACCATCTGTTCATGTAATCGATCATAAAAGATATATACATCAACCTCCCATTCTTTTGGATGGACGAGAAAGTCGCTCATGAGATAGTTCCTCGGTATAGTCAGCAGAAGCTAGCAGATTGACCTGAAAATTGTAACTCAAAAGTTTTAGGCACAAAATCATTTCGCCATTGTTCATATTTACTCTCTTCCTTCTTCTTTATTCTTTACCCCCCAAAAAAAAAAGGTCTCAAAGGAAACAAGCAATGCCATAATAGTATACCTTAACAATTTCAGACATTGAGCTTGGACGTGTATAGGCCGCTAAGATACTCATGTTGAAATCCTGGATCCAAGTTATTGGAAGAAATCAAAAAGATTAATCTCAAACTTCAACAAACGCAGAAGAAATAATGAATAAATAAGCACTAGTAAAATTGGTTTCAAAGCATTAAAGGTCAAATAAGTAATTAGATAATGCACCAATAGTAAATACCAGAAATTTCAAAAATGTGGGAAAACCAAACCTAATGCCTGCTCTTAGTATGCTCGGGCCAACAAATTTCTAATGATTTCAAATAAAATGGACAGTATCAAGTTGATGACAGAAATTGGAGCAAAAGCAAGCTGACCATAAGAAGGATTTTACTTATCAATAACCTCCTCTAAGATTGCAAAATACTTTATACTTGCATAAAAATATTTAAGCATAAATTTTCGACCTCAAATCACTGGATATGCACAAAAAGTACAGCAAAGAATCTTGAGAAAAGGTGGCGGAAGCTATACGGGAGTTTTAAAAAAGATGAGTTAATTACACCTCCACTATGATTGGAGAGACTGGAGATTTGATTCCTCCATGGCAGAAATTATATGATTTACATTTTTTAACGATGGGAAACTCTCATGTGTCTTGGTTACCCAATATATAGACAAGGCAGCTACTCAGTCTTGATTCTTGCCAACCAATAAGGAGCCTGAAGGCTCCCTCCAAGGCCTATATGCATCTAGATGTAGAATGCTCAAGTTCACATAAACCAATTTATGAAAAGATCAGGGGAAGCAATAGAAATGGCAAACCAATATTTCCGAAAGCTACATTTTCATAAAGAGCAGAAAAAAAAATATAGTAGAGAAAATTTTGGGCATGAAAATGTCCAAAATGTTGATTTTATGCTTGAAACATGAGGAAAAAGGCAAGGCAAAAGAAGACAAGACAAGAATTTTGAGCTCTTTCCTCTTTCTCATTCTTGAATTTACCCAAAAAGATTAATGTGGTAGTAGAAAATTTCATTACTCACCCTAAAAGGATCACCCCTCAGAGATTGCACAAACATTGAAGTCCCTGGGCCTTTTCCCTGCATAAGACAGCACTAAATTCACTTCTCTTTCAATTAATAAACAAATGACACAACATATTCAGTGGACTTTTTCTTTCAGGAAAGAGAACTTCGAGATTAAGGGTTGAAAAGTAGTGATCAGCTGCAAAGGCATCATTGGGTGTTAACTTATTCATGATAAAACACAAACACTCTGCCTATATGATAAAACATAGAACAATGTTTCATAGATCAGGATAAATTAATTGTGGAAATATAATACATAAGTCAGAAGACTATTGCACCTCCAAAGATATATCCTTGAGACGCCGCCCAGTTTGAGCACAACAAATGCGGACCACATGTTCATCACAACTCCCACTGACAACATAGTCCCTTCCATTCAGGTAATAAGAACGAGTATAATTCTGGGCACTTCCAGTAGAAGCTATCTCAAAGTTTAGGTGAAGCCTCCCATCAACGGCCAGAAGCTGCCTAACCTGTCAAACACAAAATTTTACTAAATTTTTAAAAGAAAACATTCGCATTTTTGCCACATGCGAAAATGGCAGAATCACATGCGAACTGCAAAAATGTGCCAAAGAAGTCCAATCCTATGAAAATTAGTTACAAGGACACAACATCACATCTACATTTCCACGGAATCACCCCATAAATGGTAAAGCATCATATACGCCCCCTCCATAAAAGGCCTTGTAAAGCATTTCAAAACTCTTAGTTATATTGCCATATATAATTATGTATACTGAAACCCTACATATTAACCGGCATTCTCCACTAACAACTACAACTTATCCCCAAGGATGAAATAATTAAAATTTGAGAACAAATTAAAAATACAAACAAAAGAATAAAAATTTTCCAAAATAAATGATTTAATAGAAAAAAGAGAAGCAGCAACTCAGATCTATTGAAATCAATAGTAAAAGAGATAATAAAAACTATGTTGGATCCACCCAAATTATTCTTGGGAGTCCAAATCCTAGATGCCAAGATCTACTCATGGCCCCTAAGTAAGTTGGTCATCAAGTATGAGAGTGCACTGACACATCAACTCATAGAATTAATGACTGGAAAGTTACCTCATTGTCAACAGCTGAAACGAGAAGATAATGATCATCTGGAGAAAAACAAACCATCACATTTCCTCTAGAGCTTGAAGCAGTATAGCAAGGATAGATTGGTTTCTGTCTCAAGTCCCATAATTTGACGTCCTGATCAAATGAAGATGTAGCAAATAGTGATGGGGAATGGTTTGAGAACTTCACAACATTGATATGCTCTTGATGCATATCTGTGAAAACCTGCAAGCGTCTTCCACTGTTGATGTCATAAAGAGCAATATTTTTGGAATATCCACTAGCAAGAAACAGTTCATCCGTGGAGTTAACATGAACAGATGTCAATTGCTCAAAATCATCAAAGGTGACAGTAACAGCACCATCATGCATGCCTGTAACTGTTGGATGCATATTCTTGATATTGTACAACCTTAATGAGCCATTATCAGAACCAGCTATGAGCTGAGAGGTATAAAAGAAGTAACAAAGTGAGTTAGAAATTTCATCATCGGTTGTTGACAAAGCAAATATTCTAGATACTCATAATTGAAAAAAGTTGGTAACCAAAAAAACAAACAATTTCTGATAATTCAAATTAAATCCTACTTCACTACTCCAATAGGAATTAGGAAAGACTTCTCACAAGCAGTCAGAATGCTTGTAGTCCCCTACAATGGTATAACAGTGACACAGGAGTGTTGCAATCCATGAGATTCATGATAGATCATCAAGGGTTACAAATTATTACAATGGTCAAGAGTGCACATGAACCAAAATGAGGGTAATTTCGTAAAAGAACTGGTATTGCTGTGCAAAGAATTAAATGTCAAGATTTGTGGCTGTAAGAGATCTTGAAGTCAGCTTTCTAACACATTTGTCAATGTGTCATTTGGAGTTGTCTGCAGGAATCTATGACTATCTCTTCACAGCTGGTTCATAGTTAATGGTGCATTAAAGTCTACTCTAGAATTTGAATTTGATTGCTTAGTTGGTTGGAATTTGAATTTCTAGCTTAGTTGGTTGTGCTTTATTACCTAATGAGTTTACTTATGAGTCTTAGTTAAAATGAGTTGTCAATGTAGTAGTTGAGCTGTAATTGTTGAAATCATTTAATTATTGTCTTTTACCTATGCTTGGAGGGTTGTTCCAAGTTATTTAAAGTCCCAAAGTTGTGTATTCAAGGGAGTGAAGTTTGAATTCGAATTTGAGTGAAATTTCAGTGTTTATACTGATTTCTCCTTAACTCTGTATCTCTTGGTGGATTCCATAGAGTGGTGAGTTAGTTTAGCCCTGTATCCTTGGTTTACATCCTTGGGTGGTGAATTATCTGTATCCCATTGGTGTTTACCTTGGTGGTGAGCTTGTTATCCCTTTAAGCCCTGTATCCTTGGTTTACATCCTTGGGTGGTGAATTATCTGTATCCCATTGGTGTTCACTTTGGTGGTGAGCTTGTTATCCCTTTCAAAGAGTCTTTGTTAGGTTCCATTCTATTTGTTACAGCCATTGGTTGAGTTGATAATCAACTTGAAGATCCTATCCTCATCTATTATAATCCAGCAGCCAGGTATCAGATTGGTATCAGAGCCATATCTCGAAGATCCGGTATCAGATTGGTATCAGAGCTTTTGGTTCAATGGCTGGTCGTACTCACAAGGCTGCTTCTACTACCCAATTGCCTCCTTCTCAAAGAGATGAACGTGATTTGATCATTGAAGATCTCAGGCGGCAACTCCAGCAAGTCCAGCAACGTTTGATCATTGAAGATCTTATGCGGCAGCTCCAACAACTCCAGCAACATTTAGTAATTCTGGAAAATAAAGAATTCGTAGGTGGAATGCATGGAGAAGTAGAAGATCAAAGTCCTTTGGACAATTATGATGACAATGATGCTGCTAATAAAGATGAATCGGTGGAGAATGATGAAGTAGACCATGACTTCTTTGAGGATCATGGAAAACCACCAATATTTGATGACTTTTACGAAATCGATGAAGAGATCAAGACAGATGCCCTGATCAATTTCAGTAATCCAGAATTTGCTGATGAAGAGGAAGTCACTTATGCAGATCAAGGTGATTCTCTCTTTATTATTCAAAGGAGTTTGAATATTGCCCAAGAACGAGCAGATGATTGGCTTCGCAAAAATATCTTCCATACCAGATGTACTTCTCATGGTAAGGTGTGCAATGTTATTATTGATGGTGGCAGCTTTGAAAATGTGGTGTCTACGGAGATGATTGATAAACTTGGCCTTCAAACAGAGAAGCATCCTCAACCTTACAAGATTTCATGGCTGCGGAAAGATAACGAGATCAAGGTAAACAAACGCTGCCTTGTTTCATTTTCTATTGGGAAAAAGTATAAAGATGAAATATGGTGTGATGTTGTTCCTATGGATGCTTGTCATTTACTTCTTGGTAGACCATGGCAGTATGATAGGAGAGTAATGCATGATGGCTATAGGAATACTTATACATTCTTTAAAGATGGGGTCAAAGTTATTTGGGTCCTTCAAAGTTAGAAGGTGTTCCTAAACCTACTAAAGGGGAGGGAAATGCTTTGCTTACCCAAACAGAATGTAAAGAGAGTTGGAGAGGGGAAGTGAAATTTATGTGTTCTTGTTGTTAGAAGAAAATGAAGTTAGTAACAAACCGCCTTTGGAGATGAAGTATCTTCTTGAAGAATACCATGATGTTGTACCAGATGAGATACCACCAGGCCTTCCTCCAATGAGAGACATACAACATTGCATTGATCTTGTTCCAGGTGCTGTGTTGCCAAATAAATCAGCCTATCGAATGAGTCCCACAGAACACGAAGAATTACAACGGCAGGTTGATGAGCTTATCACTAAAGGGTTAGTGAGGGAAAGCATGAGTCCTTGTGCTGTCCCAGCTCTTTTGGTGCCTAAAAAGGATGGCTCTTGGAGAATGTGCATTGATAGTAGGGCTGTTAACAAGATCACAATTAATTACAGATTTCCTATTCCGAGGCTTGACGACCTTCTTGATCAACTTCATGGTGCTACTGTCTTCTCAAAAATTGATCTTCGAAGTGGCTATCATCAAATTCGTATGAGACCTGGTGATGAATGGAAGACTGCATTTAAAACAAAGAATGGCCTTTATGAATGGATGGTGATGCCATTTGGCCTATCTAATGCACCAAGTACATTTATGCGGTTGATGAACCATGTCTTTAAACCATTCATTGGCAAGTTTGTTGTTGTATATTTTGATGATATACTTGTGTACAGCAAAGATGAGGAGCATCACTTGGATCATCTTCAGCAAGTTTTTCACACCTTGAGAAGTGAAAAGCTTTATGCCAACTTGAAGAAGTGTGAGTTCTTCACCAAAAGCCTCATTTTCTTGGGGTATGTGGTTTCAAAAGATGGAATTCAGATGGACCCTAGCAAGATTGAAGCAATTCAGAATTGGCCGATTCCTACATCAGTCCACAACATTCGAAGTTTTCACGGGTTAGCTTCATTTTATCGTCGATTTATTGGAGGATTCAGTACTATAATGGCTCCAATCACTGAATGCTTAAAGGTAATGGTTTTACTTGGACGAAAGATGCACAAAGAAGCTTTGAGCTGATTAAAAAGAAGATGACAGAAGCTCCTATCTTATCACTTCCAGATTTCAACAAGGTTTTTGAAGTTGAATGTGATGCTTCCAATATTGGTATTGGTGCTGTTATTAGCCAAGAACGCAGACCAATTGCTTTCTTTAGTGAAAAATTGAATGCATCTCGCAAAAAGTACTCAACTTATGACAAAGAGTTGTATGCTATTTGTCGAGCTTTGAAGCATTGGAGTCAGTATCTCTTGCCAAAACCATTTGTTCTATATTCTGACCATGAAGCTTTGAAGTTCATCAACAGCCAACAGAAGCTTAATATTCGACATGCTAGATGGGTAGAGTTTCTTCAAGCTTTCAACTTTAACTCATCAGCCGAAATCCTGGATTTCAAATGTGTGGCCTGATGCCCTTAGCCGAAGACTTCTTTGTTGCTGACCTCTATGCAAGTGAATGTTGTTGGTTTTGAGGTTTTAAAAGAGCTTTACAAGGATGATCCAGATTTCGGCAAAATATGGAGTAGCTGTAATAAGTTTTCATCTAACCAATTTGTTTTGCAGGATTGTTATCTACTCAAGGCAAACCAATTGTGTATTCCTCAATGTTCCTTGAGAGAATTAATCATTAATGAAGCACATGGCAGTGGCATTAGCGGTCATTTTGGGAGAGACAAAACTATTGCTATTTTGAAGGAAAACTTCTACTGGCCGAAGATGGAAAGGGATGTGATGAAGCACGTGAAGAGGTGTACAATTTGTCATATGGCAAAAAGTCATGGGCAGAACACTGGTTTGTACACTCCATTACCTGTTCCTAATGATCCATGGGAAGATGTTAGCTTGGATTTTGTGGTGGGATTGCCTAGAACACAGCGAAACAAAGATTCAATCATGGTGGTGGTTGACCGATTTTCTAAAATGGCTCATTTTGTCCCCTGTAACAAGACAAATGATGCGACTCATGTGGCCGATTTGTACTTCAAGGAGATTGTGAAATTGCATGGCATTCCTAAGGCCATAGTCTCAGATCGTGACCCAAAGTTCTTATCTCATTTTTGGCGTACACTTTGGAGAAAGCTGGGGACTACACTTAACTTTAGTTCATCTCATCATCCTCAAACAGATGGACAAATTGAAGTTATCAACAGAAGCTTGGGAAATCTTCTGAGGAGTTATGTTGGTAAGAATTTACGGCAATGGGATCTTGTTTTACCTCAAGTTGAGTTTGCTTACAACAGATCATCAAGTCAAACCACTGGTTATAGTCCTTTTTGAGGTTGTTTATGGCAAGAATCCAATAAGTCCTTTGGATTTAGCTCCTATTCCTTCCAAAACTCAATTTAGCAGTGATGCAGAGGAAAGAGCTAAGAACATCAAGAAACTACATGAACAAGTTCGAGAGAAGATTTTGAAGCAAAATGAGAAGTATAAAGCTGCAGCAAACAAACATCGGAAGTATGCTGAGTTCAAAGAAGAAGATCTAGTGTGGATACACCTTAGAAAGGAAAGGTTTCCTCCAGGCAAATATGCCAAGTTGAAGCCTAGAGCTGATGGACCATTCAAAGTTTTACAACGCATTGGGGAGAATGCTTACAAAGTTGAGCTACTTGAGCATTATGGTGTTTCCAACACATTCAATGTCTCTGACCTTAGTCCTTATCTTGGTGAAGACAACAACCAAGACTCGAGGTCGAGTCTTTCTCAACCAGGGGAGCTTGACACAGGAGTGTTGCAATCCATGAGATTCATGATAGATCATCAAGGGTTACAAATTATTACAATGGTCAAGAGTGCACATGAACCAAAATGAGGGTAATTTCGTAAAAGAACTGGTATTGCTGTGCAAAGAATTAAATGTCAAGATTTGTGGCTGTAAGAGATCTTGAAGTCAGCTTTCTAACACATTTGTCAATGTGTCATTTGGAGTTGTCTGCAGGAATCTATGACTATCTCTTCACAGCTGGTTCATAGTTAATGGTGCATTAAAGTCTACTCTAGAATTTGAATTTGATTGCTTAGTTGGTTGGAATTTGAATTTCTAGCTTAGTTGGTTGTGCTTTATTACCTAATGAGTTTACTTATGAGTCTTAGTTAAAAATGAGTTGTCAATGTAGTAGTTGAGCTGTAATTGTTGAAATCATTTAATTATTGTCTTTTACCTATGCTTGGAGGGTTGTTCCAAGTTATTTAAGCTCTAAAGTTGTGTATTCAAGGGAGTGAAGTTTGGAATTCGAATTTGAGTGAAATTTCAGTGTTTATACTGATTTCTCTTTAACTCTGTATCTCTTGGTGGATTCCATAGAGTGGTGAGTTAGTTTAAGCCCTGTATCCTTGGTTTACATCCTTGGGTGGTGAATTATCTGTATCCCATTGGTGTTTACTTTGGTGGTGAGCTTGTTATCCCTTTAAGCCCTGTATCCTTGGTTTACATCCTTGGGTGGTGAATTATCTGTATCCCATTGGTGTTCACTTTGGTGGTGAGCTTGTTATCCCTTTCAAAGAGTCTTTGTTAGGTTCCATTCTATTTGTTACAGCCATTGGTTGAGTTGATAATCAACTTGAAGATCCTATCCTCATCTATTATAATCCAGCAGCCCGGTATCAGATTTGGTATCAGAGCCATATCTCGAAGATCCGGTATCAAACAGGTAATTAAGATATCTTTTACATTCACAAATCTCTGCCAGCATATGGCTCCGTAAAGGGAACGACCAAACACTGAAAAGAACATAATGGGACAAAAGAAGTAATGGATAAGGAAATTCATGATTAAAATGTGAAACTACTTATATTTAATCTCTCTTTATAAAAAACCTTACATAATACTCATACCTTGGAGGGAAACTTCCTGAGCCAACAAAGTCCCAGCACATTATTCATAGCACCTAATGATGGAATATAACTAACAATCTTCTCGCTCTCATGGTTGACTACAACTATTTCACCATCTAAAGTTCCAAAGACCATCAGGCTAGAGATAGATGGGTGATACTCAAACTGCCTGGGACGAAAGCTCCTGCTTTCATCTCCCATGTCATTGCCTGAAATGGAAAGTGTATGCAGGAAAGGCCAAGCAGAAGATCCGACTTTGGCAGCACAGAGGGACCTGGTATAGAAATATCGAGATATGGTCGAATGATATGATGACTTTTGCTTAGGAGTGTGACTTGCTTTTATTTCACGATTCCGCAAGATACTAACAACACTTTCTTTATGCTTCCTTCTGTATGGTAGGTACTCAAAGTATTGTGAAAATGTAGTAGTAGCCATATCCCGTTCAATCTGGCTGATGGCTAAGTTATCTAGAAATTTCAATTGTGGTAATGACGCTATCATGTATTCCCTATAATGTTTCTCAAAGCATATTGGTGAAGCATTACAAGATATATACTTCAATGAAACATCTGCTATACGCCTTGTTAAGACACCGGCAGACGATTCTTCACCTTTATTCAACAATGTGTCAAGAGAAACCTGCAAAACAATTTTGAACCACAGATATCAAGTAATTTGAATGGCAGGGTGTTAGATGACATAAAACATCAATACATACATATTACCCATGAAATCTCCCAATAAGGGACTTAAATGGAAGTCAGTATTCAACAGCAAAAAGAGATTAAATCTAAAGCCCAACTGGCAACCATGTAGACATAACATCAAAAAATAACCCATCTAACAAACAAAGCATTGTGGAAACGCTATTCCACCTTAATATGAAATGCTACTAAGAGAAATGACAAGAGAAAAGAACGAAGTAATCACTTGAAACTGACATCATCAAATATTGATAATTCATAATCTAAAGATACCTATAATTGACAACTTTTATAATCTTCAAATAACTAGTCAAATTATCAAGAGATAGGAATAACTTCATTGTCCTTAGTGACTTGACACCCATCCCCCGAATGCTCTTTTCAGTACCACTCAGGACAGTTTCAAACATAATGTATCCAATCAAATATCAAGCCCAAAAAAAAAAAAAGCATTGTCATTTACCTCATTCCAAGAACCAATCTCTCCATCCATGCGTGGAACAGCATTAGAAAGTAGCTCCATGTAACCATATTCATGATGCTGACTTGAGAAATCCACTTCACTATCATCTGATGAATCCTCCATTAACATTTGGTTATCAGGATTCATAATTGCACTATTGAATGCTCCAGCTCCGCTGTCTGAAGTCAGCTGGCAGAAATCAGTTTTGTCATCGTGATCAGATGATCCAGATGAATTTGCACCATCATTACAACAGAACAAATTCTGGAACCGAAGTTCTACCAACGAAGGGAGTTTAGAAAGTGCTGCTACAGTAGTCCAAAGATTCGCAACTCCGGTCTCACACATTGAGAGACACATTAGATTGGGCATGCAAGTAAAACAATCTTCCTTGAAACTAGTTAGTGAAGTACTATAGTCAAGATTGAGAGTGCGTATCTGCATGAACTCCCCCATCATGTTGAGCTTTCGGAAATGCGAGGACCTCAAGTTTAAAACTTGACATGACAAACCTCTCTGAGAAAGATCCCTGAGGTTGAGGCTTAAATCAGGGATGAGAAGAATATCAATAAAAGTTACAATTCCCTAGGGAATTGTTAACCTACAAACTATCTGTCTAAGCAAGTAACAATACGACAAAAGATGAATGTAAGTCATAAGATGGAAAGGAGAAATCAAAGGAAATTACAGTCGACCAACAATACATATGAACATCTTGATATTAAGCAGATATTACAGCATAACAAACAAATACCGACTTCGAGAATTTATTCAAAGGCAAATACAATATACCGCAAGAAGTCCTTTCCAAACACTGAATCGCGGAGATCCACTATTCGAAGCTTTTGGTCAATGGCACGCATTAATAACAAGGCATATTCCCCATTCAACACACACGATGATCCGCACCTTATGTCAACAGCTTCAATCTCAGACTCCCTGATTTGATGGCATACTTCAAGAAGCGGATAGAAATCAATATCCTTCAAGTATTCCAATATAATCTCCATGGTACATGGTTCAAGCCGAGCCTTCCTAACATCAGCCTAAGCCACAAAGATTCAGCTAAATGTTTCCATCAACAAGAAACCAATGCCATAATAAACCAAGTCAAAGAAGTTAGCTTAGCAGAGCAACAACTTCCATGCAAAGTTTCCTTATCGAATACATAAGGAAAAATCGTTACCATAACCAGCAATGCTACAAATGCAATTTAACCATGCCACCATTTTCATAAACCCTAATGTGGTATGATACCATTGGATGATAAAAATTCATAACAAATAAAGGAGATGATAAAATGATGACACATCCAATAATATCACGCCACATCACATGATATGTAAATGGTTACCTATGTTGTTTGTAAATCTACTATTATTCACAATCAATTAAATAACATAGTAGTCAGGCACAAACCTTGAAGAAACCAGACAAAATTGCAGGATTTGGTAATAAATCATGTCTATTGCACGAGTCAATATACCTAGAACAAAACCCACAATCAAAGTAACCAATTAGAAACCAAAATCAGGCATAACTCAGTTATTGATATATATAATTTACGCTAATTTAAGTTCAACACAACATAAACCCCAGACATGCAAAACATTATCCATCAATGGAGTAGAGTAACTCTGTTACCAAACAGACCTCGCCATCCAGGTTCCCAAATTCTTAGCTACAGGTCAGATGGTATTAGAATTCAAACAAACAACCAAACTATAACTTAACATCAAATTTTTAATTTTAAGCTTCAGAGTGTAATCAAAAGCAAAAGAAATGAAATTCGAACCTTTCTTCCAAGGTCTGAATATCGGTGGCCATGGAAATCAGCATCTGCGAGATTATCGACTTGCCTATGACCTTGAGCACAGATGGATGAATGGATGGATGGTATAAGAAGTGCTTTTCAACTCACATGCAAGATGCATGTGTCTGTGTTGAGGACGTGTGGTGATACAGATGCACGTATGTGTCCGTCTGCTGCTTAAAGAGGAGAAGATGGTTCGGTGGTTGGGTAGGATTCAGTGTTTTTTATCTGGGATACTAACAGTTTATCCGGAGGTCAAGTAAAAATACAATTATCCGAAATTATAAATTATCTCCTATTTTTTTAATTCTAACGTTAAATTAAATAAAATAGAGATATTATTAAAAATAAAACTCTTACGATAAAATTAATGAATATTAATAATTTATTCTTTGAGGTAAAATAAAAATATAAATTTCTTCCTTTCGAGAATAAAAATAATTAAAAAATTAGGATAAAAATAATAATAATATTTAAAACTTTATTAAGTAAATAATAAAAAGTAAATTTGAACCAAATTGAACCCACCCTTTAATCCGAACTTTAATTAACAAATTTAAATTAGGCGGTGGCAAGTTCTGGTAGAGGAAAGAGAGGAGGAATTGATGACGGAAGCAATTTCGTCCAGAAAGAGAAGGAAACGACGATCGTGGAGATGACAATTAGTATCATATGTATCGACCTATTTAATTATTCGTGTCAAGACATGAAACACAGATTCGACACGGTTATTAAATATGTCACCCATATATTGTAATCGTGTCATATTTAATTGACATTATTTACTTAATTGTTTAATCTAATTATGTATAGTATATCATATTATATATATATATATATCAATTAAAATTATTTTTAGAATATAAATAATTGTTAGTATAAAAAAATTATTAAAATCATTACAATTTACTATTATGTAAATTAATTTACTTTATAATATAAAATTTTTTGTTTTATAATATATATTCTGTAAGAAGGTAAAAATTATATCATTAAATGAGTTTGCATGTTAATGATTGACAAGATATATTTAACTATTCATATCATTAAACTGGTTGGCGTGTTGAACACCCTTAACATGAATTCGACCCATTTATTAATCGTGTGTTATATTCGTATCATATTCGTATCATATTAGGGTTTCATTATTCAAATTGGCACCCCTAGACGATGGCGATGTGGAGGGATCTGGTGAAGCACTAGCGAGAGATGGTGGAGATTGCTGGTAGAAGAGAGACAGAAAAGGAGACAGAGGAAGAAAGAAAGGTAAGGGTGTTTAGGTGATTTCAGAAAAGTGAGTGAAGATATTTGTATTTATATAGATGCATTTTGGTTGAATAGCATATATTATCCTCTCGTCTTTTTTTACTTAATTTAATATCGAAATTCAAAAATAAAGAGACAATTTGTGTTGATGTTAGCAGAGCAGCTGAGTGCAATTCCAGTGCAGCTCACGTGAAGAAGAAAGGAAAAGGAAACTGTACAGCTGTTAGCTGAGTAGAGAGACAGTTAGAATTAGTTACATGTGTTCCGTAATTTTAGGAGTAAAAATAGGAAAAGCAGAGCAGCACAGCTCTCATGTACTCCTTTGTATATAAACTACAATTCCATCGTTCAATAATAACAGAATATCATTCATTTCATAATTCTTTACATGGTATCAGAGCTTATGGTTTTCAGATCCTCTGATGACAAATCCTACTGATTTTCCTGCATTTTCTATTCAGCCAAACACTAATCTCAGCTCAAAAATGATGAATTCACAAGGATCACTGTCATACAATCTTCCTACGTTGAATCTGAAGTTGACCAGCACCAATTATGGCTTTTGGAGATCACTTGTTCTACCTGCTCTGCGATCTCTTGAACTGGATGGCTATGTTAAAGGTACAAACACTTGTCCTCCTAAATTTCTGCCTGTTTCACAATCAGAGATCCATTCTGAAAATACATCTGAATTCACAACTGAATTGAATTCTGAGTTCACTATCTGGAAACGCATTGATCAGTTCATAATGAGCTGGCTTTTATCTTCCATTCACGAGTCTATGTTTGGCCATACAGTAAGATGTCACACTTCACATGAATTATGGAAAACTCTTGAAAACCTGTTTTTCACACAGTCTAAAGCTCAGGTTCTACATCTTAGAAATCGATTACAATCATTGAAAAAAGGTTCCATGAATATTAGAGAGTATATTCTTAAAATGAAAGAACTAGCAGATACACTGTCTGCTACTGGAAATCTGATCACAGATGATGAACTATTGCTCTAGATCTATGGAGGTCTCGGTTCTGAATTTGATGCAGTGGTGATAAATCTAACTGCTCGAAGAGAATCAGTCTCCCTGCAAGAAGCACAGTATTTCTTGCAAAATCATGAACTTAGAATAGATCAACTAAACACTGCATATTCTCTGGAAGTGCAAAACAACAGTATTGCTTCAGCACACTTTACTGCTAAGAAAACCCCTGGACAAAAGGTTCCTTTTCCCTCTCAAAATTCATTTGCCAGAGCACCTTTACAGAATACATTTCGTGGAACTAGAGGAAGAGGTAGAACAGGAGGTCGTGGAAGGCTAGTTTGTCAATTGTGCAATAAAATTGGACATGCAGCACTGCAATGTTATTTCAGATTTGATACAAATTTTCATGGATATCAAGGTTATCAAGGTCCTGGTCATTCGAATGTTATACCTCAGTCTCATATGGCTAATCATTATCGACCACAAGCTCATGTTCATCAAACATCACCTGCTGTACCACCTACCTCAGTTCCTTCTCAAGTGCTCACTGCCACTGCTCAAGGCCTCATTGCTGATTCTCATACAGTAGCAGATCCCTCTTGGTATATGGATTCTGGAGCTACAGATCATGTAACAGCAGACCTTAACAATCTTCAAGCTCAATCACATTACAGTGGTACAGATAAACTCCAAGTTGGTAATGGTAATGAACTATCTATACAGCATGTTGGTCTATCTACATACAAATTACCAATGTTTTCCAAGCCATTTATTTTAAGAGATATATTGCATGTTCCTGGCATAACAAAAAACCTCTTAAGCATTTCAAAGCTGACTAGAGATAATAGAATTTCTGTTGAATTTTTTGGTACTCATTGCTATGTAAAGGATTTGCAGTCCAGGAGAATTATTTTGCTGGGAACACTTAAAGATGGTCTGTATCAAATGCATCTGCCAGCTGCTCAGGCAAACTTGCAGTTCAAGACTCTCTTCACATTAGCCTCTTCAAGTTCTATTGTGTGTTCTGCAGCTAAAACCAATAATAATAATCAGCTTTGGCATAATAGACTAGGACATCCTAGTGCTACAGTTGTTAAGTCAGTTCTTCATTCCATTAGACAGTTAGTGTCACATGATGATCAAGCTTTACTATTTTGTTCATCCTGTAAGTATGGCAAGCATACTCAGACTATATTTCCTGCATCATCCAGTAAAGCCATGCATCCTTTAGCTCTTGTACATTCAGATGTATGGGGGCCAGCTCCAGTATCATCAACTGAAGGCTATAGATATTATGTAAACTTTCTGGATGATTACAGTAGATTCTTGTGGATTTTTCCAATGAAAAACAAATCTGATGTTTGCAATATATTTGTCCAATTTCATAAAATGGCAGAAAGGCAATTTGGATATCCTCTTAAGTGCTTGCAATCAGATTTTGGTGGAGAATATAAAGCTTTAGCTTCATATTTCTCTACTCATGGAATCTTACCTAGATATTCTTGTCCTTATACACATCAGCAAAATGGGAGAGCAGAGAGGAGGCATAAACAGATTGTGGAAACAGGTTTATCTCTCTTAGCTCATGCTTCAATGCCTCTTACTTATTGGTGGGAATCTTTTCAAGCTGCTGCTTATTTGATAAATCGGTTACCTACCTCATTGCACCATGATAAATCTCCCTTTGAGGTTTTGTTTAAGATCAAACCTTCTTACATACATTTAAGAGTATTTGGCTGTGCATGTTATCCATTTTTAAGACCTTATAACAAACACAAATTTGATTTTCACACTGACAAATGCACATTCCTGGGATATAGTTTCAATCATAAGGGATATAAATGTCTGCATCCATCAGGCAGAATTTATATTGTCCCAAGTGTCTCATTTGATGAACTTTCATTCCCTTTTACTACTCAACCTTCTTCCTCCAGCCATTCTACTACTGATCCACATTGGTTCAGTCTTAAACCTTGGGATATTACTGCTGTTATTTCTCAATCACACACTGATAAATCAGCCTCACCCACTACTTCTCACCCAACACCTACAAATACATCTACTTCTTTAGTTCCTTTCCCAACACTGTCATCAGCAAGTTCTCCATCATCTCAGCCAAACACAAACACTCCAATTACTTCTGTTTCATCTGATTCCTTACTGCCTAATTCTAGGATTAATTCCAAAAATATCCTACCAATAAACAATCCTTCTAATAGTAATATTCATCCTATGGTAACTAGATCTAAAACAGGATCCTTGCCTCCTGCAAGAGCCTTTCTTGCTGATTCCTCTGGTGTGACAGAGGAACCACTAAGTGTCTCACAAGCTATAACAAGTTCAGATTGGTTGGCTGCAATGCATGAGGAGTTGAATGCTTTGCATAAAAACAGTACTTGGTCTCTTGTCCCTTATCAACCAGGAATGAATATTGTTGGAAACAAGTGGGTGTTTAGAGTCAAGTACAACAAGGATGGAAGTTTGCAAAGATATAAGGCAAGATTAGTTGCCAAAGGGTTTCAACAAACACCAGGACAGGATTTCTTACCTTCAGCCCTGTTATCAAGCCATCAACCATTCGGATCATTTTCACCATTGCAGTATCCAAAGGTTGGGATATTCAACAACTTGACATCAATAATGCTTTCTTAAATGGAGATCTACAAGAAGAAGTTTTTATGCAGCAACCAGAAGGGTTTAGAGATTCTGTCCATCCTCATTATGTTTGCAGACTTAACAAGGCCTTATATGGTCTTAAGCAAGCTCCTAGAGCTTGGTTTGATAAGCTCAAGGCTGCTTTGTTATGTTGGGGATTCATCAATTCAATTTCAGATACCAGCTTGTTCATCTTTAAATCTGGTAATCATACACTGTATCTATTAGTGTATGTAGATGATATTCTTATTACTGGTTCGGATGCTCACTTGATACAGCAAGTAGTAACTGATCTGAATAAAAAATTTTCACTCAAGAACGTAGGATCGATCAACTACTTTCTCGGATTTGAAGCCTACAGAAACAGCTCAGGCTTGTATCTTACTCAAACCAAATACATTAAAGAACTTCTGCAGAAAACCAACATGCTTGACTCCAAGAGCTGTTCCACACCTATGACTACCGGCTTAAAGCTTTCCTTAGCTGACAGTGCTCCTTTCCTACATCCTGAAGTTTATAGAAGCACAATTGGAGCATTGCAATATCTCACACTGACCAGAACAGACATTGCTTTTTCTGTGAACAAATTGAGTCAGTTTTTTAAAGCTCCTACAGTAAATCACTGGCAAGCATGCAAACGAATCCTGAGATATCTTAAGGGAACAATTGGAGTTGGTCTCTTCTTTAAACCTTGTCAAAGGTTTAACTTAGAAGTATTTTCTGATGCTGACTGGGCCAGCAACCTGGATGACAGAAAATCTACATCAGGCTTTTGTATCTTTCTTGGATCCAACTTGATTCAATGGAGTTCCAAGAAGCTGAAAACAGTTTCTAGATCCTCAACAGAATCTGAATACAGAGCTTTAGCTCAAGCAGCAGCTGAACTTGCTTGGATGAAACAATTGTTTCAAGAAATTGGACTTGCTGTGTCAAGTTGTCCAATAATGTGGTGTGACAATCTTGGAGCAAAAGCCTTAGCCTCTAATCCTGTATTTTACTCCAAGACAAAACACATTGAGATAGATGTTCATTATATACGAGAAAGAGTGGCTGCCAAGGAAATTGAAATTCGATATGTTCCTACAGCACATCAAGCAGCTGATATTTTTACTAAGCCTCTAGCACTAAGTCAGTTTGAATACTTTAGGAACAAGCTCACTGCTCTGTCAGAGCTGTTTCGCTTGAGGGGAAGTGTTGATGTTAGCAGAGCAGCTGAGTGCAATTCCAGTGCAGCTCACGTGAAGAAGAAAGGAAAAGGAAACTGTATAGCTGTTAGCTGAGTAGAGAGACAGTTAGAATTAGTTACATGTGTTCCGCAATTTTAGGAGTAAAAATAGGAAAAGCAGAGCAGCACAGCTCTCATGTACTCCTTTGTATATAAACTACAATTCCATCGTTCAATAATAACAAATATCATTCATTTCATAATTCTTTACAATTTGTAATTTCAAAATGTGCAGGAAGAATTTGTATTTTTGCTTAATCTCAAGAGATAAATTATCAAAATCAAATGATAGAACATGAGATTATTTGGATAAAATTGTGAAGAGTTTTTTCTTTATTCTCCTTTTCCGTTTAATTTAACATCCGAATTCAAAAATTAGGAAGCAATTTGTAATTTGAAATCTTGTAAGAGGAAATTGTATTTTCACTTAATCTAGGGGATAAATTTTAATATCCCTTTTTATTGGGTTATTCACACTGACACCCCCTAAGTTTTGGCTTAATTTCATTTAAAAACACTGTTTACCATTTTTCATCATGCGGTACCCCTGACTTTTTCTAAATTCATCACAAACCACCCTTTCGTCACTTTTGCCGTTAAATGACATTACTATTCCATCCAAAACCATTACAATTACCTAAATACCCATAACTGTAGATTTCATCCAAGAAAAAAATTAGTTAAAACAAATGCAATGAAAGGACTCGAACCCAAGACTCCAAACAATCACAAAGACTTCTAACCACTAGGTTAAACAACTTTTTTAACACTAAAGGAACAAAAATATATTTAAACAATAGCGTTTCTTATTGTACTTTATTAATTTATTTTTGTTTATGGTGAGTAGAAAAACCATAAATTTATTAATTTATTTTTTACTTATATTTATTTTAATGTATTAATTCTTATTAATAAATTTATTAATTTATTTTAATAAATTAATTAAAATTTATAATTAATTTTAATCAATTATAAATTAAATAAGAGAATATATATCAAAGCATTTCTAATATACAACTAAATTTCAAATAATTGAAAAATACCCAATAAAATATCCATTAATATATTTAAAAATTCACAAAATACTCAGCAAAATATCTAAAAATTATAATTTTTGAATTTTTGATCCAATAAAATTACAAAACCGTTAAAAAATACCAACAAAAATATACATACAAAAATTAAACTTTTAATCTAAATTTATTAATTTATTTTTTGATTTCTATTTTAATCTAAATTTATTAATTTATTTTTTATTTATATTTATTTTAATATATTAATTCTTATTAATAAATTTATTAATTTATTTTAATAAATTAATTAAAATTTTAATCAATTATAAAATTAAATAAGAGAAACTATAGATTTATTAATTTAGTTTATTAATTTTTGTTTTAATCTATTTTAATTTATTAATTCATATTAATAAATTTATTAAAATTTATAATTAATTTTAATCAATTATAAATTAAATAAGAGGAACTACATATTTTTTAATTATTTTCTTAATTTTTATTTTAATCTATTTTAATTTATTAATTCTTATTAATAAATTAATTAATTTATTTTAATAAATTAGTTAAAATGTATAAATGTATAATTAATTTGAATCAATTATATCTTACTTGTTATTAACATTATGCATAAATATGTTGTAGCCTGGTGGTGATCATGTTATGTAGGAAAGAGGGGGTCTTGGGTTCAAGCGCCAACAACCTAAAATTTGGCATAGTTTATAGCTTAAATATATTTGTTGTTGACTTTAAACAAAAATATCTATTAGTTTGGTGGTGAATCAAGCGTTTTATAATGTAGGAGGTCTTGAGTTCGAATTAGATCTTTGTAAAATTTATTTAAACTCATATATAGTGTTAAATAACTATTATACCCCCCAATATTCAATATAATTACAAATACATAACGAGTACATAACGGAAAATCTGACAGAAGGGGTGTCCATGATGAATTTTGAAAAGTCAGGGGTAACGCTGGATGAAAAATGATAAACAGTATTTTTGGACAAAATTAAGCCAAAACCTAGGGGGGTCTGTGTGAATAGCCCCTTTTTATTTTAGAGTTGGATTTTCGTGAAATTATTTCACCGTTGACTAGACTCTAGGGGTGTGTTCGTTAGCTCTTGAAACTGGTGGAGTGATAATGATCTGATTACTTCAGGGGTGTTATCATTACTGTCTGAAACTAGTGGATCAAAATGAAGATAACAATCAAACCATGACCACGCTGTCATGGACGTAGACCAGCCCCAGCCCCAATGAGGCAGGCCTAGCCTAGGACTAAAAATTTGTGAGTCTTGGGGCCGTGTGTATTGTGCTCTAAAGTGTGAATCTGAATAAAATTCGGTGGTCTAAAAATTTTAGTCTATTTATTTTAGACTTTGATCATTTATTTTCAGATATACAGGGATGGATGGACACTGGGACGAGTGGGGGCAATTGCCCCCACTGAATTTGAAGAAAGCAGAAACTTTTGGGGCTGGGTTTGTGGATATCTTAGGCCATTTCATATTTATTGGACTTGCCATTATTTTTTTTTAAATTTGGAGTTGTCTCATTTTTTTGGGTTTCAATAATTCGTTTGTAAAAAATGTAGCCCACTTCAACTTTTTATTATTTACCAATTTGATAATACTTTGGCCCATTTCAATTTTTATTTTACTTACTCAAATTAAAAATAGTATAACTCACCTCTTTTGCTCTTTCTTCCCAATTCTTCTAAAGCACGGTCCCCACACATCATTCTCAAAGCTCTCTCACCCTCTGGCCTCTCACTGCACCGTGAACTCACACTCACTGATGATGGCTGACTGATTAGGCCTAGCAAATTCTATACGACCCGCTAACACGACACGAACCCATTTGATAAAAACGTGTTTCGGATTTAATATTATCGGATTTGGTCGTTAATGGGTTAACACGGTAAAACCCGTTTGATATCGGACCGTGTTTGGGTTTATCCTATAAAAAACCGTTTAACCCGTTAATATTAAGGATAATATAGTAAATTTATTTATGATACATAAAAAAAAATAATAAAATGTAACAAATACTAATTTATAACTATATTTAACATAATTAAAATTATTCCAATACAATTACGCCATCTTTTTCTTATGTGTGTATGAGTATGACATTTTGATGAGAAATATAAAGAAGAAACTCATAAAATATTCTATTTCATTTTCAGAAATTATTCAATAATTGGATATTATCAATTATTTATCTTGAATACACTTTAGATGGATATTTAAATGATGTTGGATATAAAATTTTGTTTATATTTTCGTATTATGTTAAATTTGGATATTTCAACAGATTTCAAAATATTTGTTAGATTTTAAATTTATAAACTATTGGTTGTATTATTTGTTTAGAATTTATACAAATCACGTTACACATATTGTTGTCTAACTTGAAAATAAAAAAATGGGTTAAATGGGTTGGATTCGGGTAACGCGTTAAGTTAACCGTTGGGTTTGGGTTTATAGATTTACACCCAATAAGTTAATGAGTCGGATTTAAATTAAAATAATTTAACACGACACGAATATGAAATGACACGAAACCGTTCTAACACGACCCGTTACCAGGTCTATGGCTGATGATGACTGACCACTTGCAGCGTTTGATTCTCACTTCTATTACTTTGTACTTTCTTTGCCTTTTTTAATTACTTTCAGTCATAGATTTCCTATAAAGTAACCCTACTTTGGACATTTCTCCATCAAGACCTTAAATTTGAGGTAAATTAATAGTATTTTTCATTCTCTTCATTCCTTTATTGTTATTTGAAAATTTATTTTCACTTACCTCCTTGGTTTTTTATGGTATTATTACTTTGTGAAATTTGCATGTTTAATAACATATCTAATATTCAAATGATGTCAATTAGTGAAAATCCATACTTTTAGTATTTTTGCTTAGAAAATAATCTATTTGTTAATTAGATGAATATCTACAATTATTCATTAGTTTGATAACACATCATATTTAAATGATAGTTAATTATAATAATCTAATGTTTAAAACATAACCTATTTATTAATTAGTTTGATATATACATGTACAATGTATTCATTAGGCTAATAACATATAAAAAATTTAATTGATAATTAATTAGTGAAAATCTAAGGTTTTATTACTTTTGCTTATAATATAATCTATTTATTAATTAGGTTAATATATAAAATTATTCATTAAGCTAGTAGCCTCACAACATATATAAAATTCAATTGATAGTTGATAGTGATAATCTAAAGTTTTATTACTTTTGCTTAATTAGAAACATAATCTAATTATTAATTAGTTATATATATAATATGTACACACACACACATTTATTCATTAGATAATTAATGAGTTATAATATAAGGGTTTATTAACTTTACTTAGAAACATAACCTATTTGTTAATTAGTTGAATATATTATGTTTATTAATTAGATAATTAATGAATCATAAGCTAAGGTTTTAATATTTTTGCTAAGAAAGATATTATGTATACCTTTATTCATTATGCTAATAACTTTTATAATATTTAAATGATAGTTATTTAGTTACAATCTAAAGTTTTATTACTTTTTGTTAGAAATATAATTTGATTATTCATTGATTTAACATTTAAATTTAATTTTGAAGCAGCATGGAAAAATATTTCAAAAGAAAATGAGAGTTGCCGCTTTTTTTTTATAACCGAGGTGTCCGGGCCAGCTTATGCGCAATGACACGTTACGTTTTCTGAAGCTACTGTGTTGTTAGATATTGTACAAGCTTTTGATTTTATCTTTCTATTGCATTTGATGAAAGAGATTTTGGGATTCACAAATGAATTGTCACAAGCATTGCACAGAAAAGATCAAGATATTGTTAATGCTATAAAGTTAGTTGGGTTATGCCAACAACGATTGCAAAACATGAGAGATGAGGGGTGAGATTCTTTGTTTAATGGAGTTTCTTCTTTTTGTATAAAATATAGCATTGATGTTCCTAACATGGATGACATCTTTCTAGCTCGAGGACAGTCACGTCGTAGAGCTCAAAAATTGACATATCTGCATCATTATCATGTTGAATAATTTTATTCTATTTTGGATATGCAACTTCAAGAGCTAAATAATCGTTTCAATTATGTAAACACTGAGTTACTTCTTTGTTTAGCATGCTTATGTCTAAATGATTCATTCATTGCTTTCAATAAACAAAAATTGATATGACTTGCTCAGTTTTATCCAAAAGAATTTTCTGCTATAGAGCTAATGGTCCTTGAGACTCAACTTGAGACTTATATTATGGATGTGCGTTCTAGCGTTGAGTTTTCAAAATTGAATGAAATTAGTGATCTTGCAAAGAAAATGATTGAGACAAAGAAAGACAAGGTGTATCCATTGGTTTATTTATTGATGACATTAGCATTGATTCTACCAGTTGCAAGTAAAAAGGGCATTTTTAGCCATGAATATTGTGAAAAATCGATTACGGAATCGAATGGGAGATCGTTGGTTGAGTAATAGCTTGGTTGTATACATTGAAAAAGATGTGTTTGATAACATTGATAATGAGTGTATCATGCAGCGATTCCAAAACATGAAAAGTCGTCAAGGGCAATTATGAATTTTTAAAATGAGGTAATATACATCAATATCATTACTTTAGTAAGATTAGTTTTGATTTATTCATGTATGAAGTTCTTGTTCATATTAATTCAGGTTTTTACGAACATTTTATCATTTCATGGTTGATTGCACTTACAACATCTATTATGAATGGCAGCTCTTTTGTGTGCTTGTATTTCTTTAGCCTTATGAGTTATGTACTCCTTCGGTGGTTTTCCCTAAATATGTCCCGTAAGTTTCTTCAACTTTTGTTATATTTTGATGCACATGTAGTAGTAAATGGTGCCAAGATTTTTTGTATGTTGATTTCCATTGTTTATTTTTATATTGTTGTTGGAAGTTATTACCCCCACTAATTTAATTTGCTGGCTCCGTCCCTGTATATATATATATATATATATCTAGAAATACTATAATTATTACTTTTTTATTAAACATCTTAATATCTAGAAATACTATAATTACATTTTTTACAAAATCAAAATAAATTATCATCTAAAAATTCAATTAATTTAATTTTTTCAACAAAATATATTTTAATATAATATTTGAAAATTATATATTTAATAAAATTTGAATCAGGAGTTATGTCGCCAACCAGTGACCCAGTCCGCCACCGGCCACCTTCCAGTGCTGGCGATGTTGCATGTCAGGTAACATAATAAATACCAAAGTGATCTTCGTTTGAAGCTCTATTCGTTTATGTAATTGAAATTGATAATTAGATTATCGTTTTGCCAAAAAAAGCCAAAATAGTTTCTACGATCGGATACGTCTTGGATTTTTGTGGCCAGACGCTTAAGTTATGTCAAAGAATTCTTACCTAACTTGATAGATAGTCGTTTGACGATCATTTCGATATATGCGATGTCACCGAATGCACTACGGACATTAGAGGATGGCAGTGGCAGCACTCTGACAATTTCACTAATTCTCTGATTGATTTTAATTTTTTTAAGTAAAATCAGTAAATAAAAAAATATAATTCATTTACATAAATATATGTGTTTGATTTTATTATAATTGATTTTCTATATACTAATAATAGATTCCTATATTTATAATAGGTAAGTTGATTATTATATATAGTGAATAATATATTTTCATATTTTAATAAATATATCTTTTTATAATGGGTAGGTTCATAATTTATTATGATTTAATTTTGTTAATTATTTAATTTATAAGATTGACACCATAATAATATCAATATCTTTTATTTTCTGTAGTAAGGATAGAAATGTCACATTTAAGTTAAGTTGTTTACTTGGTACTTATTTTCAATTATGTAAAAACTTAAAAACAAACGTATTATTAAGTTATATAAATTAAATCCTATTAAATGTTAAGTTCTATTCAAATTTAAGTGATTAAAATAAACAACCACTTAGACATGATTATTTTAAGTTATATAGTAGCTTATTGAGTATATCTTTTTGGAATAAATCTTTTAAAAGTAAAACTTTTATGACAAAGTTAATGGTTATTTGATGGGATAATATAAACAGACTTATTATAAATTACTAAAATATATTTTTTATAAAAAAATAAATTATAACATTTAAGTGTGGAGGTATTATACCTATCACTCTTACAATCAACTCTTATACAATCTAAGTTGTCAAAATATTACTTGATGAAAAAAAATAAAAGTAAATGAAGAACATTAAATTTAATGATATGGTAATTATTCATTGATGATATTTAACAACTTAGCATGTATAAAAAATTGATTGTTGATATATCATTATTTAATGTTTAAAATTTAATGAGGATATATTTGGTATCTCAAACTAAAACAAAAAAAAAAAGAACTTAGAAAGAGTTTTTTATCTTAAAAGTCTTAATTTTAAGTTTCTCCTAAAAAATATACAAGCTCTTCTTATATAGAAATCAAATAACATAAAATAAAAATATAATAAATTTTGATATTAAAAAAGCTAATTTAGTCGATAGAAAAGCCTGAAAAACTCTTAATATTTTGAAGACATCACGGAAATGTAATGGACGTAAATTAGAGGATTTATTTGAGAAATGGACAGTGTTGAAATATTTAAATGCTATAATTTCCAACTCATAATTCCGCAGATTCGGCCGCACTCGACCCACTTTGAATTAAGGCCTTTTATATGGAAATAACAAATATATCATTTGGACCTACAAACTCATAATAGACCAATCACAAGTGTAGGTGACTTCGAGTCTCAAATATTTTTTTGCAAATTGGGACTAAGTAGTCTCAACTCATTGTCATCCTTATTAAACTCTCTCCTAGACTTTGAATTGTTCATTTTATAATGTAATCACGTATAACAAGTTTACATAATCTCATCGAAAAAAAATACTATTTTGATAAATGGTTATGGAAAATATGAGATCATTTTACTATTTTTAGTTATTTTATTTCATCATTTTACAACTCGAAATGTATGACTTTATATCCATATTTTTCTCTAAAGCCATAAGAAATTCAGTAAAAAGTATTAAAAATGTTTTTATCCTACAAAATATTTGAATTTATTTCAACCAATTACTTCACATGGTTGTGGAGACCAGCCCAATATATCAATTGGGCCAGTGTTGACCCCCTTTCATTACCATTCGTTGGGCCACTAAAGTTACAAAATCTAGCGGAACAAATCTCGCTTTCCCGTGGAGGGCTTACATGGGCTTGGCCACGCCAAACTAAAAGCCCAAAACAAATTTTCATCTCTCTTTTCTCATTATCTCAATTAAACATTGCATATAGTCTCTTTTACAAATAAAATGATTGATATATTATACATACACGTTTAAGCACTGAAATATGTGTTTGTTTTGGATGTGAAGCAAGCTGGCTAGATTCCAAAAATTGTCAATCTAGAATCTATAAACTAACCACCATTGAATTTGAGTCATGGCATATGGTCACTAAGCGACGAGGAAAAGATTAAATGGGACCTCAATCTCAAAGGCTATCCATAAAATAAACGACTTCAATTCACCAATTTTTAATTAGTCTTAAGAAGCAAGCCGAAATTGTTGAACAAAATACATTATTTTTTATGGACCTAAGTTTATTTAATTGGACCTATACTTGTCTAGTGTGGTCCTCCCTCTTGTTTTTATATATATTATTGAAACAACGTCGTTTTGTTTTGTGTACATTGTCAATGTGAAATGACTAACTATTTATATAAAAATGTATATGGGTATATAAAATTTGCTCCCTTAAAAGTTCAATCAAATGCATTTTCTATCATAAGGTTTAAGAAATGTACAAAAATTTCTCCCAATCTCCTCTCTTTCACATTTCGATTTCAACTTTTAGACCCATAAATTTAATAACTATTTTCATGAGTAACGTTAAAATTTGAAAACATTCAAATGGTAGGTATAAGAAGACTATGTAGTCATTGTTTAATTGTTTAGTAGAATCATTTGAATCATTTTCTATTTGTTTATATAAGTGATCAAAATCCATTCAAAATGACTATTTAAAATTGGAAAAAATTAATGTAAAAGTCAACAAAAGCTAACCCATGTAAACTACTATATTGAACTTGTGTGAAAAGATGAAAAAAGGTTTCCAATCTAATAATTTATGCCATGTTACTTTAGTCTCATATGTCTACATTTGATAGCTCCAAGTTGTTAAAGATATATAATATCTTCCACACTTATTATTCTATCTTCTTGATCAAAAGTTGCATAAAGTGGATCTCATTATCAAATATGGGCACTAACACTAAGCTTTTCTATGAAGGTGTCCCATCTCCTTTTCCCTAATATACTGTTCCCATCGGTAAAATAACTCTTCTATTTTTCATCTCCGAAACTAAATATCAAGTAAAAAAAAATCAAATATCTTTTTCATAAAATTATACCATTAATCTCAAATAGATTAATACGTTAATTTTTATTTATTAAGTTTAATTTAAAAATAATCAAAACTATAGGAGATTTTTGAAAATGACCCTTAAAAAAAGACGCAATAACCACTTATAGAGTGTGTGATAGCTCTATAGCCATTGGACTATAGAGCTTGACAACTTGACAACTCTCAGACAATTATTTAGGGGTTGCGAAACTGTAGCTCAACAACCAAAAAGACCTATAAAGTTATCGATCTATTAAACATTGGTCATAACATATAAACTTTCCAAAATGATTGTTATTTTTTAACTATTATTTACAATTTCAGTTGTTTTTTAGAATTTTTTAAAAATACATATATATTTCAAACTAAAATATAAAATTTACTATCATCAACTTATCCACCCTCTACTTATTGAGTAATGGAATGGCTAAAAGTCTTGAGTTAAGATTTTAAGTTAATATGAAGCCTTCAAGCCAAACAAACTTTTCATGATTATCTAAAAGTGGTGTTTTATTTTAATAGTAAGAAGTATAGTTAAAACTTAGGTTTAATTAAACAAAGGAAGGAGTTGCAATCGCACGTGACTTGGACGCGTAAAGAGGAAGAGTGTTGGGATCGGGCCCAAAGAAGACTAAAAATGCTTTAGGGCAGCTAATTTATAAATGATTATGTTCCTTGTTACATAGACTTTTCTGAATATTTCTCTCACACTTATAAACTGACCACCGATCTGGATTCTGGACAGAACTATTAGAACAAAAACAACGTAGAGTTTTGTTTGTAGAATATTGGGAACAAAAAAAAAAAAAAAATCTGTAATGCACCATGAATTCAATGTTATTGTCATAGATAGATTATTGTTTACATATGGAAAAATTTAATTGATTGAAAACATTAAGAATGTGTTTTGAATATTTTCAAAGAGGACAACTCAACATTAACCGGTCATACAATCTCAATATTCTATTGTCGATAATTATTGAATTGGAACTATTCATTTTGAAATGACAATATAATTAACTATTATAAATCGAGGGTCGATGGTGTAGTTGATTATTGTCAACATCACATTGTTCTCAAAAAAAGAAAAAAATATTAACCAAGTATATATTTTTCAAATCTATTTTAGAAGCAAAGAATAAAAAAATAACTAGGTTTGATTGGATCAATAAATTGACTATAAACTCGCCAACTCAATGTCACAGATCATAAAGTTGGGCCATCATTTTCATGTTCAGAGTAGACTAATCAATGCATGAACACATTTAAATGATAAAATACAGACGCACAAAATGATAACTAACTTCCATATTATATTATAATAATTAATTAACTAAATCAATACCCAGAATCTCCTCTTTTTTCCATTTAATTATCATCACACAGCCAGAAATTTACGTGTTAATATCTTATAAGATCCAGCAGCTTGTTGCAAGATTATATATGATTTAATATATGCTAAATAACTTATGATATTAATAATTAATATATAGCGATGGTTAGATGCCTTTGTGTATAAGGAACAACAATTTTGTCAGCAGCTTTGTGGCCTTTTATAAAGACTTGAAATGGCCCACTAATGCCAATTATGGCTCATGGCTTGTAAATATTGTGACCCACTTTTGATATGCATTTAAAAAAAGGTTAAGAGGATATTTATGATATGCATGGATGATGGGGTTCAATGGGACAGCCTTCAAAGCCAGATAGATCATCAAATGATGATCAAAGAGTTGAGAGAGAGAGCAATTAGAGTCCAAAACTAGATTTAGAGAGAGTAGATATTATATGCATCAAACACATGCTTTGCCAACACAGAGAACAAAATCCTAGCTTGGAGATTTGGTGTGATGTTGTGAGATGGATGAGATGATCAATTTGTTTTCTAAAAACAATAACATAAAAACAAGATTTGTAAGCCAAAGTGTTTTTGTCCTTGTTTAATTTGTTCAACTCTAAGTGAAAAGAGAATACTTGGAAAGTTAATTAAATCTCTTGTAGAACATTGTTTCAAAGATAGTGGCTGTGGGAGTTTTGTAAGCTTGTGTTTGTTCTAACAAATAGATCTCTAGGGGAAAAAATAAGAGTAGTTTAATTGCTTTGATTTTTTTTTTTTGTTTTGTTTTTGATGTTCATGAGTTTTGTTAACATTAAAAGCCATCTAATAGTTCTACAATTGTGTATTTTCAATATATTAGTTGGAAACGTGGCATTTAGATCAAGTGTATAAAATGAACTAATATATGCACGAAACATATTACTTTCCATATTAAAGTGTTGATCGATATAATTCATTAAATATTTCTTACAAGAGAAATTTTAAGGGTAAAATGCGATAATGATCAAGTTGAGGAGGTTGTTTTGACTATTAGCATTTTTTTTTTATTAATAGTACTCAACTTTAGTTTCAAGTGACCAAATTGCTATTCCATTCCTTATCAATTTATCATTACCAAGAATCGCTATTCCTGAATGCATCATCTCAAATGAGTTACATGTTTCAATTCAATATTTGTTTTATCTATGCTCATCAGATCATTATCGTATCATACCTAATGACCCTTTTTTATCAGCGTGTCTAACAACGTTCAACAATTTATCTTGAATGGTAAATTCATCGTTAGAGGTTAAACTTGACAAAACAAAAGTAAAAAATTAGGGTTTTGCTATATTCTAAACCGTCCTTCTAATTTGATTATTTTTTCTTTAAATCTTAACAATGAAGCTATATGTTTTCACTATTGAACCCAACTTTAGAGCTAGCAAATCAGTACATGTTCAATCGGATAAATTGAATTAGTGGGTTCAAACCCACTTATAAATTAAGGTGAGATAACCAAAATACGTTTTAACCCATTAAGAATTTTATAAGTTTCTTTTGAATCCCAATCATGAGGCATTTAAGTATTAACTCTCCGCTTATCTTTTGCGCCAACTATATGTGTATCAACTTTTGTCAAAGGGAGACAAGTCATTTCACAAGAGAGGAGTTTGCTTGGATGCAACTTTAGTCGAAACATGAAATTCTATTTAATTAAATTTATGCTAGTCTTTTTTATTTTTATTTTTCTTTTAGTACCATCCCTATCTTTGATGCTTCAACTAATTATATCTTTGTAGTAGACAATATCACATGGTTTCTTTTCTTTTGACCATTAGGAATGATTTAGACCAATTGACAATAATGATTTTAAGCATCCTTAAGATTCTCCTCAAGTGCTTTGTTTCATTTTAACTCTCCTTTTTTTGCTTATTTCTTTGTCACCTTTGCTGATTTTTCAAGTGGGTATCCTTTATGTTTATCATTTTCTCTTTTGTAATTGGTACGGTGGCTCCAAATAAACCATATAATCAAGATATATCCAATATCATTGCCCAAGTTTATTTGCAATTCCGGGCGGCGGGCTCATCATGTTGTCATTTTTTTAGAATTATTAAATTGATGTTTAAGGCACGATGAGAAATTGAAAATACTAAATGATAATTATAATAATTTGACATATTGTATTTTTAGATTAGTATTGCAATTGTATATTCAATTGTGCATGGAATGTATCTACCATATCAATTTAGTAGTTGCATGTGCAATCACTGTATAGAAGACCTTCACTATTTATAAATAGAAACCTTAAATTCAAATTCATGGAAGAAGAGTTCTCACAAACTTCCTTCATGGTTTAACTCTCTATGATCTTTCATAGTTTTAAAAATTTCACTCACAAACTTCATTTACCATTCGTGTATTGGTTAAATTTTACCATATTTTTTAGAATCATTTTAATACATATGTGATTTTAAAAAGCTCCTATATAGGCTTCATTTATGGACAATATATTTAGTGAAATTTTAGTATCAGTAATTTTAGACTTATAAACTTCATACAATCCAAACTTTATAATATGATGTGACAGTCTATATGACAAACTTATATTGGAGATGTAACTTCCATCAGTCTTTTTTATTTTTAACTCCTCTAATGAATTTTTATCATGTAGACTGCCACATCAGATTGTAAAGTTTAAGTTATATGAATGCTGTAAGTCTATACTACTCTTTTAGCATATGTTGTTATCAATCTAACTTTCTAACGATTACCTCTAACAATTTTGGCTAACAACGTATAAGATGAAGCTTCCAAAGGGCAACCCAGTTGGTTAAGTGCTTGAATTTTAGTGAAACTTAAAAATTCTATCATTCGTTATCTTCTGAGAGCTAGTGTTGGACGCGCAGGATATCCTCGTAAGATTAGTAGGGAAGAGGTCTAATCCAGAGACCCATGATTAAAAAAAAAATTAATATATGAGATGAAATTTTCAAAACAAAATAGTAGATATAGAATTTGGACAAACTTTAGAAGGGTTAAATGAGGTTTATAATTATATTCTACAAATAAAGATGTACAATAGAGGACGACCTACCTCAAACTCAAGACTGGCCCAACCAAGTATACTAAGTAGTGGGCAGACAGTTGTACTCAGCTACTACTGCCACTACTCGACTCAAGTCTTCATCTATCTACACAAAGTTCTAGCAAGCTATTTTCTCTGGTCTTGAAATTTCTCCTTATATAATACCATGAATGTGGGTATGATTAGCAACATTAATCCAGAAATGTCATTTTTGGAAGAGTCAAAAAGGTGCTTGGATTTGTACGCTTGTGTTTAGATTGTAGTGCGAAGATAGCTGTATGCACTACTTGCATTGCGTGCACTGCCACTACCCATTTAGCCGAGACCAACCATCAAATAAAGTTAAAAACGCGTTTATTTGGACCCAAAAACGCGGCAAACTCTTGCCCTTTCACATGCCCCGTTATTTTATATCTAATATCTATCCTCTAATCGAATCCTTTCATTTTGCGAACTAAGCATTGAAATTCTTGTAATCAATAATCATGTCATTCCTATTTTTCAACCCCTGCCAAGGGGTTTGAATTTGAACAATGATTGTTGTTTTATTATATTTTTCATCAACTTTATACTTCAATTACTAAAAAATAATATTAACTTAATCTCGTTGTACCTTTTTATCATAAAAAATTTTATATACAAACTAATATAATATTATCCATGTTTTAATACTTTATAATACTTTGACTAAATAAGCTAACTTTTTAACATTCACTTTTTCGATCACCCTATATATCAGTTTATATATAACAATTTATATACAAAATTTGTAAGTCTATATTGTGTATTTTTGAAATTTCGTTTAATTCAATTAAAAAGCATTGCATTCTAAAAGATTTTTAATTATCAAACATTTCGTTATCTCTCAAAGTTGAAAATGAATGAATATTATTAAGAAGAAAGAAAAATTAAAATAAGAAAGTGGAAAACAAAGAATTCAACAAACATTAGCAAAATGGGCCAAATTGATGTGTCACATCATGTAGTGACACTTAGATATTAAACATATAGTCTATAGTCTTGGTATGGTTATTATTTGTCCATAATGGTCAAAGGTCGCTTTGCCTCTTCAATATCTTTTATATTTTATAAATTAATTATTGGATGCAAATAGCAATAGACAATAGTAGTGCAACACTATTCCATGAATGTTTTGACTTAATTCCAATTGTTTTTCCAAAAAAATACTTTAATTTTTTAATTTCTTTATGATGATATAAAAATTAAATAAAGAGTGATAGAGAGTAGACAATAATTCAATATCCATATTTAAATTAATTTCAGTGTTTCACTCATTATAAACAATGGGTTTCAATTTTCTTTGGAGAGTTGTCAAGTGATAAGGTGATAAGATGTCAAACACTATAAAATCAATTTAACGCAACATTGGATGGATTATAAACACCATCAAATTAGTTGGATTTGATTATAATATTATGATGATCTCTTTTATCAATACACTGAAAATAGAATTATTTTTGGAACTATAACATTACAAAGTACAAAAAACAATAATATAATATTATAGTATCACAGTCCTTTCTTCGTATTCTTCATTTTTCCAATACTTAATTACACTTTCTAAATTATATAAACACATATAAACAAATTTATAATTAAATATTTATTTTTTTTAAGAAATTGGCTATAATTTTAGTCATTTTTCACAAAACTCTTTTCCAACTAAACAACTTTATAGCTAGCCCATATTATGAATTTACAACCTTATCATTTATCAATCTAAATCCTTGATGTTAATGGACAATGATTTGTTTAGAGATTCCAATATTCAATTGATAGCGATTGCTTGCTTTGCCTAATTTCTCATCTTGATTTCATAGTTTATTTTTTTCAAAAACTATTTTAAATAAAAAATACAATATCCTAACAATAATTTTTATCTTAAATTTTAAAATTAATAGACTATGTTAATAGTTAGAAGAAAAAATTTTAAAAGAGGTTAAGAATATATTTATTTTAAAAAAAGGAGCAAATTGATATTTATTATCCCAAACTTCAAATTCACTCAAAAGCTTTAAATTTTTTTTTTTTGGTGGGTTGTTATTATTATTATTATTTTTTTTGAGATATAATTAAAGAGTGAGGCCACGTGCCACACGTGTAAGGCTCAATAGGCTGATAATCACGCACAAGGCAAAGCCGATGATTTGAACTGTGAACCGTCCATAGAAGCAGCGAGCATCGAGTGGTCAAAAAGGAGTCCCCCTATCACTCCTTTTTTTATATATTTTTTTTAAGTGGGGACCCACTCTCGTCATAGACTTTCATTCTCAATTATCGTCCTTTTTTTGGGTTAAAACATGAAATTTCAATTAATATTATTAATAATTAATAATCCATTTTATTAGATAATAGATAATAAGGAGAAAAATTATCCCCAAAAATTATTTGTCGGATATTTTAAATTTATATATTTTTATTATCCAAATTCGAATAAAAATTTATTAGTTATAATTAATACATGTAAAATCATTTATTGCTCTAATTATAATTTCAGGAATTTTAATTTTATTCTCTTGGGCAAAAGAGAGAAAAAGTTTCGAGGATGACAGCGTTGGCTTTCACGTCTCAGATTATCCAGTGAAAAAGCATCCCCACTCACTCTCGAGTACAACCGATCTACTCTCTCTAAGTACTCACCACGTATCCACCATTCACGTATTCATTACGAAAATAAAATTACTAAAACACCCTCAACCACAAAGTGAGCGGCTGTATACATTTACCTACGCTAATATCGCGGTGAAACAAATTTGAAGCATAATGGAGCCAAACGGTTCGATACTTACGGAGGTAAAACGAACTCACGCGCGGGTGGCGGAGGTGGTGGACTTCCTCCAATCACATGGGAGAACAACGTGACAGCCACATCAGAGCTTTGGCTGTCACGTATGATAAGAGGCCAATTGAGGCGCACTATCTTCTGTTGGGTCTGGAAATCATGACGCGCTCAGTGTGCGCTTGACGTATCACGTTTGCTTGGCTTTGCTTTTTTACATCTGACAGTCTGGTCCGGCCGGGTCGGGGTTGGTTGGGTCGGGAATCAGAGAAATTTTTGGTTCACGTAACAAGTCAACAATTTTTCTCACGCGTTGTTTCATTCTGTTTTCTGAAAGCACTTCGCATGATTTTTTATTTTATTATTCTATAATTAATTTCCTTCGCATGAGGTTACCTTTGTTATATTCAACATGATTTGAATCTTTGATGTGAGATTTTTGTTACGTGTCAAAAAAAGTCTCAATAAAAAATAGTGATAATACTATTCAACATAGAGAGTTAAAATTAGTTTTGAAAATTTTCATTATTTTAATGTGGTTGATTGAAATTAGTATAAATATTATTAAATTTACAAGCAAATTCAATCAATTTCAGATTTATTTGAAACTTTCCCATAATCCCATTAAAATTTCTAAAAATCGTTATAAATTTATGAAGAAATTCATTAAAACTTCAAATTTTTTTTTGGAAGGTATAGGATGTGGAATTATAGTTTTATACTAGTTATTTATTTGTGTTCAATTTAATTATTCATTAGAAGCACTTAATTATTGGTTATATTTTTACTTGCTCTTAAAGACACAAGTTAAAACACATAAAAATTGGAAAGTAATAAATAATATTATTTTTGCTTAAAGAAAGTAAATTTGTAAATGACGAGATAATATCAGTTATAAAACAGTTGGATATTTTTCTTCAAATAATTATGAGATAATTTTGGTAATTCAAAATTGAATGAATAAAGCTTCCGTTCTTGTATGTAACAAAGCAAATAGAAAATTTGACTTTTCACAAACATGAATTAAAAAGGTAAAACGACGTAGTACAATCTGTTACATTTGTAATACTCGAGAAACTATCATTCTCCATTCCAAATTTTATGTTAAAATATCATTTCACCCCCAATACTTTCTTTTTCTTCACTTACACTCACGCTCTTTCTCTCCCTCAATATATTACAATTTTTTTCTTCTCTCTAAAACGCAGAAGCAGCTGCTCACAAACACACACACACACTCTCACACTTCCTACACTCTCTGCAACTCTCTCATTCTCCAAAGCAACCAAAACACCTTTCTCTCTCACTCTCTCTCTCTCTATTATGAACAAGTCACGCCTGCTTTTGCTTTCTTCGTCGTAGAAACACTTCAACGACGAGCCCCTCTTCACTTTCTTCACTTGACGATCAGGTTTCGCTCATCTTATTTTCTCTTGTTTTCTGGGTCGAAACCAAACGAGCGAAGTAATGGAGAAGAAACAAGGGTTCTTCTCTGCTCTGAAGGACGAAGTAGTGCGCGGCCTCTCGCCGTCTCGTTCGCGTTCCCGCTCCGCCAGCCCGGCACGTGCCATGTCGCCCATGACGTCGCTTCTGAGGAGGAAGAAGCACCAGAGTTCTCAGAACTACTCGGGGAATCCGGAGCAGTTGATTTCGAGGTCCGGGAGCATGAGGCCCGTCGTGGGGGAGGCTCTTGCGCCGCTGATGGAGGGTCCTGATCCAGACGGAGGAGAACTCGGTGAGTCGAAGCGAGCCGGCTCGGGTTTGGGTCAGTGGGTTAAAGGGCAGCTGTCGAGGACGCCGTCTGTTACGGCGCTGGCTTATAAGAGGTCTGATCTGAGGCTGCTGCTTGGCGTCATGGGCGCCCCCCTCGCCCCGGTGCACGTTAGCAATAACGACCCTTTGCCTCACTTGAGCATCAAAGACACTCCCATTGTCAGCTTCTTTCTCTAACTCTTTTTTTTTGTTTAATAATTATTTTCTTTTCGACTTTTAGTTGTCTGTTTGATCTATGCAAATTATAAGTTTTTTTTAAAATAATGATTTATTGTTCTGTTTGGTTGGCGAGAAAATAAAAAACCTTACTAAATAAAGTATTTTTTTCTTGGGTCCAAAGAGTGAAAATTCTCAAAATTTAAAAACATAGAAAGTTTCTTTAGGATGTAGACAAGAAACTTCGTGTGAATTGAAGTTTCCATCTGTGAGTAGTTGGAAGGAACTCTAAATTCAGCTAAGCTGCTCTGAAAGTGACATATTCTAATGGTGATGCTGCAGGAAACTTCGTCTGCACAGTACATATTGCAGCAGTACACGGCTGCCTCTGGCGGGCAGAAGTTACAGAACTCTATTCGGAATGCATATGCCATGGGGAAGGTTAGAATGATAGCCTCGGAGATTGAAACTGCTACTAGGACGGTTAAGAATCGGAATGTTTCTAGAGGGGCGGAGTCTGGTGGGTTTGTGCTCTGGCAGATGAATCCAGATATGTGGTATGTTGAACTTGCTGTTGGGGGGAGTAAGGTCCATGCTGGCTGCAATGGGAAGCTTGTTTGGAGGCATACGCCATGGCTCGGTGCTCACACTGCAAAAGGGCCGGTCAGGCCTCTTCGTCGTGCACTTCAGGTGAAGTATTGATGGTGATTATTGTGCTTTGAGTCATTTAATCAAGGTTTTGTTTATCATTCAATGTGCTTGGTTGATCTATTTCAGGGTCTTGATCCAAGAACGACAGCTAGTATGTTTGCTGATGCAAGGTGCATAGGGGAGAGGAGGATTAATGGGGAGGATTGTTTCATCCTCAAGCTTTGTGCGGATCCTCAAACTCTGAAGTCCAGGAGTGAAGGACCGGCAGAGATCATCCGACATGTGTTGTTTGGCTACTTCAGTCAAAAGACTGGACTTCTTGTTCATATGGAGGATTCCCATTTGACCCGCATCCAATCCAACGGCGGTGATGCTGTTTACTGGGAGACCACAATTAATTCATACCTTGATGATTACAGACCAGTTGAAGGGATTATGATAGCACATTCTGGCCGATCTGTGGTGACGCTTTTTAGGTTTGGGGAAGTGGCTATGAGCCATACCAAAACAAAGATGGAAGAAGCTTGGACCATTGAAGAGGTTGCCTTTAATGTTCCAGGTCTCTCAGTAGATTGTTTTATTCCTCCAGCTGACTTAAGGTCAGGGTCCATCAGTGAAGCCTGTGAGCTAGCTCAAGATGAAAGGGGAAAGAGCGCGTTAGCATTAGCAGCACATCGGGCTAAAGTTGCTGCACTGGAGAAAGCACATGATGGCAGCACTGATAACATGACATGGAAGATGGAAATCTAACAAAGGGTAGGATCAAAATCAGGGCAATTGTTTATATTGGTAGCTGGTGTTAATTTACTAACCCATTAGAAGTTACAGAGTAGAAGTCAAGTCAGATTTTTGGACTTTGGTGCCTCTGTTAATCTGTAAATAGAGCGTAATCATTCACAGGTTCTGCATGGGCCTGGATGAATCTTTATACTCTCTATGCAGAATCCAACTATGGAGTTGGAGCTCAGTTTTCCATTTAGGGATAGAGCAAATGGAGGTTAATTTTTAGTTTACCTTCCATGCTTCAAGGAAGGATGGTGAAGCTGTGGTATGGCATAACCAGTAACCTTTCTTTGTTGTACTAATTCTCTCGTTTAATCCATCGGCGGTGCAGAGAAAAGAAAACTGCTACTGGCTGGCATAAGTTTAAGACTAAGGTTGTCTAGTTTGTTAATTCTAATCTTTATGTGTTTCTTTCACTTGGCGTGGTTGGTTGTTTGCTTGATGTAGTTTTTCCGGGGTTTGGGAAGGAATAGGGGAAAGTGGGCAAGATTAAACGAGAAGAAATTACTATTCTTTTACCAAAAAATGTCTCTGATATTGGCCTAGTTTGTTTTCTGTCATTTGTTACTGCTGCTGACGAATATGTAAACAAGAACATTTTTCATCAGATATTGAAATGAAATATAGAGATCAGCAATCTTCTTTTTACTTAGATCTCTGTCAGCTGCATATTATTTTAACTTTCTAAATCTTCAGAAAATCTTTAATTCTTTACATGTAATTGGAGATACGTACCGCAATTATACTTCAACCATGAATGCTTATAGTCCTCTTTCTCTTTTCATTTTCGCTTTTTCTGGTCTGTTTGTTAGTTTATGAGTATTTACACCTTGACATGAGCTATTTAGTTTATTAATTCTTCTTGTGGGCTCTAATGTGAATAGCAATGCCTTTGAATGCTGATGTTATGTGTCATTGTGCTTCCATCTTTATTTACGTAACACGAATCTTTATATATGGGTGCTTGCCAGCATCCGTTTCGGTGTTTGAAAGTTCAGTAGCAGTGCTTCTTTGGAACCTTTTTCTCAACTTTGCCCCTACTCTCCAAGTGGGAAATGACTTGAGAAACCTTTTTGAGTGGATCTTTATTCTCTATTCTGTAGCTCCATTAACAAATATTTTCCTTTGAAACAATTAAAAATACAATTCTCTGACCACAAACCAATCTGCATAACCCAACGTGGGAGTTAGGTTGCAACTGGGTTTGCATCGTATATGGCAAAACTTATGTGTGAAAATATCATTACAGTAAGGCACGGGATAAAAGTCTCCCAAACCCCATGTGATTTCTTCAATTCAATCTTTTCTTTCCCTCTCTTCATTTGCTGCTTTCTTTGTTTCCTTATGGGATTGATATGTACTATTTTTACCTGCTTTTGCAGACAGTGTCTATCTCTCTCATGCTTTAACCCACTTGGCTGTTCCTTTCTCTATTTAATTTATTATTGCAATCTTATTTGTGGGGGAAGTTTCCACCTCATGATGATGTTTCTGAACGGTCAAAATTCTCTATCGATTAGGGTTTGCATTTCTTCTCTTTGGGGGGCAAGACTCTGTATGCTCATATGGAAGTGTTCATGCTAGTACCACCATAAATATATCTGCTTCATATACAAGACTCTTAACTTACCTCTATAGAGGATGTGACATAGAAAGTCTCAAAAGTGCAGAGTAATTGTTGAAAACAACCTTTACTACTAGAACCTGGATTTATAGATCAATTTACACTCCATTTTAACAGTTTTTTCCACGTTCCCTTTGTCATTTCCACACAACATGGTCGCTGACTGCAGTCTGATTAAATGTGGACTGGACACCAACCAACTCCTCTACCAATTTGGTTCAATCTACATTCTTAACTACTAGTATATTTCTTCATACGTGTTTACAGGAGAGGGCTGATGCCTGATGTACGGTTTTATAAAAATCATAAATAAACATATACAAAAATATTAGAAAGATTTTTTATACCTATTCACAAGTTTTATATATAAAATTTTGTAACTTTTATATGAAACTAGCTAAATGTTATGTACGACTATATTTGTACTTACATGCATCAATCAAAGTAATTTGGAAATAAATTTTGGTAGGTTGGGTTGACAATTTTGTCCACACTCATCATAATTTTCTCTGCTGAGGAACTCTCAATATCGACATTAAAAAAGAAGAAGAAGAAGCAGCTTGCAGGTATTAAAAGCGATAATCATCAATACAACCGGGTCATAGAGTGAGTATAATAAATTTAAGATATCTACCCTACCCATTAAATAGTTTTCCTCTAACATGTAAAACATGTTGGATTCCATTTCAGACTCGTCAATGGATTTGGCTTCCTGTTTCTGGTGAAGAAAGAAAGGGAAAGAAATTTGAGGGAGTGAATTATACTTAATACAATCCTTATAATTGGTCCATAACGCAGGACCATTACATTTTATCCATTAAAAATTTTCCCAAATAGCCACCTTAATAAAACATGAACTACCCTCTTAATTGCCTCGTTTCCAAAGCACATTAAACCAAAATCTTCCCTCTTATGCTCATTGCTTTCAACTCATTAATGGGGAATATCTACCTTTTTAGCTGTGATGGCCTTTCATATTCACCAAATTTCTCCAGTTGGTATCAAGGATCTAATGATTCTAATCCACTCATTTAATATATATCACCCAAATGCATACTAAACAAAAGTATCATTAACCATCGATTCAATTACAATTTGTCACACGAAATATCATCATAGTCATCTCATGATTTATTGAAGTCTCACAGGACACATCATGGTTCTGAAAATCTCATAAACCCCTTATTGTGGGTTAAAGTTACCATGTTTTATTAAATTTCAATTGAAGTGGTTAAAATACTTTTAAAATTCTAAACCTATAAAGAAACCTTAAAAATAATATATTAGCGCATTTCATAAATCTTTCAATGATTTTTTCTTTAGGTTTAACATTTCAAAGTACTTAGGACTTATTTGTTTGCGTATTCTTAAAACTATTTAAAAAAAACACATATTTACCAATACATCAGTTAACGAAACAATATTTCTTTCAATAATATTTTCATAAAATTACTAAATCGTTTCTCCTCTTCAATCTTTATTGAGTTTAAAATTTTATACTCTTGGGTAATTAATCTCATTGAATAGGGGGACCCTTCAGCTAGAGTGAGTAAAGGCAAAGTTTTGAGGAATGTGCCAAAGAGGAGTTAGATGAATTTCATAGATTTTGCACAATTAATGTGTAAAATAGTTGTTTGTATTTGATGCCTCCAAGTTTGGCTACGGGCTCATTGGGAATTGAATTGAATGGTCTCATAGTTTAATAACAATAAACCCATCTTCCTTCTCCTTTCCTAGGATGACTGTGTTAGATTCTAAGTTGACTTCAAACTTTTTGATTTCTAATTTTAATACACTTTGCTTAGCCTTTTTTTTTTTTTTTTTTTTGCCTATCAAACACACATTAATTCACCTCTATTATTTAAAGCATGAAGAAAAATTTAAATAGTTTTGCCCCCACTATTGTATCATTTCTTACCAAAGCATGAAAGTTTGAGAAGCACTAGGTTCATATTATTTAGAATGACTAAACAAAGTCATGGTCAAAATCTAATTTTAATTTGTTTAAATCAGCCAAATCAATCTAAAACACTTGATTTTAGTCAATTTTGATGACTTTGGTACGATAGATTGGATTCATATGGTATTGAAACTGAAAGCTTGTAAGTCAATTACTCTTAGCTTTATGACTTTATGAAAAATATGTACTTTTAAGTAGTGCTTTATAGATATAATTTAAAGAACAAAATTATGCAGCAGTGATAATTTTTATTTATATAAATGATACTTAAATTAAAACGAATATAAAAAATTATTAATATTTTCATTTTGAATCGTGAGATCGGATCGGTCATCCAAGACATTGGGTTATATCTAGACCCTATGAAAAATGAGGAATATTAAAAAAGAAAAACTAAATTATAAGAAAATGGTATTAGGCCTAACTTAAAAAACATTTAGTGGGTAAGAATCTAGACTAAATATTTTATAATATAAAGCATATGGGAAATGATCTAAAAATAAACTTCTTGGGTATTTGCTTTTGACTTTCTGATCCCCACTTACTCAATTACAATAATTTAATAAACTTAAATTCAACAAGTTTAGCAGGATAGTAGGAGGTGTTCATAAATTGCTAGACACATTGAGCAGTCCAAAATCTATGACAAGTACAAGAGAATAGGCAATGATAACATATAATAAAGTTTGGGAAATTAAATTTTGTAAGTTGGAAATAGATAATATGTAATACAAGAGCTAGAAAAAGTGTCGGCAAGGCAAGAGAGAAGGTATAAACAAAAGCTTGGAATGGTCTTGATTGTGTGAAGGGAATGGATGAATGTCAATGGTAGTAATTAATGGGAGTGTAGAGTGAACCAAGGCTCAAGGAATTGAATTGAATTGAATAGCATAGATGGGTTAGTATTTATGAAGTGAGAGTGAGAAAATGAAGGTGGGTGTGCGTGCTAGCATTTGGTTTTTAGGTTGTGAAATATGGGTTTCGTAAATCTTACTTGGAAGAAGCATAATTCTCTCTCTACGAGTGTGCACACACGTGTGTGTCGGTCACTCTTAGTTATGATCTAAAAATATCAAAATTTATGATATCAATAGATAAGTTTGAAAGTCCTATATTTTAATTTGATAATTAAAAACATGAATTTTCGAGGAAAAAAATTAAGTAATGTCACACCTATAATTCGTTTATAACTAACCTTTCTTAAACTTGAGTTGACATGGTAATTATTCATCTTCTAATATTTTATTAACACATATTATAAAATAAAGTAGTTATAAATGAGTTGTAGGTATAATATTAGAGTAATACTATTCATACAAACTACTTATAAAAACTTACACGTACAAACTGATGTGACATTCATATACGATCACCACATCACCGATGTTAATTAATATAATTTATTATTAATATATATTTATCAAATCACTGTATTAATTTATCAAATCACATCATGCCATGTCAATTTATATGTGTGAGTTTATATAAGTAGTTTGTAAGAGTAACATTACTCATAATATTATTTATATTCTTTCTTATGATACAGTTAAGACTATCTTTTCTATGTATTATATCTTTGATTTTTATTTGGTATTTATCTTGAATAATAATATTATATCTATAACCCATTTACAACTAACATTTTCCAAATTTGAGTTGTTGAAATATTAGTGCCTGTGATATATGAATAATACTACACATACAACTCATTTATAACCAATTCTCTATGCAACCAGAGTTGACAAAATCCTATTAGAGATATAATTACGATGTCATGCATTGTAACTTCCTTTATTTATTTTGTTTTTTCATCTTCCACGGAATTTTTGTCAAATCAAGTTGTAAGGAGAGGATTGTAAATGGGTTGTGGGTATAGTAGCATTGCTTGCGATATATGAGTAGTTATAGACTTACTACTTTCCCAAACTCTACAACCTGATATGGTAGTTTACATGACAAAAATTCTATTAAAGAATAAAAAATGAGAGAAGTTATATCTCCAATAAGATTTTGCCATATAGACACTACCACATCAAATTGTAAAGTTCGATTTTTATGAATGTTGTAAATATAGTATTACTAGTGAGCATTATTGGTCAGCTGTATATTATCAGAAATGATTGACTTATAACCTTCATACAACCCAAACTCTACAACTTGATGTGACAATCTACATGACAAAATCTAATTAGAGATATAACTTCCCTCATTTTTTTTCCTCTTCCAATGAATTTTTGTAATGTAGCCTACCATACCAGGTTGTAAAGCTGGGTTGTATGAAGGTTGTGTTGTAGAGTTTGGGTTGTATGAAGGTTGTAAGTCTATCACTACTTATAGCCAACTTAGGTTGTGAAAAATGTTAGTTGTAGATGAGTTGTAAATATATCATTACTCTTCATACTCTTGCTTTGATTTTTCACATACTTATGTTATAAAAAAGTGTAATGCTACATCTACAATCATTTTTTATACAACTTGAGTTAGCAAGCTATTACTGGATAGATAAAAAACAAAAATAAATAAAAGATGTTAAATTGAATAACATGGTGACTACTAATCTAATAATATCTTCCCAACTCAGGTTATATAAAATATTGGTTATAAATAAGTTATAGGTCTAGCATTATCCTATAAAAAAATGTTGGTTGTAGATGAGTTGTACATACAGTATTACTCTTTATACTCTTACTTTGACTTTTCACGTTAGTTTAGTTTATAAATGGAACTCATTGATATTGTCCAAATCTAAAAGAATCTTAACTAGTATTTTGTTTAATTAAATACAAATATAGAACACAAGCATTTATGTCTTGTTCGAATATATGTGATTTGTTCTTATATTATTTGCAAACCCTTAGTCTAACTGCATGTAGTACATCCAATTAAATTTTGTTGCATATTTATTCATTTTGAAAATATAGGAAATTGAAAAGGGTGTATTATTTAATTTTATCAAGCAAATACAGTTTAAAGACTTTTCTGTATCGGATACATAGCATACAATTTACAATGTGAGATATTTTATTTGACACTCTTAAGGTTTGAGCTAACTAATTAAGATTTATAGGCTTCTAAAACTAAACTATAACTTCTATATTTTGGCTTTAACTAACATTGATATCTTTAAAAAAATTAGTCTATATTAAGAATTAGAGTTAAAATGCTAGTTTCTAATTAAGCCAAATCACATGGGCGTGTGCAAAGTTTCCTTTTTGCAAAGTCGATAAGACTTCTCAATTTGGAATAGGGCCTGGACTGGACCCAAACTGTTGCATTGAATATGTCTCCGTTTGTTGGGCCCAGCCAACCTAAAGGACGTGTTAGGCTGGGCTGCCCAATTATATTGGGCCAATTAGTCCACGTTGTGGTACATATGGGCCCAATTTATGTTCAAGTTAAATGGGTTGTAATGCTTCTGTTTTGCCTGAACAGATCCGATCCATTTTGTTTTAAGACATTCATCTATTCTGCCTCAAGGGATAAAGCTCCCCATTGAACCTTTTACGACTTTTTTTTTTCTCTCATTGTTTAATCTATATTTTTTATATTAATTTTCATAGTTGATCTCTCTGTCAATAACTGAAATAATCTACAATTTATTTCTCAACTATTGTAATTATAACGGCTTAGAAAAGATTACAATAAGAGTCAAATAGGGTCAATTGATGTTAATAACGTAGAAATCAAAGTATTAGTTTCATAAACCTGATATTAGTTAATACAAATTTCAAGAGTTTTATATTTCGTCCTTGTGTCATAATCCTCTATGGGCTTTATTGATGCTTGTCAAGTTTCATGCCAATTAGCCCACCATTTGGAGATACCCGATATGAAGTCCCCTAAGCTTTTTCCTAGGCCCAAAAATTAGATATGATTCTTGTTTGCAAGTAATAATTTACATTTTATATCAAGTAAAATTCAGTTGACCTCTTATATTTTATACATGAATCTTCACTTTTTTTTTTCTAGCGTTTATGAGGTTTTTTCACTTTTATTTTTGTACTAAAATGGGTAATGGGCGTAATAATAATAAATAAGAGAGTACTAATTCCGACCCTATAATTTTTCACTTTTGCACAAAGATACTCAAAGTTTATTAGACGTGATAGATTATCTTTGTTGTATTCAAACTAATACCAATTCAACCCCTTTTATGAATAACATGTAACTAATTAACCAACCAACAAATCTACTTGTTAGTTGTTACAAGTAACATTTTGTTGTTGCTTTGAAAGTTATAAACATTGACTAATTTGGCTAACATTAAAGTTGATAAAATGAGACGACAACTTAAAAAAAAAAAGTATTATTCATTAGTACATACTAAATACAAATTGAATGCAGGAACATTATATGCAAATCTAATGGTAGCAAAATCATTATAACCCATTTAAAATCTCTTGACTAACAAATTAAAAAAAAAAAGAAGTAAATTCTACCTAATTTACCCCAATGGAAAACAAATAAAAACTCCTATCAAATGTCAACAAAAAATTGATTAAGAAGATAGATGAAACTCTTATGCCCTAAATAGAAAAAATGTAAACAAAATTTATAAAGCCATAAGAAGAGAAATAAATTACCACATATTATCTTTGGTACAAGATGGTTGTCCTTGAAATAACCCATTTCTTGGTTTATACAATGTTGAATGTACTTAGACAATGATACATCAACAAAAGATATGGAAAGAAGCAAATCCCTATCACTTAGTATTAACAAAACATGCATAATCTTACATATCAACCAACCCTGTTCATCATATAATCCGCATTTTAAATCTTGGCATGTTGATGAATTGAGGGTGACAAGACATGTCAACCTACATCTACATTGTTTGTATCTTCTCATCACAATTAAATAATCATACCACTTCCGTGATCAATTATGGTTAAGTACTTATTACTTTATGCAAAATGAGATTGATTAGCTTATTCAATCTATAAAAAGTCCTTTGATGGGATACTATACGTTTTCTGTAATAGACATTGTGGGTCTAAAATCTGAGTTATAAGATTTGTTCTATCATGTCATACAAAACAAGCAATAATCATTAATTTGGTTTGAGTTAAATTGTATAGTCTCAATCAAAGCTTAATCTTGATCTAATATAGAAGATATTCTCATTGTTAACAAACAAATTAAATAATCCTCTTAAGTTTTTTTTAATCAAATACGCCTAAGAAATGTAAATTATTTTAGTTTATCACTTCTCTAAAAACTTAAAAAAGGCTTGAACTTTTAAATTAAGTAATTTCTTAACAAGGTATTGGAGTTATATTCACATAATTGTCACACATTCGAATATTTTTCCGTCATTTTAAAAAAATCAATTAATTATAAGATTGTTAAGAAATGTGAGACTCGATCCCTGTGTAAGTACATGTCGAGACACTAAGATCTATTGAAGGTTAAATATTAACGTTAGACCAAAATCGAATAACTTGAGTTTTAGGTGTCTTAGGAGACTATTGAACACTTCGATTGGTATCAAGAGATTCTTCTTCTCGTAACTATGTTACATTTAACTCTTAGCGTAAAAGTGAAACATTTACTCATGATGAATCTTTACTCATTTCCTTAATCAATCTTAGCGTTGGGTGGAAAGTTGAAGCCAGAGAGTCCTGTAGTTACTAGAGCTGACTTTACAAGTTATTTTCAAGTTTCAACATGGAGATATAAGAGAATGAAAACCTGTAAAGTCAGCTCAATTAACGGGAAGAGAGAAGAGGTAGAAGTCAATTAAGGGTCTCTGGAAAGGAATGGGCCAACAAACAAGAGGAGGCTAGCAAGTTAACATCATTTCATATAAGAGATCGTGATTTATAATGATTATGATATTTAAACCAACATGACCCCTCAAACTCAGCCCCCACACGCACCCAATACAATCCCTTTTGCTCTACGCTGCAAGCTGTTGGCATCCAAAATGCAATTTATTCTAATCTAGATCTGTTTTTCTCTGTCTGTGAGCTGTCCGCCAAACAAACTTAATTCCGTCCCAATTTAAGCTTATCATTTCTGGAATTTGTCTCCATTTCAACTAATTGCAATTGTAACTTATCCGGATGAGTTTAATGTGTTTTGCTGTATATGATTTAAGGGTTTTTGAGGTACAATACAAACATTTATTTATATGATGGGCCATTTTGTAATTGCTGTAGAATCACTCAGGTTGCTGCCAAACTAGTTGAGGGTTTTATTATGTTACCGTAACTTGAATTAATTTATAGAGATTGGAAGTGTTTTTGGTGCCGTCCCCAGGGGTTAACTCAGTCGGTTGAGGGATTTGGGATCTGGTGTTTGGCTATAACGAGATCTCATGTTCTAGTCCCGTTGGTGAAGTTTAAAAATTTACACCATTCGTTGTCTTTCGAATTAGTTTAAAAATAAGTTTAATAAATTGGTAAATTATTTTCTACCCAATGGTATTCCTTGCACACAACTATCAAGTGCTAGTGAAGAAATGTGCTTACATTTTAATGCATGATATGAAAAAAAGTATTTTGTAACACCTTTGCATGTAAACGTGGGAAGAAAAATATTAGTTGACGGAAAGATCACGAGGCGTGTAAAATAACTTAAAACTTCCTCGTAATCATTGTAGAGAACTTAAAAGCGGCTATAAATTCTACACTGTAGAATGAATTAGTTTAGAAGCAAAGGGTCCTCCTCCCTCCCTCCCTCACATTTTTGCTTTTATAATTGCGAACCAATTTCACTTGAACACGTGAACCCATTTAAGCCATCTACTTGCCCACAGAAAAAGGGCCTTTTGGTGCAACAATGATGCCTTTAATTCATCGTCAAGTTATTTATTTCCTCTCTCTCTCTGTAAATATATAATATGTAGTAAGTGCCCACATTTTACTTAATTTCGAGGAGATATCGATTATATATTTTTCATCGATTATATTGTTAAAGTTATTTTAAAATTATAATTTTTAAAAATGTAATTGATAAAAAATAAATAACTTCAAATGTGTACTTAGGGATAACAAAATCCTAGTGCGGGTGCGGGTTTGGCGTTTCCGCATCTGCACCGGACTTAAAATTTTGCTTCCGGTCACCGAAAAATCTTTGGATTTTTCTGGGTTTTTTCGGATGCGGGTATTTACAAATTTTGAGATTGTGCAAACCGCACCTGGAAAAAAATCCCTGATTTCCCCAGATTTTTCTCACTTTTTCTTAATTTTTTTAATTATTTAAAATAAATCAAATAAAATAAGATGCTTAATATGCTATAAAGATGTGCTTTATAGATGTATGTAGTTTGATGGTTAATAATTAAAATTTAATTTTTAAGTTATTGGTTGTATATATATATATATATATATATATATATATATATATATATATTTATATTTATATTTATAAATACTTTGAGTTATGCAGGTGCGGATGCGGATGCGGAGTTTATTGGCAATATCGCATCCGGATTAATTTTTTTTGAAAATCTCCGCACCCGGATTTTCTCTCCGCAAAATCCAGGTTTTTTCACAGAAAATGTGGGTACGGGCCGGGTGTGGGGAGAATTGTCATCCCTAGGTGTACTTGATAAAAAAAATATATAATTATTTACTGCTATATATTAAACCCAAACTTGAAAGAACTTATTGATATCATCTTATATATATTATACATCAAAAAGTTTTACATTGTGTACACCCATTCACAATTTTGATCCTATAAAATTACATTAAACTTTCATTTGTATTAAAAAGTTTTTATGTTATATAAACCCTTACGACAATATAGAAATTTATCAAGCTTGTGCGATTTATGTATGATTTATATTTGATCATATATATTTAACAAATCTTAATTATATTAACGCATATCGTAGTACGTACCTGTTTTTAAAATAAAAAAAAAGGATGTCATGTTACTTTTATCTATGTCCACATTAAAGTTAAATTAATCTTAACAATAATTAACTTCACAAGGTAGGAATGTACCTAATTTTTGTTTCTAGATTTCATTATCGTTTACTAGTCTTTGTTTGTTGTCTACAGCTGAAGGGGAATTACTACAGTGGGGGAGTGGCAATATTTGATGTGGCAGCCACCTATCACGGCGCGACAGGCAGCATGGGGAGGCCCCACCGCGTGCGGCGGTGCTCCAACATACCAGCGAAATTTGGCTGATTAGCCTTGTACCTTAGCGTAGAAATCACACTTTGCCAGTTTGCCGTAATATGCACCACATGGAATTGTTGGGTCCACTAATCATCACCTTTCATTTCGTTCATGTTACATGTAATGTACCGTTCTCTAAATGTCATGTTACTTGCTAGCTTGATCTAGCTGCATCCATGGCCCCGATTATCTTTGATTTAATGGGGGTTTCATGGGCCGTCTTATTATGTCTATAATGTCAAGATTCAAAATTTGCAATCTTTATATTATTCTTTTTAAGGATAAATTCAATGTACTTTCAATATCAATAATTTTCTTCCTAATCTTTGAATATTTGTTATCAAAATTATACTAATTAACAGGTTTTTATTAATTTATAAGTAAACTGGGAAAGAAAAAATTGTAAACCGGATTGTTTTAACGCCTCTATTTAACAAATTTTGTCAAACTACTGTTTCTAGCATTTTATTAGTAGATGGCTTGATACAAAATTTTAATCAAATCGTAATAAGTGACTATTTAGACTATGGATTTGAGTCATTTGAAGTACAATAGATTTTTTCATAAAAATAGTTTTTTTGTGAAAAGTTCTATTTGATATGATCAGAAATACAATATTTTTTTTATAGAAATAGAGAAACAAATATGGATTAAGACTTTCTTAATTAAAAGATCTTATCATTTTCAAAGGGTTAATCAAAAAGGTCTTAAGTTTTTCAGTTTTTCAAACCCCATGACCCAAGAGATAACGGATGGGTGAAAACTTTTAATAAACCTGAAATCTTGATGTAGTTGAATTCACTATATATATATATATATATATATATATATATATATAAAACGAGTAATGTTATATATTTTAATTTCATATTATAAAATTTATATCATAATTTTGTATCTTAATTAATGTGACAGTTAATATATTAATAAAATAAGATATTAATTAATTAATTAATTAAGATGTGGTATGATAATTCACGTAAATTATCAATTATCACATCGGTTGAGATGTAAAATTAAGATGTATAATATTACTATATACAAAATTAAATCTATATATATATATATATTCAAAAATGAATTCTAACTACCTTGACCTTAAAATTTGTTGGAATCTAATGCGACAAACATTAATCACGAGACTTAATTCTTCCTTATGATAACTTTTGTTAAAAAGAAAGGTTAGAAAAAAGTAAATAAATAAAATAAAATTTTGACGTAATATTCTAGCAGAAGGAGGGTTAGAATGTTTGCGATGTAGATTTTCGTGAGATTAGAAATCAAACTTAATAACGCTGTTGACCAATGACAATCCTAAGATGCAAAATTAACTGCAAGTTCTTAAGCTATGATCCACAATTTGTGACCCATCAGGGCCATGTCTTGTTCACTCACCAAAACTAATGATTTGTAGCGGGCTCCAAACTATGTGTCGTTTCCCTTATCTATGAATGTCATTCCATCCAATTTTTAATCATAACTAACAGCCGGCCCCAAAAGTTAAACTAAAAGAAAAAAAAATTTGTAAAGTTAAAAAAAAAAATAAATTTGATGGCAACTAACAAGTAACAACAAAACATCATCAATAGCCATCTAAGCAAGAAATAAAAAGAGGTTGTCACCGTAACACCCCTAAAGTTTGGTCCACAATAATATTGATCTAATGGTTTGATAAACTAACATTACTCTCTCTGTATTTAATGGTGATTAGCCACATCGCTAGGGGTGGGAATACGGGTTCACGGGTCGTGTTTGGGTCGTGTCGAGCTATGACACGATAAGAATTAACCCAACCCGAACACGACCCATTTATTATTCGTGTCAAAAACATCAAACCCGAACACGACACGATTATTAAACGGGTGACACGACTCAACACGCTAACACGAATAATAAACAGGTTATTTTCGGGTTTGACACGAATACAACCCGTTTAACACGATTATGACACGTTTAAATATTTTGACACGATTATGACACGTTTCAATGTTTTGACACGTTTAACTGTTCTGACACGTTTAAATGTTTTGACACGATTATGATACGTTTAAATGTTTTGATACGTTTAACTGTTTTGACACGATTTTGACATGTTTAAATGTTTTGACACGATTATGACACGTTTAAATGTTTTGACACATTTATGACACATTAAAAGACATGATTATGACACGTTTAAATAATTAACACGATTATGAGACGAATATACATTTTAATTTTCAACCTTTTTTTAAATAACAATAATCAAATATTTAAAATCTATCCACAACACAATAAAGAGTTTATTAAATACTAAGTCGCATACAAACTTCAATTCACAACACAATAAAGAGTCCATTAAATATCAAGTCTTATACAAATTTCAATCCATAACATAATAAATAGTCTACTAAATTCCAAGTCTTAAACAAACTTTAATCCATAAAACACAATATAAATACACAACATACAAACTCTCATCCAAACTTTAACCCACAACACAATAGATAGTCTACTAAATACCAAGTCCCAAACAAACTTCAGTCCACAATACGATAAATAGTCTACTAAACACTAAGTTCCATACAAACTTTAAATATACGTAAAAGTATAAAAAAATCTATTTCATCTCCTTAACTCTTAAGCAACTTGTAAAAAAAATATATGTAAAAGATTACAGTTATTGCAAGATAATATCAAAATTAAAATCATAATAACTTACACAATTAATTTTATACCTACACAATTAAGACCTTCATCGCATTGTAGAATTACTAGTCGATTCTCTAGTTTGTTGGTTGATACTCAAGTTCATTATATTCTCAGTTAACTCATCTATCTTTAGACTTTCATCTTCTATAAAATCCAATTATTTATAAAATGATCAACTTAAATATTTATACGGTTGGCTTTGGTATTTAATATGAAATTTGATATAGGTTTTTGTTCTCTACTTTTTTTACTTTTCTTTAGTAGTTTAAAATTCAAATTAATTCTCTACTTTTTTTTACCTTTATTTAGTAGTTTAAAATTCAAATTAATTTTTGATTTGTGTTTGTAATTTTACTGATTCAAAATTTAATCATGTCAAATTGTCAATTCGTTTCTTTATGATATTATGTTTTATTCGGGTTATACGGGTCACTAAATGAGTTCGTGTCATTATACGGGTTCGTGTCACTAAACGGGTTCGTGTCATTATACGTGTTTGTATCACTAAATGGGTTCGTGTCACTAAATGGGTTCGTGTCATTATACGGATTCGTGTCATTAAACGGGTTCGTGTCATTATGCGGGTTCGTGTCATTAAACGGGTTCGTGTCACCCGTGGGTTCAGACCCTCAACCCAAACACGACCCAATTATTAAACGGGTTGAAAATCTCAACCCAAACACGACCCAAACACGATTAAGGCAAACCCAAACCCGCTAATTTGCGTGTCGTGTCGTGTCGGGTTCGCGGGTCGTGTCAAAAATTTCCACCCCTACACATCGCTAAGCAACACTAAATTGATATTGAATAATGATGAATATAAAAGAACTGTTATATTTATCACCTTTTAAATTGCAGGAGGTTAGTGTTACTTTTCCTAAATCACTGGATTTAAATGAAGCTGCATCGAATATAAGGGTGTCAATAAACCCCAAAATAAAAATTAACGGCCTCACTTATACCATCACATGTCCGTTTTCACCCCTCGCACCAACCGGTGAAAGTACTCACAAGAAAACCACGCAGGTCTGATGGCCACGTGGCTCCAGATCCCACATCTCGAGTGGGTCCCTAAAAGGGACACCAATCAAACGTCGCAGATCTGTTTGGTAGCGGAAGGTCCCACGATGTAACGTGGACCCACATACAGGAAACCTTCTTCGCTTCTCGATCGAAACATCCCCCCACCAGGCGCTTTAACGCCTATTTATTGTATCTCTTCGTCACCCTGTCCCTATACCTCTCGCTCTTCGCTTGCTTCACACTCTCTGTGGTTCAGGGAGTGCGCTGGTTAAAGGAAAAGTGTGCGTAGGATAAGAAAAAGAAAGATGGTTCACAAGGCGAGTTTCTTCGTTGCATTTTTATGCATTGTCGTTGGCCGGGTTTCCGGTCAGTCGCCGGCTACTTCACCGACGGCTACTCCTGCTCCACCCACGCAAACTCCACCCGCGTCGTCTCCACCTCCCGCCAGCACTCCACCACCCACTTCTTCACCACCTCCGGCTGCAACTCCCCCTCCAGTCTCTGCTCCTCCACCGGCGACACCTCCACCCGTTAGCTCTCCACCACCTGCATCTCCTCCTCCCGCAACTCCACCTCCCGCCACACCTCCTCCAGCCACTCCACCACCAGCCACTCCTCCTCCAGCCTCTCCTCCTCCAGCTTCTCCACCCCCAGCCACCCCACCACCAGCCACACCTCCTCCAGCTACTCCACCACCAGCAACTCCACCACCAGCGACTCCTCCACCAGCTCCCCTCGCTTCCCCTCCAGCTGCAGTTCCAGCTCCTGCTCCAAGCAAGAAGAAGTCTCTGGCTCCATCTCCACTGGGTTTGAGCCCACCTTCACCTCCTATTGGTGCTCCTGCTCCCGTCTCCGGAGCACTCTCCCCGAGCCCAGCTCAAACCGATGTGGTACGTAACCGTTTCTCATATTTTTTTCACAACATTCAAAAAATCTTTCTCCATTCTAAAATGCGCTTGAGTGTGAATGCGCGCCGGATCTATGCGTTTTTATTACAGATCTCCGCGTTACGTGTTAGTTACTGCATTGTCTCTCAACGTGCTTAGATCATATCAATCGACCCAAATCTTTCCTCTTAACAGTTTAGTTTAGTTTAGTTTAGTTTAGTTACAGTTAAACTGTCAAAAGATTTTGTCGTTTAGGCGTAGTGTAGTAAAAATAAATCACGTTCTCTAAAATGAGCCGGATGGCCCCTCGCGGTTGATCATATTTAACATATAAATTGAGTTTTAGTGAAGAGATCCGACTAGGCACAATAATAGAACCGGATGCAGTTGATATTCGCTCTGCAGATGGTTCCACACTTGCCCTTAACACATTGTTCAAAGCAATTGATGATAGTTCCCCATCAGATAACAAGTGAAAAATGGTAGCTAGGGAAACGGGGCCAGGAGTGTTGTGGCTGGGGTTGGGGAACACGAGGCACAGAATCCCAAGGACTGCCCCACTCCAGAACCACCCAGAACACTTCTGCACAATCCTAGCCCTTAGCCTGCTCAGAGTCCACAGCCTAATATAAATTACAACAGTACAGAGGGCATTGAGTGCACCCCTTCACCTTGATCTTGGAGTTTTTGACTTTTCAACACTACCCTGTTAACTATTATTCATTTAAAGAAACCTCTGATGCACCATAATATGATATGATTTATATGTGATTAACTTGTTGTGAATGTGTTTGTTTTGAAATGTTTGCAGAGTGGAGTAGAGAAGGCGTGGTCTATGCAGAAGATGGGTGGAAGCCTGGCCTTGGCTCTGGTGGGATTGATGCTAGTTTAGGACATTTTGTTTCTTCTTCTTCTGTGTCTCATTTTGTTTAATTGCTGTTGTTTCCACTCTCTGCTGCCTGCCTTGAACTTCATTATTATATTACTTAGCCCCCAGGCTTGGTTGATGATGGGACTTTTTAATGCCTGTATTTGAGTTATATATACATTCAGTTGGATTCTTTGGGAGATTTTTGAGGGGAGCTTTTGTATTTGAGGGGATTTATCATCATCATCATTATTATTTTGTATGGGATCGTTGCCAGCAACTTTCCTTCCTTCTCTTATCTCACTTATCTCTTTCTATTACTAGTTTTACAGTTCAT